>OU898283.1:41274572-41425571 GCA_918026665.1 Diabrotica balteata
AAAATTTCAATTTGTTTGATCGAGAGGTACTCCTCTCGAACATTCATACACATGGTAATGAATTTGAAATTTTCTTGCTGCCCTCCGTAGCTATCCGACATTATTCTGAAAAATTATGTATTGGTTTGGCCCCTTAAATAAGTATAAATGCATGTCGATATCTCTATACTGCCCCGGTTTTTCTCCCGTTTCGTCCCAGACACAACAGGTAACACTGGCATCTTTAAGATTGTATACTGGTAAGGTTGTGTCCAGCCAACATTCTGGCGTAGAAGAATAGTCCACAAACTCCTTTTGGATTGTTTATAACGGCTTGGAGATCTGATTGTATTGCCAAAACACTTTCTTTGTCCTTTGTATCCTCTTTCCCTTAATCTCAAATTGTTCGTGCTACTTCCTTGCATTTAAAATACTCAGTATAAAGAATATCATCATAGTTTGTATCTCCTTTTTGCTCTTCATGAGCAATATATTTCTTACAATGATCTTTAGCAGGTTAGTGAAATTTCAGTTTGTACTTACAAAAAATTCGTCTGTACTTTTCTAAAGATACTTAATTTTTTGTTTTCTTCGATGCACTTTTCTTTGTGCAAGTTGTGCATAATTGCATAAATGAGGCGGGTCGACGTGAGAAGGGCACATAGGCTTATGTTTTCTTTTTACCCAGAATGGCTATTTAGGTTTGCCATGTTTTTTCCCTTTACAATGGTATAATTTTCATTTATTTATCTTTAAAAATGAGGTTGGTGCAACTGTTTGAATATTAGTGTGCAGGATGTTTTTTTAGATAATTGATTGTTTATAAACAATTCTGCAGGTGTTTTGTATAGGAGGGCTATTTATCGCTTCTCATTTGTTTCTATAACTTGTCATGTGTCATATTGAAGGTAAAGTATCGGTGTTATTATTACGATAAGTTTTATTCTATTATATTATTACATCGACTTTTAGAATATGATACGTAACGACATACGACTTCTGATAAAAAATATGATACGTAATGAAGAATATAGTGATTACGAAGATAGTAGTAGTAGAAGAAGTTAGTAGTTTCTGATGGGAAGAGGAAAGGGAAAGTGATCCATAAACAGAAAAATAAGAAACAAGAAGCAAATAAATTAAGGCGTATTCAAGTTAAAGAATACGTATCTGTGTCAGAAAAGAAGGTTAGTTCCCAAGACATTCAATTTAGTTACTGACTGCTGCCAGAACAAATGTCACGAAAATCTGCCTCTTGATTTTCAAGTAAAGCTGTTTGATTGCTTTTACAATTGCTAGAACAAAAGTCTCCAAGATAGCCAGTTGTCTAGTTGTATGGATCCCAAAAGTAAACGGAAATCTCTTAATAAAAAAACCAAGATACCTGGGCCTATCGTATGTCTGTAAGAGGAAACCCTGTTTTAGTGTGTCGCAAGTTTATTTTGTACTTATATTTTGGACATACGGATTATTCAAAAAATATCTTGTTAGGAGATTTATTTAAAAAAAAAAGAGGATACATTTGAATAGGCCCAGAAACATTTCAGATGACATTGTTGTGTTAATGGGGGGTCACTTGGCTAGTATACACCATGATAAAAGTCATTACTGTAGAAACAAGAGTAATTTGCAATATTTTGACAACACTTTGTTAAATATAAAATCATTGTATGGGTTGTTCCATGCCTTTTTCAAAAAAAGAAAAAAAAAGCTCTCAAGATGTCTTATAAAACATATTATCAGTACTTTAAAACTAAGTTTTCCTATTATGTTCGCAAACCTAAAACAGATATATGCGGTTATTGCCAAGAATGTAAGATCAAGCTAAATATCAATAATAAAGACCCATGTATGTCTTTTTGAAATCCACAAAAGGAAAAACAAATAAAAGAAAAGAACTGCGTGATATGTATATTGCTAAATCCAAATAAGAAAATTCCTCGCATCTGGTTTTGGAGCTAGACTATTCTCAAAATTTCCCAATATCAAAGCTAAAAGTCAATACCCAATTTTACAAAAGAATATTTTGGTTGTACTGTTTAACTGTTCATGTTTTTAACGACGACTCTAGTTATTGCTATACATTTTACTGAGTGTGATGGAAAGAAGAATCCTAATTCTGTAGTATATTTTTTATTTCAATATAAGGTTGAATGTTCGAATAAATAACTTTGATGGTACACAAGGCAAATATCGAACACAGTATTAATCAAATCTTGCCCAAGTACTTTCGATCACAAGATCATCCTCAGGGGCATCTGAAATAAGCCAAGAAACGTTTTTTTAAAAAAGGAAAATTAATTCACTTGGATAAAAACTCCAAGTTTATAGTTGAAAAAAGTTTTTTATGTGATTAACGTTTATAGACTTACTTCGTCAGTTGTGGCCTATCCAGCAGTAACAGAATGTCATAAATGTAAATTGGGACATAACAAATACACTAAACAAAGACAAACAAACACTTTAAAATTTAAAAATTGGAGAAGCTACATTTTATATAGAAGCCGGAGACAGAATGGCTCCCAGCCTGGCGGAGGCGGAAATATTGAGATGACATGTGACAAATGACAGCTTGTGAAGGGCAGTTACAATAGATAAGTGATCTGCGCCTTTCAAGATTCTATGAAACTAAGTATTGACCAAAGGTCCAACTGACACCACTATAGGAAATCAACTGAAGAAATATAAAATTATATCTAATATTTTTATGTAGATTGAATAATCCAGATCTCACACTCAAACCTGTCTATAATAATTAGGATGTTAGTTTGAGAGCAATTGAAGTTGACATAAAGTATGAATGTAAGAAATAGACTAAACAATATATTAGACAGTGGATAGTTGACTACAATAAAATGGTCCACTAAGCGCTATCAGTACTGTAAAAAGAAAATCTGAATATTCAGTTGAATTGCTAAAAATTAAAATCAAAATTAAAAGCAAAATATATAAATGGGTTATAATCCAAGTAGTTCAGTTGAATCCACAGTCAATGGAAGAACTTTCAAATTAATATGTAAATACTCAGTGCATGAAGTCTAAACAGTCGAGCTGGGCCCTCTACGAGATGGAGCTGTAATAAAGTTTTTAAATATAGGATTAAATTTAGTACAATTTAAATTAATTTGAGTATTAAGACAGTGAGAGTTTTCATTTGTTTCCCTTGTAATCTCCAAATCTTCCAATAAATCCAACTCAAGATAGTTTTTCTTTCTACTAATGTCATGTAAGATAGATGAACCAGAATTGATGTTAAAATTGTGGTTGCTGGATACTAAGTGTTGACCAAAACTTGAAGAGTTTGGTCTTTTCAAATGTTCAGAGACTCTAGTGGATAACTTTCTGATGGTTCTACCTACATAAGAGGCATCACAATCATCACATTTTAATTTGTAAATACCACTTTTATCAAGTGTATTCATACTATCTTTGGCGTTATGAATAGTGAAGTAGGTGTAGATTCGTTTAAACTAAAAAATGGTCAACAATGACGTAAATATTGGATCTGCACATTCGCTGTTTTACTGGAATATACATCTTGACAAGCCACAGCTGTTTAGTGTATTATCTCAAATACGTCAATTTTGTACATTCGCTACTTTACCAGTTTGGTCACGAAGTGTTTAGAAAACTAAAGAAATAATATGAAAAATGAGGCCTCAATATGAATATGTCAAAGACAGAGTATCTTAAAATAGGAGATAGTGAAGAAGATCTAGAGTTAGAAATTAGAAACACAAAAACATGCAATGAATATAAATATCTCGGATCTATAATATCTAAAACAAGGCACTACCAAACGAGACATCGAAAACAGAACTCAGCAGGTTAAAATAGCGGTTAGGATTCTAAACTCTCTACTATGGTCTAAAGATATTAGACAAGAAACAAAATTAACAATCTATCGAACCTTGGTAAAACCTATTATGAATTATGGAGCAGAAGTTGGGCAGATCACGAAAAAAGATAGCAAAAGAATAGAAGTAAAATAAATGTATTTTCTAAGGAGAGCGTGTGGTGTATCCAAAAAAGATCATATGAGGAATAAAGATATTAGAAGGAGGACAAATACTGTATATTCCAGTGTAGACAAAATTGAAACGAGACAACTAGTGTGATATGGTCACGTGAAGCGAATAAATGAAGATAGATGACCAAAGAAAGCCTTCAATTAAATACATACATACAAGAAGAAAGAAGAAGGCCTTCAGTTGCCTAAAAAGAAAATAATTTCGATTCGTCATAGCTTTTGATCGGTAAGTTCGGTAAGCTGGATCTATATTTTATTTAAACGTTACACTATATAAAGGGAAATCTGACCATATCGATTTCACTTACAAAAAACTAAATAATCACCCAGTTAGATTAAACAATGATATCATCCTGTACAAGAAAACAGTTTTCCTAGGGCAGAAATACCTAAGGCAACTAGCTTTAAATATCAAACTAAAATGGCAGCAACATGCCAAAATGAAAACTGAAGAGCTAAAATTACAATAAAAGAAACTATGTTGGTTATTAGGTAGAAACTCACAACTTACAATCAAAAACAAAGTTATAGTTTACAAACAAATGCCCAAACCAGTGTGGTCTTATGGTTTACAGTTATGGGGCTGTACTAGTGAGAGTAATTATGTTTGCTTTCAAATGGTCAAAAACAAAATACTAATAAGTATAGTCAAAGCTTCGTGGTATATCCGCAATAAAGTACTACATTCAAAACTTCGTAAAGCAACAATTAAAGAAGAAATAAAGAATATTGGTAAGGGTCACAAAAAACGATTTTACAATAATACAAACAGGAAAGTGCTAGCATTGTTAGATAATCAAGACCTAGTCCGCAGGCTCAAACGTATCAAACCTTTTGAACTTGTGTAATAGTGAAAAAAATATATAGATTTCAGTTTAAACTCGGTCAGTGAACTTAACCATAACAGTGAAGTGTTGAACAATAGTTATTATTATATTCTAAGGTGAAACATTGAAAATACTTAGGACAGTTAAGTAGCAGATTAATTTAAATTAAAAATGCTGGTTAGTTTTTGGCTTAGGTACGTTGTTTATTTAATAAAAAAATAAAAAAAGTTACACTACTACCTCCAAAACAATTGATTTTTTTAAAACAAAAAGAAAATCAGGTTCTGGTTTAAAAAAAAATATTTATTTTGTTTATAGCAAAAATTTTAACCTGTACAACGATTTTTGAAAACTATAATAAGAGATCTATAAATTATAAAAATGGAAAATTAAAGTGCCATAACATAAATGCCCTCTTTAACAACACAAGTCTTACAATAAAAATCAACTTGTCCCTGCTGCATTATCGTGTTTTTGAGTCTTTTAGATTGAGTTTCATTTTTGTTTCCTTTCACTTTATCGTTTTATTGCTTTTCTGTTTTTATATTTTTTCTTCAATTTTTTTGTAGTATTTTCTTTTGGCTTGGATAATCTTTCTATTTTACTGGCTTCCTTTCTTTCCTCTTCTTGATTTTTAATCGCCTATTTCTCAATCTGTTTTTTTTTTTTTTTCATCCTGAGCTAGTTAACTAAAAAATAAACGGTAATGTTTGGCCATTCTTTTTTTCCTATTCTTTCTGGCGTTTTAGGCCAAATCACCAAATCTCGAATGCCTCACTGACACTGCCTTTAAAGACCAGGAGGTATTCTGTCTCCTGATGCCAACCATAATGTAGCTTCTTTTTAAAAAATCTTAAACTAATTGCGCTTGTGTAGTCTAGTGAGGTACTCGCTCAATAGTATCGAAGCGGGAGTCACCGTTAATGGAAAATTAATTAACAACTTAAGATATGCAGACGACACTGTGATATGCAACGAGTATAGAGGATCTACAACATCTTATCGAAAGCTTGAATGTGAATAGTGCTGAGATGGGAATTACTACTAACACTAAAAAAACGAAGTACACGCTGATTACAAAAAGGACTACAAAATATAAATCACCTATTGACAATCAATGGGAACGCGATAGAACAAGTAGAAAAATATCAGTGCTTGGGAACTTTGATCAATGAAACCAATGATCATAATGTAGAAATAAACAGGAGAATAGAGATTGCCAGATCAGCATTTATACGAATGAAGCCACTCCTAACGTGCAAAAATCTAAATTTGGAGATCAGACTACGTACCATTCGCTGTTATATATTTTCAATATTATTATGTGGAGCTGAGACTTGGACATTAAAAAAATGTAACTTAAAAAGAATCGAGGCCTT
This sequence comes from Diabrotica balteata, assembly GCA_918026665.1. Classification (NCBI taxonomy): domain Eukaryota; kingdom Metazoa; phylum Arthropoda; class Insecta; order Coleoptera; family Chrysomelidae; genus Diabrotica; species Diabrotica balteata. The sequence continues at coordinate 41,280,788 of OU898283.1, forward strand.
CGAACTCTGGTTACACCGCAGAGTATTGAAAATATCATGGACTGATTAAAATTACAAATAAAGAAGTACTGGAGAGGGTTTGTAAAGAAACAGAACTAATCACCATTATACAAACCAGAAAATTGGAATACCTAGGCCACGTGATGAGGGGACCAAAATATGAAATTTTTGAGACTAATAATGCAGGGAAGAGAACTTAAGAAGCACTATATAAAACTTCATTATATTAATATAAATCTTAAGATTTATACTACTTATGACCAAATTTTACAACAATATCCTTGGTTTCTTGTCAATGACTCCTTCAACAACATAGAAGATGAGGTCTCCCGTCTACAATCCACTAAGAAGAGATGTCTCAACAACAAACTAAACCGTTTGATTTTGCAAAAACAACAAAGAAATAACTCAACACTTATGCATAAGTATTCAGATCATCAATTTCATCCTAGAGTCTTAAATCTAAGTAACACCAACTTTTCACAGGAGGAATTGTATTTTTTAGGATTAGGCCTTAAGTTTTCTTGTCAGAATTTTAGGTTAAATGACTCAGTGCTGGGAGGATTTGCAGTGGAGCTGGACACTCTAATAGAAGGTATGACAAACAATGCTGATATTAAACAATATTTGAGAAATTCTTGCATTAGCTTACTTCAACAACAACAATGTAAGTACAAACGTAATTTTCATAGAAATCACCATTCTTTTAAAAAACATAAGGATTTGCTAAAATCAATTAAACAAAAAATCGATAGAGATTCTCTAGTCCTTAGCAAAGCTGATAAGGGAAATTGTGTTGTAATTTTAGAACAAACTCAATACATCGAAAAAGTAGAATCTTTTCTGTCAGATAATAATTTTGTAGTTTTGGAAAAAAATCCACTTAACACCTTTATTAATAAAACAAAAGCAATGGTTAAATTGTTTAATGATACTATCTCTAAATATAACAACAGAAAGTTAATTGTATCTAACCCTATAACACCTAGGTTATATGGACTTCCTAAAATTCACAAACACAATTGTCCCATTAGGCCTGTTGTAAGTTTTTGCAACACTCCAGTTTCTATATTGTCAGAGTTTGTTTATAACACAATTCAATCTATTACTAATTTTAAACCTAAGTTCTCCATTACAAATTCTTTAGATCTAATAGAACGTTTAAATAATATCAAAATAGAAGAGAGTTTTTATTTGGTTTCCTTTGATGTTTCCAATTTGTTTACTTCTGTACCAAGAGATGAAACATTACCTTTAGTACACAACCTTTTAAACAATTGCAACATACCGGCTAAAGACAAAGATGCTATCTCAACTATGCTCAAATTCTGTCTTGATCAAGACTTCTTCCAATTTAACCAAAAAATATACAAACAACCGACAGGTTTAGCAATGGGATCTCCATTATCACCTTTTCTAGCTGATATTTTTTTGGACAGCTTAGAACAGAAATTTGTTAACAACAACAACAAAATAATTTTTTGGTCAAGGTACGTTGATGATTGTATAGCTCTGATACAAGGATCCCAAGATGATGCTTTACAGATTCTGGAAGATCTTAATAACCTTCATCCTAACATCTCTTTTACTTTGGAACCAGAATCTGACAATAAGTTGAACTTCTTGGATATGACTATATCTCGCAATAAAGATTCTCTTGAGTACAATATTTACAGAAAGCCCACCCAAACAGATCATGTTATACATGAGACATCTAACCATCCAACCCAACATAAAATGGCTGCTTTCAATAGTTATATTCACAGATTACTTAAATTTCCACTTTCGAATGATAACTTTAATTTAGAACTCAACACTCTCAAACAAATTGCTTTAAATAATGGTTATGATCCCAACATTATCCATAAGCTTCTAAATAGAGCTAAACTCAAAATTACAGAAAAGCTTGCATATTCATCACAAAGTCTTCTTCAACCAAATGCTTCTAACAACATCAGATATTTCTCTTTTACTTATATTAGCAACATTTCTAATAAAATAGCTAAACTTTTTACTTCTGCAGTTGAAAACATCAAAATTTCCTTTAAGTCACACAACACTGTAGGTTCCTTTTTAATTAACACCAAAGACAGGCTGAACACACTTGACAAAAGTGGTATTTACAAATTAAAGTGTGATGATTGTGATGCCTCTTATGTAGGCAGAACCATTAGAAAGCTATCTACCAGAATATCAGAACATTTAAAAAGACCAAACTCTTCAAGTTTTGGTCAACATTTAGAGTCTAGTAAACACAATTTCAACATCAATACTGGTTCGTCTATTTTGCATGACATCAGTAGAAAGAAAAACTATTTGGAGTTGGATCTATTGGAAGATTTGGAGATCACAAAGGAAACGAATGGAAACTCTCATTGTCTTAACACTCAAATTAATTTAAACTGTACTAAATTTAAACCTATTTTTAAAAACTTTATTACAGCTTCACCTCGTAGTGGACCCAGCTCGGCTGTCTAGACTTCCTGCACTGAGTTTATACATTAAGAATCTACCAATTTCAGGCTTTGTTCAGCATTACTATTGTATTTAACAATTTACACAACTAGCTTGCTCAGATTGTAGCATTTTCAATTTCATTGATTCTTTTGAGTATATTGAAACCTCCTCGTATAAAAAAATATATTAAAAACTCCTTATATATTTTTAAAAAAATGAAACGAAGAATTTTTCCGTGTTGTTAGTTCGTATCTTTCAAAGTACCCAAAAGTGTTTCGTCGCCGAGTAATAAAACCATTTGAGAGTTGTTTATTTTACTTCGGCAATTTCTTTTCAATTTAATGCGTCGCAAAAGGATATGTACGTCGTTTCGTGGTGTCTTGTTATGTCAGCGTTTGTATGTATGCGTTCAATTTTAATAGAATTTCTTCACTATCGTTGGAGCCGCGGTGAAAAGCGGTCAACGTTATGTCCGAATTTGACTTCAAATTCGAAATGTTCCTCGTTGTTTGTGTTTTTTTATGAAGACGTTTGTTCGTCTTTTTTTATGAAGAAAATGTGTAGCAGTGTGAAGTTAATGGTTCAGTAAATGTTTGAGTGAGGAATGGAAGAATCGTCGATTCCATCCTCGTTTTGTTTCTCCCTGGTTATCATCCAAGGCTTTTGGCAGTATGGAGATAGATTTGTTCGAGATATGAAGATATGGAGATAGATAGTTGTGTTCATTGCACAGAGAGTAAAGCCCTCAGTTCCAGTTATGGTTTCGGATATTCCAGTGGCGTCTGGTTCCACAAATTCTAGTGCATTTTGTTAGTGAAAATCCAGGTAACTTTTTGATCAAATTTTAAAGTAAAGACAGACAATTTGTTTTGAATTAAATAATTGCTTTCGTTGACATTTAAAATTGTAAATTTTAGGTTTTGAGTTGAGCTGTCAATTTGTGTGTTTAGTTTTTTTTTAAATTTAATGTTAACTTGTGACAGCTCGTTTTTTATTATTTTTTTTGACTATTAGTTTGTTTTATTTTTAAACAAGGTTAACCTCCATATAAATTTTTTAAGATTATGTAGTATCTCCAACTCCTGGAGTTTGTAAGCGGATGACACGTAAGTTTTTGTATTTTGTATTTCTCCATTTTGTAACTGTTTGTGGTGACACATAAATAAATGTTAAATTTTGTTGTCTTAACATTTTATTTATTTTTTTTGAGCTAACCCTTTTTTGATTTTTATTTGAAAAAGATATGTTTTTTGTTTGATTTGTTTCTAATTATTTCCCTAGTTACAACTAGTGGTTGTAATAGGCATAATTAGGCACCTCAAGTGGCGCCCTATATTAAATTCCTTGAGGTGTTTCTTGTTTATTTTTATTTTGTTTATCCCAAGAGTATGCCCCTTTATTTCATTTTTTGTAGTTGCCCCATTCCAATGCCCTTATCTTTTACTTATCCACGACCCCAGCTCTCCTACGAAACCCTGAGTGCCGTTCGCATCAGTAGCGATTATTTTGCTTGCCCTATCTCCACCCCCAATAGTTTTTCCCCCAATTTTCTACTCCCTGTATTAATGCCCCCTGTGGTAGGCAAAATATTATCGTTACAAGATTCAATTGATCCTCAGTTGGAGTTGATTTCACTCTTCATACCTCTGCATAATCTACATACACTAATTCCACAGTTTTATATTTCAACACCTGTTGGTCAGTTGGTCTTTAGTAATGCTATTACATATTAGTTTTACAGTTCCCCCATTAGCTTGAGGTTTAACTGAACTACTTGAACCATACCTATGTACACACTGCTTTCAATTCTGATTTAATTTTAATATTTCAATTTCATAGTCAATTTGTTAACTAATTTCCTTCATCTAAAAAACGTTTTTCTTGGCTGATTTCAGATGCCCCTGAAGATGCTATTTCAAGCCAAAGTACTTGGGCTAGATTTAATTAACTTGTGCTCGATAATAGCCTTATTTTTCAAATTACTCAATAAATAACACACATTTCATAAATATATCTCTCGAATAAATATAAATAACTTTTAAATAATACAATGGTATATAACATCACTTTCATTTAACAAACAATCACACACATATCTCTGCTTCATTGGATCAAATCTATCTCCTCAAGAACTTCCCGTTTACTGTCAAACAACTACAATAGCAGAATTAAGTTCTCCATTCAACAATACATAATAGTTTCAACCATGTTCTACCATCCATCAATTAATAGAGTACCGGCATGTAAGTAATGTTTATTTATTTGCTCATTTATTAATTTATTACAATCTAATAGACTATTTTATAACAATTTGTGGGTCTTACCTTGTCTGTTTAAACTTTTAAAACTTTTTATACCTTTTTATTCAATTTACTCATTTTGAAATAAAACCACAGACATGTAATATTGGCATAATTATTGTAATTTATAACATCTAGTTTGTTTATCTTTATTAGACAACACCCTAATATGGGTTTTTATCATTTCAGCATTTATTTAACTTTGTATCGAGACCTGAAGATGCTTTGCATATTGTAGAAAGCGAAACCGGTCGTCTGATAGTTAAATTAAATTGATTTTGAGTAAGTCTTATTTATTATTTCTTTACCTATTTTCTATCTCTAATTGTTTAAGGTAGGTACTCTTTCGACCACTATTTTATGCCATTGTCATAATATAATATCAGTAGACAGTTTATTTCAATATATTCTTAAAATAATGTAAAACACCTACAATGTACCAATAGCTGATGGTGGCCAATCACTATATAGTTTACCCTAGTTGCCGCATTTACCTACCATTAAAATGATAGTGGTATTCCTTTTGATAGTGGTAAAAGTTGCCTAATATTTTTATTTTTTATTCTTCCATTTCCACTTCAACTTCCAAAAATCTTTGATTTTCTTGTTTTTCTTGATGTTTATATGTTTTAACTTCGCAAGTAAATGCTTTTGTCAAATTACAGAAGTCTTTTTAAAAGAAGTTAATTTAATGAGCTTTTTGTTAAATGTGTTATTCTTTAATACTTAGTTGCCTACTCTACTGTTTACTTGGATATTAAACCATAAAAGAGTCACAACTGTTAAAAGATCAATATACTCCAACCCATAATCGTATTTATATCAGTATCTAAAATTTGTGAAAAGTGGGTTAGTCTAGCTTCTGACATTGATAAATCGGTGGATTTCATCAAAAAATGTTCACTTTTAAACTACGCCACTGGATTATTTAAAACTTGTCATGACCGCTAATTACATTTGAATGATGAAAAAATATTATGTGCAATCGTTAATACGAAAAGGTAATTAATCATAGGCATTTGCAAAACGTCGAAAACGTGGTTTGCTCGCCGCTGCGCCATTTGTTTGACTCAGAAATTATGAGACCCTAAAAAAATGTTATCATGATGAAGTGAATACACTTAACTATAAATCAAAGCAAAATATCTTGGGTGGTTGAAGATAAAATTAATTTATTTTGTTGTTTTTGTTAATATTGGTTGTTTAAAGAAGCCGATAATTTCTTTCATTATGCGTGGGGGAAAATTTGGTGTTAACAAAACTAACCTTTAATTTAACCTGCAAGTTAAAATCGTGATCGCTCTTTCAGTTTGCGGACAAAAACCAGTTTTCAAAAATAATATGAAAGATTTTAACCCTTAACTGGTGATCTTATTTTTAGTTAGGTACATAAATGGTGACCATGAGTCTGAGAGACTCCTGGCTAAAAAAGCTGTTTTTGTCAAACTGGCACCTAAAAAATGCAATAAAACAGTTTTTAATAATAACATAATAATTGTAATGTCATTTTTATTTGATAAAAAGAAAAACATCAAACTGTAGGACTTATAACAAAAACAAAAAAATGGTAACATGTTTTATATCACAAAACTTTTAAAGTCATATTCCAAAAAAAATTAAACATACAAACAAATGAGGAGCATACATGCAAAAACTGATAAATCCATTTTTTGAATTATTTAACCTAAATATGGATTCATATCCATTTAGTAGCCCTCTCTGTTTCTAGAATATACAATTTCATCAAAAACCGATGTTTTCCCTTTAAAATGATGTACAAAGTTGACCAGTTCGAGCAAATGCCGATAAATCCAAATTTCAGGTAAAACCCGATACATCTTTAAATAATTAATTCGCAAACTATGATGTAAATCCATTTATATCGTGCGAACTTCTTGCAGGTTTGTTTATGCTGTTTCGGTATTGGTTTTATAGTAGTAGCATAAACAAAGAAATATACTTCTTTTCCTATGGTAGTACTTTTGTAGATTAAAAACGCAAGGACTGTGTTACCTTAATCAAATTGTCGTAATTAACGGGGAAAGGATTAGGAGGTTATGTTTATGTTGGTTATGAATTACGTATTAAGCAGTTGTTTAAAACCAAACCAGTTAAAGAAAACGAATGGTTTGACAAGGAGTGCCAAGAAGCAACAGATAACAAAAACAGGGCATACCTAAAGACAAATCAAGCTGGATGCACAAGAAGAGCAAAGGAAGAATACCGGACACTAAGAAGAGAAGAAAAAACGATTACATAGAAGAAAAAAAAGACAATTTGAGCAAAAGCATTTGGAAAGCACAGAATGGCTAAGAAATCAAAATGAAACTCGAAATTCTACAGAAATCTAAACAAAATGCGCAAAGAGTTTAAGTCAAGAATAAGGAGCTGTAAGGATGTAGAAGGAAACATCCTAAATGATACGGCCTCAATCCTAAACAGATGGGATTGAATTTTTCGATGCAAAATTTAATGGCCATCATATCGAAGAAGCAGATAACACCCTAGCAAATCGAAATGATTGGAATCCTTTCAACCCAAACGAAAGACCACCTACCATCGAAAAACGTTGCCCAAGCCATTAAAAAAGCTTAAAAAATAATAAATTCACCAGGAGTTGATCAAATTTGCAGTGAGCTGTATCAAGAATGGTGGCGATGCCCTACTACAGACACTGCATAAGCTTTTACTTCTTGAAGCTATTTTCTTATGGCATTGTAAATTATTTACTATTTATAACTGGGAATAAGCCACATTAAAGATAAAAAAAACAAAAAACCAAAATTTGTTTAATTTACTATTGTATTTTAGGAACGATTTCCGAATTGGAAATTGAAACGTCAATAAATGTATTTTTATCTTTAATGTGGCTTATTCCCTTTTACTTCTTGTTTGGCATAATGAGACCATGCCTTGTGAATGGTCTCAAGGCGTAATATGCCCGTTACATAAAAAAGGTGTCCAGCTCCAGTGTGACAGCTATAGAGATATAACCCTGTTAACAACTGCTTACAAAATACTAGCAAATATTCTCTACGAAAGGCTGCAAGTTTACACAGTGGGCATAGTTGGTAAATATCAAGCTGGATTCACTCCAGAAAAATCAACAATTGACCAGATTCATTCAATAAGACAGATTCTCGAGAAAACATTAGAATTCAATATTGAAACCCATCACCTATTCGTCGACTTCAAGGCCGCATACGACAGTGTCAAGAGAACAGTGCTATACCAATCAATGCATGAGTTTGGTATACCAGAGAAACTTATCCGACTAACGAGAATGACAATGTCTAACTTAGAAGCCACTGTTAGAATACAGGGAGAGAGTTCTAGATCCTTTGAGATAAAGGATGGACTCAGACAAGGAGATGCTCTGGCTTGCCTCCTATTTAATATTGCCTTAGAAAAGGCAGTCCGAGATACACGAATTAGGGATGGCGGTACTATTTACAATAGATCGATACAAGTCTTAGCATATGCTGATGACATTGACATAGTAGGGCGTAGCAAGCGAGATGTTGAGCAATATCTCCTAGAATTGGAAACAGCGGCGAAACAGGTCGGTCTAGTCATCAACGAAGACAAAACCAAGTACATGTTGGTTACAAAGGATCCGATAGCAAATGAGGAACGAGAAACAGTCTTTGGAAGTCATACCTTTGGACGTGTTGACAACTTCACATACCTTGGGTCGCTATTGACTGCTACCAATAAAACAAGCGAAGAAATCAAAAGACGAATAAATCTTACAAATAGGGCATACTATGGACTCCAAAAGCATTTCCACTCAAGAAACATTCAAAGAAGAACTAAAATTATTATATACAAAACATTGCTGAGGCCGGTCCTCACATATGGAGCAGAAACATGGACTCTAACGCAGAAAGATGAAAGACTTTTGGGAATATTTGAGCGTAAAATACTCCGCAAAATATTTGGAGCTGTAAACGACCAAGGGCAGTGGCGCAGAAGATATAATTTTGAATTGTATCAGCTCTTTGATGAGCCAGATGTCATAACGTTCATTAAAACACAGCGACTTAGATGGGCTGGACACATAATACGAATGCCAGAAAATACCATTGCTAAAAAGCTAACCACAGGAACACCTGTAGGAAAAAGAAGCAAAGGCCGACCGCGAATTAGGTGGTTAGATGGAGTAGAAACCGACTTACGAATATTAAAAATCAGAAGATGGCAACATGTTGCCAAAAACCGAACAGAATGGCGACGAATCTTAGAGCAGGCCAAGATCCACAGAGTATTGTCGAGCAAAGATGATGATGATGATTAAGCAGTTGTTTAACATAATTGTATTAAAGTTTTAACAATGCAAGCAAGTGTGTTGGAAATTAGTATAGAAATAGAAAAAAAAAGTTAGAGCAAAAGGTAGAAATTGCAAAAGCAAAGGCAACAGGTAAAAAATAAATTAAGATTTTTGTTTGTATTCGTTATCCTCATTTGGAAAACTGTACAAGAGTTTGAAACATGAATGACCCTACTTATCACTACAATAGCATTGTTGAAAGTGACATTTGAGCCATTCGAAATAAAATCCAAAAAAACTGTTAAGTCGAAACAAAATATCAAATTGTGTCATTACATGTCAGTAGTTCCAATTGAAAGAAAAAGATCGACAACAAAACGAGCAGCCAAGGGGCGTAACTTTTCCGTACACTACTTCTTGTCGAAAAGAGTCAGCAAGAAAAAAGTTCAGTATGCCAGACATTGTTCTTGAAATGTGTGAATATTAAAAAAGATCTACAGACTACTAAAAACATCTACAGTTGCTAAAACATTGTCAGACGGAAATATCCCAAAAGAAAATCGGGGTGGAGGATCTAATCGTGGTAGATTAGATGTGTAGATGAAGACGTTCTTATATCTGCGAAACATTTTGCCGTGAAATCGATGATTTTTGCATAACCAGACTTTTTAAACTATTTGACCGATCGGGGGAAAATTTCCGCACAAATTTAAAAGACGGTAATTCCTCGATGTATAAATGTATTAATAACATTTTATTTTTATTGTTCTGAAGCTATGATCTTATATGCAACAAAGCTATGCAAATTCATGTATCAAGAAATTAGAGAGGCTTCAAAGATTTCTAAAATACTGTTTTTTTAAACTGCGTAGACCGTAATTCTTATTCTGGTATTATTATTTTATCTTTAATTGTGGCTTATTCCAGTTTAATAGTAATTAAACATTTTATTTTGTTAATGAAAAAAATTTATAAAATTATAAATTAGTACAAAAAACTGCTTTTTTGCAAATATCTCCGTAAATTATTTATCAATTTTAATTGAAAAAAAAAAACGGGAAAATAAAGATATTCTTGGTATAAAAAAATGATATAAATATTGTTTATTTAAAATATAAGGGAAAAAACTTATAGATAAAAAATCAAATTGAAACCATAAATTATTGTTTAAAAAAACGCAAGGAAAAAATAGGTTATATCTTTTCATCTATTTGTCATCTATACTCTGTTTTTTAACCAGGAGGAGTAAACCAAAAAGACAGATTCACACCCAAGAAAGTTACTAGAAAAGTCACCAAATACATCTTCTTTTTTTGTTGATTATCTCGGCCTTGCGGTAATCGAGTAATCAATATCGGACAACCTCACACGTCAATTTTAACCTAACTTTCTTTATTTATGTTTGAATAATAAAATATTTTTTTTCAATTCACTTCCAATATATATTACAATTATTACAATAAAAAAGGACGTTTTTCACATTTGGTCCCATGTATATATATTTAAATATCGGGTGATCCAGTTTTATAGATCTCTTGAGTATATGGTATTTAATTATAATTTAGACAATATTTTGATCGGAGAGTCAATAATGTTACAGATCTAAGTATGGTTTTTCACAGAAATTTGTCTTTTAATTTGCAAATAGATCTTATATGCAACAAAGCTATGCAAATGCATGTATCAAAAAGTTAGAGAGGGTTCAAAGATTTCTGAAATACTGTTCTTTTAAACTGCGTAGACCATATTCTTATTCTGGTATCATCAATTTCTTGAATCTATTTTTTTTTCTTACCAGATACTTTGTATAAATAAGTGTGTACTTACAATTTCTTTAATGCTGGATTCTTGTTTAATTTTGACAGTGAGTTTGTCCCATTTGTTATCAACAAATAAAATTTACTAAAAAATACTGGATTTCTGTGAGATAATCAACAAATCCAATCTATTATGTTACATTCTAACATAACTTTGCAGTTTTCTTGTGATGATCTACAACCAGGAAGAACAAAACCAACTGTATTAATACAATCAAACTAAAACACAACATTACTTTACTAATGTTCTTTTATTGTGATGAAAACAAAATGGAAATGCTTCTTAACAAGTATACACTAAATTTAAAGATAGTTGCCGTTTTTCTTATGATAATTAGATATAAATAATATACATTTATAAACACTTTAAACTATATTTAGTATAAATATCATCTAGAAAAATATCACATTAAATACTATTCGCATATCACCAAGTCCAAAAGTTATTACAAACAACTTACTGAGTCAGAAATCGATTTATATATTAGAGGAAAATAATAATAATAAATAAATTTCACAAATGTCATTAGTGTCAATATGTCATAATTTAGTGGAGTAAACTTGCCTGCGGTTGGACCAATTGCAAACAAGCATTACGGCGCGGAAAATTTGAATTACTCCTCCTGGTTAAAAAACAGACCATAGTAACCTCCACCTATGTCTTACAAGCTTCAGATATCTGCGATACATTTTTCCATCTTTTTTTTTAAACCAGACTGGGCTATAAATTCGAATAGAAGGTATGTGAAATCTGTTTATTTTGTATTTCTGATATTTCTTTATATTCTCATGTCACAATATACTACAACAAGAAAATCCTTATTTTTATATTTACTGATCATTAGGTTTTTTACAATTAAGTTTGAAATTATGATTAAATGCTCTGTCTTAAAAACATCTTTCCTCTTAAAAGCCAATAAAGATTAAAAAATAAAATATTACGTATTAGCTCTATTACTACTGACGAAACAGTTTTTCTTGTACTTTAAACCTATGACTTCAAGGCAGAGGGATCTACCAAAAAGAAATAAGTTTAAATTTTTATAAAAATGTGCAAGAATAAAAAGTTTACAAGAGTAACAAATCTCGCGGTTTAGGTATCTAACTTTTTTATATGAAAATAGTAGTGTTTGTGTATAAAATAAAATTATGGAAAATGGTGAAATATTTCAAATATTTATTATACAATTTGACATGCTGAACTATCTGTAACCTTGAATTTGTTGCCAGAAAAGTCAAAGATATACGGGAAGTAATATAACCTCTTCATAACACTGTGGTATGCCAAGAAAATATGCAAATATTTGGAAAATGTCCATTTCTCTTGGTAACTTTTATTACTCTGATAAATTTATATTATATTAAAAACACAATTTTCTACAGAATCAGTTGTAAAGCCAATCTGATGTTAATTCAGTTAAACAATTTGACCACAATCAAGGCAGTGATTGGATGCAAATATTTTTACTTTTTGTTTCCTTTTTTAGATCTTAATTTATTTTCTTTTTCTAAACTGCCAAGCATTTAATTTGTGATTTAGATACATGGGTAAAAGACCTTTGGCAAACAAAATTACACTTCAGTATTTAGTCCGACTTTGAGCAGAAAGCATAGAGTCTCATAAAGCCCGTGAGTTACAAAATGATTGCGCTAAACTGCTAGTGGTAAATATTTTGTGTTTTTTGCAAAATACCTAACAACTTAATTTATTTATGCGCTGCTGTAAGGTGTACCTCATTAATGACTGGTGTTAGCAAAAACATATTTAGAATATCAAAAGAGAAAAAGATAAGGTAAGAACCTTAAAATCGTAAAAATAGGGTTAGTCAAACCAATTCTAGAATATTCACATATGAAGAGGTTGTAAAACGTCTCAAACATTAAGTGTATACATAATTTGTCTCTTTCCACTTCATATATACATCCTAAAAAAGGATATCTGGCTTAATATCGTCATGGTGGAGCCCAAAAACAATATTCATTGGGGTCTATATATTTGAGAACTATCCGAAGTCTGCAAAAAAAAAAACGATTGTAGTGTGAGCATTCTGTTTGCTTTTTGCCCTTTTTTTCTGGGGTTTTTAGCCAAAATAAGATTTTGTTGATTAAATTGTCAATTTCTTTAGATAATAAAGTCTTGATTAACTAAAGGCAGATTTATTGGATGTCGATTGAATATCTTTTGTCATTGTATATTCTGTGACATCTTTTATATTATATGTAACATCAACGTTTTCTGTAAGTTGAATTGGAAAATACGAAATTAGATTTTTTTCTGTAATAACAGGGAATATCTTTTAAGGTTGCATATGATTTTATTGCCGCCTACAGGGTTAAGTGTAATATCTGAAGATATATGGGTTTTCTGTGATAATAGAGAGTATCTTGTAGATCACTGTGTGATTCCACCTGTCTCTGTAGTCTAAATCGTGGTATGGTATTTTGAAATAAATTAAATATATTAAAGAGCAATTTTTGAATTTTCACTCAGTTCTTAGCTATTGTCCAAACTTTAAAATTCTAATATATTTGCGGCTCCAACTCTTTATATGTTATTGATTTTGTCACAGAAATAGTGTGATTAATACCATCTAATACGGGTCTTTGGATCTTTCTGGATTCGTCTATTGCTTCAGACTTCCATAGATAAACGGCTGTGTTTAGTACCAATGCAAAATTAACTACTGAGTTCGGGTTTTCGCGTCTAAACTTTAATACTGCCCATTTCCAATTTGCCTTTATTGGTTTAAATGCAGCAATATCTGGATGTTGTATAATTCTGGTCTTCTTTTTTCCTCGTTCCGATGCAAATCCACTAATGGATGTTAGCGATCACATTTTCCATTAATTCTCTATTTCTTGCAATATGTATCAGAGATTGTATGTCGTTAATCCCTGTCCATTGCCTTATGTTTCGAAGCCTGGACATTTTCTTGCGTCCGATTCCTCTCTTGCCTTCAATTTTACCCTCGATTATAAGTTGGAGGAACTGGTATTTTTCATTTCGCATGATGTGACCTAGATACGCCGTTTTCCTTGTCTTGATGGTTTCGAAAAGTTGGCGTTCTTGGTTTAATTTCTTTCTTCTTCTTCAGGTGCCATCTCCGCTACGGAGGTTGGCAATCATCATAGCTATCTTAATTTTTGAGGCAGTAGCTCTAAATAGTTGTTTTGAGCTGCATCCAAACCATTCTCTCAGGTTCTTCAGCCATGAAATTCGTCTTCTTCCGATGCTTCTTCTGCCATCTATTTTTCCTTGCATTATGAGTCGCAGGATGCCATACTTATCGCCCCGCATCACATGTCCGAGATACTGTAGCTTTCTTTCTTTAATTGTAAGTTCAATTTCCTTCTCTTTGCCTATTCTTCTCAGTATTTCATTGTTTGTAACTCTATCTACCCAGGAAACCCTCATAATTCTTCTATAGGTCCACATTTCAAAGGCGTTAAGTCGTCTCATGGTATCTAGATTTAACGTCCATGATTCCACTCCATAATATAGTACACTGTATACGTAACATTTTGTTAGGCGTACTTTAAGAGCTAATGTTAGATCTTTGCCACATAGGACCTTTTTCATTTTTATAAAATTAGAACGTGCTTTTTCGATTCTGACTTTGATTTCTGCCGTGTAGTCATTATTTTCTGTTATAAGTGTTCCTAGGTAAGTGTACTTTTTTACTCTTTCGATCTGCTGGCCCTCTACTATCAAGATTTCGTTAGTATTATAGTTGTTTTTACAAATTTTCATAAACTTCGTCTTTTTGACATTAAGAGAGAGTCCGTACTCCCTACTACACATGACTATTTTGTTCATGAGTCTTTCCAGGTCTTGTAAACTATCGGCTATTATTACTGTATCATCTGCATATCTGATGTTGTTAATTAAGACTCCATTTACTCTTATGCCGACTGTTTCATCTTCCAGAGTTTCTCGAATTACCTCTTCAGAATAGGCGTTAAATAATAGAGGTGATAGAATGCAGCCTTGCCTGACTCCTCTCTTTATTTCCATTTCTTTATTTTATATTATTTATAATTTTATATATAATTTTATATATAATTTTATATTATATTTATATTTTCTTTTATTTCTTTAAGGACATCTATATTTGTGATTTTCGCTGTCCATGGTATTTTTAGGATACGGCGATAAAGCCACATTTCAAAAGCTTCTAATCTGTTTATATCCCTCGTTTTAGAGTGTCCAGCCCTCTACGCCATATAGCAGCACTGACCATCACGTAGCACTTAGTAAACCTTAGTCTCAGTTGAAGATCGAACTCTGAACAAGTCAGTACCTTCTTGAATTTTACGAAAGCTTGTCGAGCTTGCTCAATGCGACATTTTACTTCCCTGTCCGATGCCCAGTCTTCAAAAAGCCACGATCCCAGGTATTTAAATTTACTCACTCTTTCAATGACTTAGTATTCAGTGTTATGGTGGAGTTTTCAAGTGCATCCAAGTTTCTGGAGATGATCATGAATTTGGTCTTTTTTGGTATTAATCTCTAATCCCATTCGCTTACTGTATTCTCCGATTATAGTGACAAGTTGTTGAAGATCGACTATGTTGTCACAAATTAAGACACCATCATCAGCATATCGTATGTTGTTGATCAATACTCCATTCACCTTGATTCCCATCTCTGCATCCTCCAAAGACTCTTGAAATATGGCTTCCGAATAAATGTTAAATAAAAGAGGGAAAGCACACATCCCTGTCGAACGCCTCTTCTTATATGTATGGGTTTGGATATAGAATTGTCTATTTTTAACTGTGCCGTTTGATGCCAGTACAAGTTTTCAATGCATCTTGTGTCCTCTTTGGTCTATATCAACTTTCTTGAAAATCTGCACTAACTTGTGGTGTTGGACACGATCAAACGCTTTTTGCTAATCTAAAAAAGCATAGGAACACCATCCTTCCTCCGATCGTAACAATTTTGGACCAGCACCTGTTTTTGCTACTATTTGCTTCTCGTGTTCCTAAACCTTGCGTAAACCCGAACTGGGAATCACTGATGTCCCATTCACATTTTTTTTAATAATATCATTATTATTTTTTTAATAATAATAGATAATTCTGGTCGCATTGGGATATAAAGCCACTAAAACAATTTGTAACTTTGAACAAAATTTACTAGTTTGAATGGTTAAGTGAGTTTTACGTCCATCAACTAACAAAATGAATGGAAAATTAGTGTTTTTTGCAACTAGGTACGTATATAAGACGTTTTCTATATATTCATAGAAGTTTTTCATTGTTCATTCATCTGGTATCGCTTTATCCTATACCCCATTCTAGTGAAATAAAATCTATAATATTGCTTGAAATTCGTTTATAAGGATAAATAATCATTGGTGCTGTTATTTCTCTAGATGCTCCAAGGATAAACATAACCGTCAAATTAACTTTAGAGTGATGCTCTATTTGATATACATTTTTGCTTCCCTTACAGCCAACACTCGTTTATTTTTGGGACACAAGAGGAAGCAGGTTTCTTCGTCATTTAAAATACGTAAAGGGTCTTGAAAAATATCAATGTAACCTTTACGATGCAAGTATTCTTGAACACCGGTGAACCATTTTTTTACATCTTTTTCAGACCCAACTGAACTTGTTGCCGTTACTGCTTCTGGAGTTCTCTCACTTAAATCTGGGTGTCGCTTTAAAAAGGATCTTTACAACCTCTTCCGGGCCGATTGTAAGTAAAAGGATTGGCACGTGGATTTACGTCAAGAAAACCTTTAACTGAGTCTTGTATATTTCCACTCTTACTGGAAAACCTTTGTCTTGGCATGTTATGATCCAATGCTTTAAACGATTCTCTTCCTCCAAACAAAGAATAGGATTGGGACCAAGGATAGTTTTTTCATTAAATTTTTCACTTGCTCTAAACTGCAATGTTGCTCTTGACACATTAAATTGTTCAGCGGCTTTTCGTTGGCTCATGCCATTTTCTATGGCCTGAAAAGCAGACTGAAGATCTTGTTCTGTATATTGTTTATGATCCGTTTTATCCTACGTTATACGGACGTTCCAAATTTGATTCAATATGCCCACATTAGCACTAATTTTATAACAACTAAAACAATTGTAATTTTATAAATATAAATCCGGACAAAAAAATATTCTTATTACACATTACAGTTATTGGCCACCCTGTGGTTTAGTGATTGGCAGTCAGCCAACCACTGGTTATTGCCTTTAAAAATAAGAAAAAATGTTTGAAATCTCTTTTCTTGGACCAAACTAGGCTAAAAAAGTCTAAATTATAATAAATATTTTAATTAGAAGTAGGTACAGTCATTGGCCAGTAGGCCAATCATTATAACACGGACATATTTAAGATACAGTGCTTGGCCACTCAAATTTACCGCCAAAAATGCATAACTTAACTATTAAAATCACTGATAATGTAAGATGTACCCCACTAAATCGCCATAAAACATTAATATACCCAGATACATAATACTATTAGCCAAGATAACTCACCTCGTGAATAGCCTTCCCTTAACAACTAGATAATATTAACTGAGAGAGATATATAACGAGGGTTCAAAGACAGTACCTCGTAAGTGACATTTTTATTAAAATCGGTTTTATCATATAATCTAGTTTAGGACATACAGATCCATCTATTGGCAGTTCTAAAGAATCAAATATTTCAGGCCTTAGGTAGAAAACTGTAAGGGAACGTTAACTCGTAAATGCGCGGTAAAAATATTTTAAAACCAGGACCTTGTATGGTGCAGTTTGTACAGTACGAAAGTGGGCATGTTTGAGTGTTGTTGTTTTGATCGCCGTTATTTAAAGTTTAAAGGTAAAATGGAGATTTTATTAAAATCAACTGTATTTATTCTGTTAAATACAACATAATTTGGCTGTCTAAAGCAGTGTTTGTGTTGCTGTTGATTAATATTTCTCTTATAAACTGTTTTATTTATAGGTGTCACTTACGAGGTCCTGTCTTTCGTACAGTTACGAGTTACTGCACTTAAAAATCAAGTTTCGGTGGCCATTATTGTTGTGTTGCTCGACGCTATCAGGTGTTTAAAGGTAAAACAGAGATTTTATTAAAATAAAATTTATTTATTCTGGTAAATAGTACTAAGTTTATTAGATAAAGCAGTTTTTTGTTTATGTTAGTGACTATTTCACTAAAAACTTATTTTATTTACAGGTGTCACCTACAAGATTCAGCCTTCAATACAGTTACCGAGTTACTGCACTTAAACAGCATAATGCCATTTTCCAGTCGTACTAAGGAAATGATGCGGTTAGTTAAAGTTAAAACAGGTGAAACAATATCTTCGCCATCTAAACGAACGTATCAAGATATGAAAAACAATAAAGGGACCGAGAATATTGATCCAGAGAGTGACTGTCATCAAGCGCAGAAAAAATTAAATACCCTGTCTAATTCGGTTTTATTGGAAATAGATAATGCTCAGTCGATTGCACCAGTTCTTTCTCCAAAAGAAATGGAAGACATAATTAACAACGCTACTGTGGTTTTTGATGACAGTTTTAGTTGCTTGGATAATATACACGAGACATTAGACTTGTTGGAAAATAATAGTATTATAGAAAATTCTTTAGAAAATAATCATACAAGTCTACAAAATGTTAAGAAAAAAACTACCAACAATGAACTGATCGACATTAGCCAACAAAGTTCTCAAAGTGAAAATAATATTTTAGTTGAATCTACTAATCAAGAAAAAGAGGATAATGACGAAAGTTATGACCCAGAAATGGACGATGAAAGATCTGACACAAATTCTAGCTTAAGTTTCGAGATTGAACGTGACGCATCAAACGCAAGAGATCAAGAAATAAATAAACCAAAGAACAAGAAAAAACAAAAAGGCGAAAATAAGAAGGAAAAGAACAAAATGCTAAGAATGCGTGGTGAAAAATATTTAGGATTTAGAAAACCTGCAGGTCAGCGAAATACATTTCATGATCAAAATAGAGCCGAGAGAAAGATGAAAACAAGATGCAAGTGCAAACATAATAAATCTACACCAAAATGTTTTCTTATATCGGAGGAAGACCGTAACAAGTTATTTGAAATGTTTTGGGAGAAAATGTCTTGGGATCAGCGCAAAATTTTTGTGTCCAACACCGTTGCTGTAACTAAAAAAACAAGGCCAAAAAAATTAGACCATGAGTCTCGCCGTAATGTAACATTTCAGTATAGCCTGAAAGTTAATAATGAAAATGTTCCTGTATGTAAATCTATGTACCTTGGAACGTTAGCTTTAGGGGAGTGGTCCGTAAGATCTTGGGTGATGGAAAACCAAAATGGAATGAATGAATCATTCGAAAACAAAGTTAGTACGCGGAAGCCACGGGTAAATATATTTAAAGAAGATCAAGAATTTTTAAGTAGTTTTCTGAACAATCTCAACAAACTACCATCCCATTACTGTCGCAAAGACACCGATAGACTTTATCTGGAGCAAGTGTTTCAGTCTGTTTCAGATTTGTATAGGGCTTACTGCAAATTTTGTACAGAAAATGGAAAGACACCATTAACTCACACTTGTTTAAGAACTATGATGGACACAATGAAGTTGTCTATTTTTCATCCACGCAAAGACCAGTGTGACAGTTGTTTTAAATTTAAAAATGGAAATTTTTCTGAAAAAGAATATAATGACCACATAATCAGAAAAGATCGAGCTAGAAGTGAGAAAGAACGTGACAAAAAGGAGGCTGTTGAAGGAAAACTTTTTGTTATTACGATGGATGTTCAGTCAGTGAAACTATCTCCTCAATTACCGGCCAGTGCACTCTACTATAAAACTAAACTTTGCTGCCATAATTATACTATCTATAATTTGGCTAGTAGCCAAGCTAGTTGCTATTGGTACAACGAGACAGAAGCAGATGGTCAGGCTTCCACCTACGCATCTTTTCTGAAACATTATTTGGAAGAACATTTTCTGAACTCATCACACAAACTTCCCATAACTATCTATTCTGATGGGTGTACTGCCCAAAACCGGAACAGTGTAATGTCTAATACTTTGCTTTTCTTATCTGAAAAATACAATGTCATAATTGACCAAAAATTTTTAGAAAAAGGTCACACGCAAATGGAGTGTGATTCAGTGCACAGCTCTATTGAGACAGTCCTAAAAAATAGGGAAATTTATCTTCCTAGTGACTATTTAAGGTTAACAAAGGAAGCTAGGCATAAAAATCCATTTACAGTAGTAAATTTTGATTACACCTTTTTCCAAAATTTTGCCGACAAAAATCTTATGAAATACAACTCTATTAGACCTAGTAAATTAGTTGGTGGTAATACAGTTACAGATATTCGTGTTTTAAGATATACTAATGGAAAAATATTGTTTAAAATCAATTTTGAAGATTCCTTTGAAGAAATCCCAACTAGACCAAAAAATGTTGATTTTTCTATTATTAAATTTCCCCCATTGTTTCAAAATAGACCAGCAATTTCAAAAACAAAGTATGACCACCTACAAATAATCAAATCAGTTATTCCTAAAGACTGTTGGTCTTTTTATGATTTGTTGCCGTATAAGTCTTAATCTTAATTAATGTTCATAATATTAGTACTAGTGCATGATTTGTTCCTCATTGCCATAATTTTAGGATTTTGTTACCTTTTTTTTAGATTTTAACAATCAGAATAAACTAATATTTGCTTTTTTCCTTTTCTGTTTTATGTAGTTTTTATTTAGATAAGTATGTATTTATCAATTTATTACTAAATAAATACAAATTTGAAGAATGAGATACTCTTGTCTTTAATTTTCCTAAATAATATGATAATGACAACGATAATACAAACATGGTGTATTATATTAACCATTAAAGAAATGAACATTACCTCGTATGTGACAGACAAAAACAGACATTACCTCTTAAGTGACTTAATTTTTTTTTAATTTTGCTTCACACTTTTTTTTATTTTACTTACAAAATCAGGAAGTTTAAAATATAATAAATTTAAAAGATTTCAAAAAATAACTACATCTTATCAACTCTTAAACAGTTTTATGTTCATCCTGTAAAATTAGCTACTTGTTACTTACGAGGTACTGTCTTTGAACCCTCGATAACTTATATATTACGAAAACTGCGTCTAAGTGATATTATTTATCTAGAGTAATAAGGTACAATGTTTTGCTCTAAATTTACAAATAACTTTTACTTTGACTAGACTTATTAGTTCCCACATGTTCATCGCTTTTGTCAAAATGTTAAAATTTCGTCTCGTCTGTTAGGCCTTTGTTTCTTTCTTAGTCTGTCATTTTCCTCCTAAAATTTAAAGTGTGTAACAGTTTCTCGCCTGCTTTCCAGTCGCGTTCCCAGTAAAACCGCGCCCTCAAATAACGAACTAGTCGCTTGGCAAGCTTTAAAAGCGGTCGGAGGAGACGATCTCGGCTGACTCACCCCGACGTCTGCGTTGAATATTATCACTACACTCCTGACTTCCAAATAAGTTAATTTTAAGACTCGTCACAGTTAAATTGGCAAATAAAATAAAAACTCTACACATTAAAGAAAGATTTAAGTATTTATAATATAAAGTTTAAGGTCAAGGGCAACTTTGAGTGTGCTCTAACTTTATTATAGAGAAAACTTTGAATCGAGATATTTTTCAGCTCAGTCTTCGTGAAAATTATCTAAATTTTAACATTTAATCCTTTTAGAAGGATCTTATTAACCCTGTGTGTGCCTAGGTAAATTAGTACGAGAGGTGTTCCGGAGTATGTCATACCCCAAACTAAACTAACGCAGGAAGTTAAAATTTTTAAATTTAATCATTTAAAATGGTTAATCTAAATTTTTTACTTATTTATGATTTAAATAAATGCGCTTCATTAGTGGTGACGTCACACGTTGAGATAGGTTTTGGTCCTGTATCCAAACAAACCAAGTGTTTTCCGCTTCAAGGTATGTAAAATGATATATATTTAAAGATAAATTTTACTGAAGAAGCAAATTTGCAAACAAGTCATTAAATTCCACAAAACAATCCTTGTTTACATAACTTTAAAATGAAATTGATTTGTAATAATTAATAAATAAACTGTATTTTATGTTAATTTTTATCAGAATTCAGTTATAGTGAGTAAAGAAAATATATCAACACTGCACTAACATTTAGTTAAAACTATGTTCTTGTTTATTTCATTTAATAAATTGCTAGAAAATAATTTTTTGAATAAAAAATTCCATTTTGTTTTTTTTTTCCGCAAAAAAAAGATTAATATTTTGCATAAACCAGTCAAGTCTAATTATTTTTCACCCATAACTTTTTTGTTTTTTAACTTACAACTTATTATTTAAAAACAATAGTGATGACAAGATGATCTTCAAATGTTAGAAAATACAAAATTTATCAGGATTTTATAGTTTTCGCTCAAAATGCTTTACTTCTCCTGAACATTTTGCTTTATTTGACTTGACTGGTTTATGCATTGGACCCTTCAAATGTAATAGAAGTTAAGATAGTGATTATTGATGCTGCTAATATTTGCCTACATTAAACTATTCTGATATACTCAGGACATTCGAGAGAAAAATACTGAGGACAGTATATGGCCCGGTACAAGAGTAAGATGGCACATGGAGAATCAGGAGAAACGACAAGGTTAATGAGTTAAATGAAGGTTATGATATTGTAAGATTTGTGAAAAGTCAAAGACTGTCATGGCTGGGACATGTGCAGAGACAAAACGATGCAAAAACAACAAAGAAAATGTTACAATGGAAACCCATACGAAGGCCCAGAACGAGATGGTTAGATGACATAGAAGACGACCTGAAAACAATGAACATAAGACAATGGAGAAGAAGGGCACAAGAGAGATCTGAATGGAAGGACATAGCCAGACAGGCAAAAACCCATCCAGGGTTATAAGGCCAAAAGAAGAAACTATTCTGATACATTTTGAGTTTTATGCTGTAATTTTATCTTTGAAATATAATGAATTAGAATATCACTCTATTTATCATTGAACAGTAAATCACTAATAAAAAATGCATCTTTGTACTACTCAAAATTGCAAATGTGAAATACAATTACCAATAAAAAATTAATATTTTTATGGCGATGAGAACCACTTCCCAGTCTACACATAAGTACATTATTTGCCACAATACCTATTTTGTTTAGTACAAAATAAGGATTTAAAGGATAAAAACACATTTTTAACAACTAGCTTTTATTTTTTTGAACTAACCAGTAACAAACTTATTTAAATTATTTTGCCAATCATCATCTTTGAAATTAACTATTAAATGATCATTGGGGACCCAAATAATTAAAGAACACATATCTCTGTTGGTCATGTGTAACTCTCCTTGTATTTATTGGTAGTATGCATGATCCTCATTGACTACTAAATTTCCATTTTGATAAAAAATTATGTATTTTTTCTCATTAATTAGATCTTCTTTAAGGCTTAGCTGCTTCCTATATTTAAAAGGGCATTTTGCTTCAATAATGCACCGCTCGCTGACATATCCATCTGGACTTGTTCCCAAAAATCCATTTTCATGAAGGCAAAATCCTGTTGGTTTAATGTCTAAACCAGTGACCTAAGAGAATTTATTTAAGGCGCACCTTTCATTTTCTCTGCCCCACTGGATAGCCTGAAAACCATTTAGGTCATACCCCTCGAGTAAATTTGTAAAAAGAGACTTTGGATATTTGCCTCAATGACATGCAGCAATGACTGGACCAAATTTGCTACTTGTCAGTCTATATTTTCTTACTATCAGCCAATTTTGGTTGTCTGCCTGACCAATTGTCATATCATGAATACTGTGTCTAAGTGACTCTGTCACCCTAAATTCCTTCAAAAAAAATTCTTCTTTGTTTGATGCATTCATGTAGCTTTCGGAAAACAAAATAGTTTCAATGCTTGGCAACAAGCTTGCTTCTGGTAAAGGTTCATGCATTAGTAACCAAGCAAATCCAGTGGGATTTGGGTGACCCAACTCTTCTTTAAAATTTTCAATTTCCTCCTGATTTGCTGTCCTCTGTACTGCCACATAATTCGATTTTTTAGGTGTAAAAATGTCTCCGATTTTAGTTACAGTTTCTATGTCAAGAGCTTTCCTTTTGTTCTACGCACAGGCCTTATCAGTAATACTAATATTATGGTGAGCATGTAAACATAATGCTGCCATATGATGACACACCACCTGACCTCTCAGAAAACTGCATTTAGCATCTACAATGCCATCATCGTAGTCTATTTAAACATAAAAAAAATAATGCTACTTATTTAAACTGTCAAAAAAATTCCACAATAAATCTTGAAAATAGAATAATTTTTTAATAAATTCTCGAACAGAAGACAAGTGCAGACAAAATTACATTCCAGGTAATTGCACTGGGATACTCTGTCAGAAACTGGGCTAACTTTGCTGACATAAGAAGCTTCAAAACAGTCTATATTAGTTTTATAAGAAGTAAGCTAGAGTATAGAGTACTGATTTGGTCACCAATCTATTGAATGCACGCTCACCCATTGAAGCTCTTCAGCATAAGAGCTTAAAATACATGCACACTAATTTGTATGGTTTTTATCCTGAAAGGGTGTTTTTCACATACAATGCTGCTACAGATAATGAAGTTTGATACTCTAGCTTACCATCAACAGATAAGCGATCTTACAGTGCTGTATAACATTCTTAACAATTCACTAGACTCCCTCAGAATTATTATCTATAATTAATTTTGTTGTACCAGAGAAGACTACATGTTCTAGTTCAATCTTCTATAACCCAAGAGGCAGAACAAACATTTCAGATATGTCTCATATAAACTAAATCTGTAGTACCTTTGAAAGATGTTGTCAAGGGTGTGATCTAAATTTTGATAGTCTACGAGTTATTTTATAGAGATTTAAAATAAATTATGATATACTGCATCATTAATTTCTGCCATTTTACAGTTGCTATAGGCTTCATTCTGAAAGAGCTGTTACTATACTCCTTTTTTTAAATATTTCTTTGATTGGGTGCAAATC
The DNA here is from genome assembly GCA_918026665.1 of Diabrotica balteata. Taxonomy (NCBI): domain Eukaryota; kingdom Metazoa; phylum Arthropoda; class Insecta; order Coleoptera; family Chrysomelidae; genus Diabrotica; species Diabrotica balteata. Next base: position 41,305,665 of record OU898283.1, read on the forward strand.
CATTGAATTAAATATTATTATTATTATATTATTAAAAATCTTATATTTTAAATTTAATATTGGAAAATAATTACCTCTACAGAATAATTTTTGTTTTTCATGCTGGCTCTGACTTCTCCTTTCAGTAGGGCTGGGAAAACCTCAGGATCAAAAATAAATTTGAGAACATTGCCACTCTCCTCTTTGCAGCTGTGACATGTCGTTTTTAAAAAATTCTGCTATGGCAGAAAATGATAAAACATGCTTTGAAGTCACTGTAAATAAAATTTTTTATTAGTATATTTGTTATTTGAATAATTAAAGTATAAACCAACTACTTGTAAGCATAACCTAAAAAAAGTAAATATTAAAAATAAAGGTAATATTTCAAAATTTGCCCAGCAATTTGAATTCCTCCTAATAGAACGAGTTTGATTACTTACTATTTAAATAATATTTTAGCTTAAAACACACTGGTACTCAAAAAATCATAAAAATTCACCAAACGCTGTGAACAATCAAATGGCTGTCAAGTCTGTTTAGATACAGGCATTGACTCCACCCATCTCGTGACGTCAGACTAATGAAGCGTATTAACTATAGTACTAAGAAAGTCTTATATTTAAATGGTAAGCATCATTTATCCAACATATTGCTATAATGCTAGTCAAAAAACACGAGTAAACAATAATACACTCAGATATGATAAAAAAATTTATTGATAACACAACTCTAAATAAACTTATACCCTAAGATTCTACAAACTAAAGAAAAAATGTTTGCCATTGAAAACTAAAAAAGTTGCGACTCCTCAAAATTCTCGCAATTTGAACACGTCAATATTGCGTATTCCAAACAAGTTGGAGTATCATACTGCATGAATTTGTAAAAAGTCTTCCTTTTTTTTTTTTTTTCATGGACAAACAGATCATCAACTTATTGTTCTACGTCGCTTAAATCCCAACTGATGTACCTCTGGTTGCTGATTATCACGTACTGGTCGACGCAAGGAAGGGTTTTGTCTTCGTTGGTGTCGAAAAAATTCGTGTTTTTTAATTTATCGCTTTTTTTTGTTTTATACAGGGTGTTTCAAAAACAGGTAACCTTGATTTTAGGTTAGGTAAAAAACTAAAAATAATTGGGGTTTGCTTAGTTAAAAATTTTTGCCGTTTTCAAGATACAGTGCGTTGAAGAAAAAAAATTTTACGCATTTTTTACGATGTTACCAAAACTACTGGCAACATTGTAATGCCATTTTATAAGAATATGTTTTGGAAGGTGATACATCCCATGAATTTGTTTTTATATCTGATTTTCATAGAGGGCGCTAGTTAAACGGATCGTACTAAGTATTAGTCAACTTTTTTAAGAGTATAATTATTAATCAAAATTTCAAGTAAACTTAAATATCATTTAATTTTACACGAAAAAGGGACTCTTAGTATAACTCGATACTGTTTACCGTTTTCGGTATATTTTGATTTGAAAATTATGAAGTAATAATTGATGCTGGTATATAATAGTTAGTAATTAAACAAAATTCACAAAAATAAATTTAAATTAATGATTAAAAACATAAAATAAAATTCAATTACAGTAAGTGTTCAAAATGCTCTCCGTTTTCGCGAATACACAAATCTATTCTTTTTTCTAAAGATTCCATTAATCTTCTAAATGGTAAGGGATCAGCTATCGATGTCATTAAATTGACGTTGAATTCTTTCTTCTCAATTCTTGGCGTGAATTTATCTCTGTAGCATAGACTTTTTCGTTAATATACGACCAAACTGCCTAGTCCAAAGGGTTAAAATCGCATGACCGAGGAGGCCAATGAATCGGAGCTTCTGTACCTCTACCAATCCATCGATTCGGAAAATGATTACTCAACCAATTACGACACCTTCTATCAAAGTGTGGTGGAGCTCCATCGTGCATAAAAAATAAAGATCTTCGCTAGTTTAGCGTTAAATCTTCTGATATTTGAATAAGAAATTATTTAAAAAATCAGATAGATATCACCATTTAAATTTCTAGTAGAATATGATAACCTATTAATTTGTTACCTAAAGTTGCTGCCCAAACATTAACTTTAAATAAGTGTTGGTAATGTGATACCCTTTTGACTCGTGGATTCTCATCACACCAGTTGTGTGCATTATGGGAGTTAAACATAACTTGTCGCGTAAAGGTGGCCTCGTCCGTAGAAAGAATGAATTTTAAAAAATTTTAATTATGGCCTGTCCTTTGTTGCAATGTTTCTGGCAATCTGGCTGGAGCTCTTGGACTTGTCTGTAATGATAAGGATGTAATTGCTGTTCTTTCACTATCTGCCAAGTACTTGAAGAAGAAGTATTTGTTTGTCTTGCTATATTCCTTACGCTAACTGTTGGATCTTGATCAAGTAAATTTAAAATATTATTTTCTTTATTAATTGTTCTTATTTTTCTTGGTCCACCAGAATTTATTTTATTTGGTCTCACATTCCCAGTTTCTCGACAACGTCGTTCAACGGCTCTAAATGATTTTTTACTTGGTAAGTTTCTTCTAGAAAACATTTCTGCATAACGTGTCACAGCTGCAATAGAACATCCTAAACATTCGCCTAAGGTTAATAACATGTCAGTGTATTCAACATTTGAGTACATTTTGATTTGATTTTACAAATAACAAGGTTTAAAAACTCTAATTATTGTTGATTTATCGTCATAACAATCAATAAAAGTTCAATTTCCATGGCACACCTGGAGAAAATAGAGGTATACCTATTAGAACTTTATCAGAGATAGATCTTTATAGAAAAACAATACAGGACATCGCGATAACCCCTACACTCTCTCCGGGAGGTCAAGAATAAACAGAAAGATAATGATATAAGATTTCCTGGAAAAAATTAATCGCAAATTAGGGTTGACAGCTGTTAAAAACTCGAGGTATCAAAAAGTGGTATTGAAACGTGTTACTTTGCGATGCGCGAAAGACAGTTTAGATTTTTAGTAAGGTGCCTCAGATTTGATGATATCAGAACAAGAAATTAAAGAAGAGACATAGATAAACTAGCACCAATAAGGGAAGTCTTTGAAATATTTGCTGCTAATTTCCAAAAAAAATCAGTGAAAGGGAATTCTTGACTATGGACGAACAACTATTGGCTTTTAGGGGTCACTGCGGTTTTAAACAATATATACCTAGTAAGCCTGCAGACATGAATCAAAATGTTTGCATTAGTGGACGCAAAGACCTTCTACATATTTTTTAATCTCAAAACTTACGTTGGGACACATCCCGAAGGACCATACAAGCTAAGTAATTCTTCTGAAGATATAGTTCTGAGGTTTGTACACCCTGTAGAAGGAACAAACTGCAACATAACTGGGACAATTGGTTTACCAGTGTGCTACTTACAAAAAAACTATTGGAAGAGAAAAAAATAACTTACGTTGGTACCATGAAAAAGAATAAACGTGAAATAGCACCAGAGTTCTTACCTAAAAAAAAATAGAGAGGAATCAACTTCACTTTTTGTTTTTTTGTAACCATTTTCATTTATATGCGAATAAAGACACAAAAAAGCACGACCTCGTTTTTACTTTTACCACTGTCAAAATTACCAAAGCTAAGGAACAAAGTATATCTAATATCAAAGTACAGACATAAATAAACATGTTTTAACCATTATTTGTTTAATTTGTCAAAATTCGGTATTATACATTAAAAAATATTGGTCTACGATCGTAGACCGTGCAACTTAACTCGTCAGCAAAAATCACGCGACTAACGGAGGGTTAATGAAGTGTTAATGACAGAACGGACGCTCGGGCTGCGGCGTGTATAAGAGAGAAAAACAAGATCTATGGCACAATTTTGATGGTTTAAATCCTTATTGTACCATGACTGCCTGTTCTGCCATGCACAGTTCAATAACATTAAAAAACAATATTTTAAAATGAAATAGGTTCACTTTAAAAAATATTTGCCCAGACCGAAAAAAATGATTGTTACAGTTTGTTTAAAAAAATTATCAATAACAACTTTTTACCTGGGCGAACCCTAAATCCTATTTTGGGATATCTTATGATGGTTTCTTATGATGATATCTCATGGGAATATTTTTCGAACGAACTCGAGCTTTTCACCTTTTCTTGTAGCGTTTATATTTTAGATTTTTGTAATACCGGGTTGTTTATACCAAGAAAACCGATCGATAATATAGTAAGTTTTTTAATGTTTTGACGAAGAAGTTAAATGTATGTTGTAAATATTTCAAGTTTTTTTTGACTAGATTTTTAAATGCGTAATACCGCTGGAAGGGGTTTTTAATGGAGTAGTGATGCGCATCATAAGGTGTTGCTTCCAGATAACACCTCTAGCCTCTCCTACTCAATTCCTATCCTCACCTCCGAGAAGTGTGATCCGGATCACACGGGTGAACTCCGGTAAACCTGAGCAACCCTACTGGAGACAGAGTAACCAACCCCAGTGGAAGGTAGGGTCAGGGCTGACGAGGAAGGGAGAAATGGCCCTCCGAAAAGGGGGTTGGGCATGAGGCTAACTCCCTCATACCATAAAAACCTATTGTTACGAAATCTCGAGATAGAAAAGCCGGACTGAATTCAAGACGACGACCCACGCACCGAACTAAGGACAATGATTTAAAGATAAGTACTTGGAATGTAAGAACGCTGTATAGGACAGCGGGACTGAAGCCGCTGCAAGATCAACTCCTAAAATATAGAATAGACATTGCAGCCATTCAAGAGATGAGATGGACAGGAACCATCATTTTGCAGAAAAAAGAACATGATATATATTACAGCTGCAACCCGAACCGACATGAGTTCGGAACCGCGTTCCTAGTATCAAAGAGAATCAAAAATTTTATTATTGGTTTTAAAGCCATAAATGATCGGTTATGCATCCTTCGAATAAAAGGAAAATTTTTCAACATAAGCCTGATCAACGTGCACGCGCCAACCGAGGAAAAAGACGAAGAAATTAAAGATCTATTCTACGAAGATCTCGAAAGAGCATATGATAACTGTGCCAAAAACGATATTAAAATAATCATTGGAGACATGAACGCCCAGATAGAAAAGAGATATGCTACCAAGATATATTGGTAAACATAGCCTTCACGACGTTACTAATGACAATGGTTTAAGGCTTATTAGTCTGGCAGCTTCCAAAGATTTAATTGTGGGAAGTACATGTTTTAATCACAACAATATCCATAAAGCCACTTGGATATCACCAAATGGACACACCACAAATCAAATCGACCATGTTATAATTGACAGAAGGCACTTTACAAACCTAATGGACGTAAGAAGTTATCAGAGGAGCAAATATTGACTCAGATCATTTATGGTAGGGCCAAGTTACGACAAAGAATTTCCAATGCCAAGAAAGAAAGGGGCACCAGACAAGTAAAATATAATTTACATATGCTAAAAAATGAAAACAAGGAGAAACAGTTCCAGTCACATATAAAAGAAACCCTAGAACACACCTGGCCAGTCGACCAGTCAAGCACGGAAATGTGGAACAACTGCAAGGAGGCTCTGAAATTAGCAGCCGAAAGCACATTGGAATATCCCGAACCCAAGAAAGAAACGACTGGTTCGACCAAGACTGCAAAAAAATACAGATGAGAAGAACGAGGCATTTAGGACCATGCAACAACGAAAAACTAGAACAACAATAGATAGATACAAAACTTAAGGAGAGAGGAAAAACGCATACACCGAAAAAAGAAACGAGACTCGGAAAATGACATGTTAGAACGGCTCGAAAGCCATATGAGTCACGAGAAACAAGAAAGTTCTACCATCAAATAAATATTATTAGAAAAGAATTCAAACCAAGAATCAACTATTGTAATGATAAGGAAGGCAACTTACTTACCAACAAAGAGCATCATTTACGTAGCATTTCGAGAGTTGCTGGAAGGGAACCTACTAACAATATAGAGCTGGAATACCGAAATGAGGAACTCGTGGAACCCCCCTACGTAGATGAAGTAAAATATCTATAGAAAAACTAAGAACCACATAGTCCCCAGGTAGCGATGGCATCCCAGCAGAGTTATTTAAGCACGGTGGAGAGCAGCTCACCAAGGTGATGCGAGAAATTGTTTGTAGAATTTGGTCTGAGGAGCAAATGCCTGAAGAATGGAGCTTAGGCTTAATTTGCCCGTTACACAAAAAGGGAAACCAACTGGAATGCAATAATTACCGCGGAATAACTCTCCTAAATACAGCATACAAGATATTGTCAAATATTTTGCACGAGAGATTAAAGCCTTATACTGAAATGTTTCTAGGAGAATATCAGGCAGGATTCAGGCGTGGACGTTCAACCATTAACCAGATCTTTACACTACGACAGATCCTCGAAAAAGCGCAAGAGTTTAACATAGATATGTATCATATTTTTGTCGATTTTAAAGCGGCATATGACAGTGTCTTAAGACCAAGTCTTTACAACGCTATGAATGAGTTAGGAATTCCAAAAAAACTCATATGTTTGATAAAAGTGACAATGGCGAAGATGCTATCAGCAGTAAAAATTCAAAACGACTCGTCAACCCCATTTGAAATACATAGGGGGTTAAGGCAGGGAGATGCGCTGGCGTGTCAGCTTTTTAATGTCGCCTTAGAAAAAGTTGTACGAGACGCTAATTTAGATAGCAGGGGAACAATATTTAATAGATCAGTCCAAATTCTAGCATATGCAGACGACGTGGACATTATAACAAGAACCAGGGCGAGAACTGCGGAAATCCTAACCGAGCTAGTAGCAGCAGCAGAACGAATGGGGTTACATATAAATAAAAATAAAACCAAATTCATGGCGACTAACACAAACACAAGAGCTGGAAATGTTGACGCAGATTTAATCATCAATGACCAAAACTTCGAAGCAGTCAAGAGTTCATATATCTAGGGACATCGGTTAACCCCAATAATAACACATCTGAGGAAATAAAAAGGCGAATAATAATTGCAAACAGGTGTTATCATGGTCTATCAAAGTACTTAGCTAACAAACGTCTGTCTCAAAAAACTCGTATAAGGCTGTATAGAACACTGATAGTCCCCGTTCTCACATATGGATCAGAGGCATGGACGCTAACTAAAACAGATGAATCCGCTCTATCCATTTTTGAAAGAAAGGTGCTACGCAAGATATTCGGAGCGGTCTGTGAGAACGGAATATGGAGGCGTAGATATAACTTTGAACTGCAGAATATCTACAAGCATACGTTTGGTGGTAAAGATATTACCACTATAATTAAGCGAAACCGCCTGCAGTGGGCAGGACATGTAGCCCGGGCCCCTGAATCGAACATGATAAAAAAGATTCTAACAGCGCAACCTGTGGGAATGAGACGACGGGGTAGACCAAAGCTGAGGTGGATGGATGGGGTAACACAAGATGCGGAGAAGATCGGAGTCGGCAACTGGAAAATTCAAGCAAGGGACAGAACAGAATGGCGTAGAAAGCTTGAGAAGGTCGAGGCCCTCTAAGGGCTGTAGCACCAAGATGATGATGAATACCGCTGGAAATATTTTTTTTATCTCTGTTATAAAGTCAGGTAGAACTTATTTCCGGTTAGACAAATCAATAATACGTGTAATTTCTTCATATTTAAAAGTAGTTTATTTAAAAGTAGCTTTGTAACATAGTTTCAGGCCTGTTTTAAATTTAGGTCAAAAGGGGAATATTGTTTGTTTAGGATTTGTAAATACAAGGAGAGTTATTGTGGAGAATTATCGAATTTAAAGAATATAAGGCAGTCAAGGGTCAAGCTAAAGGAGTCGAAGAACAGATTTGAAACGGGCAGGACGTGTGACAATAGAGTCCAAGAACAGATTCAAAACGGGGCAGACGTGTGACAATAGAGTCAAAGAACATATTTAAAATGGGTGCAGATGTGTGACAATGTGAGCCCAAGAAAAGATTTGAAGGTGGGTGGACGTTTTATGAGAGGAGTCGACGAATAGTTTCAAACTAGTGATGTCTTAAGACCGGTCCATAATAATACTCTTTGCTTTGCATAAGCAGTTCTGTCAGTTTAGTCATCATTTTCCGGTAGTCAGCTTGATTCTTCCACCAAGTTCCTGTTTCAATCGTTTCCTGCCTGAGTATGGAAATGGTTCCTTGTTCCTGTTAAAGAATATTCCCAAAGATGTAGCAAGTTTTTCCTTTACAAAGTTAAGTAATTATGTGAATTAAGGTAACAATTTAATATAATAATTTTCCCAAGTTATAAAGACATTTTTAACAATTGCTTTCATTAGACATAAAAGAATTTGTAATAATTAAAGTTTTATATTACTTTTGTCGTAGCTAAAAACATGTCATATTTTATTCTGATTTAAAATGTTATGTTGACATAGGACATTTGCTGTAATCCATTGTTTTTGTAAAACAATTTTCAATTTGATTTTTCATATATAAAAGATATTTCATATATAAGGTTAAATTCAATAATATTTTCATAAAAAGGATATCCAAAATTTTGATAATCTAAATTGGCCATATATAACCTAGGAACCATTTCAAAATTTTTGTAGCAATCTTTTATGTAAACAAAGAACATGTAAGTTTTTATTAATTTGGATTATGTTGTATAATATGTTCTTGTAAAATCTGTATTTTTGATAACTGTTTGTTTGAGACAAAAATAAACGTTTAATTTGTTTCTCTGATCTATTTTAAGTTTTATTCGAAAAAGATATATTTTTGATGTTTTATAATTATTTCCCTAGTTACAACTAGTGGTTGTAAAATGTATAATTAGGCACCTCAAGTGGCGCCCTATATTAAATTCCTTGAGGTGTTTCCGGTTTATTTTCATTTTGTTTGTCCCAAGAGATTTGTATAAGTACCCCTTTATTTCTTTTTTGTACTTGCCCCAATCCAACCCCCATATCTTCAACTTATCTACGACCCTGCTCTCCAACAACCAACTGAGTGCCGTACGCACTTGTTTCGATTTATTTTGTTTGCCCAATCTTCTACCTCATGTCCTTACCCTGAGGTAAGCAAAATGTTCGTTACAATCTAAGGCTAATTCTCGCAAATTGTGTACCAGAGGTATTTAAGACAGGCCCATTAAAGTGTTGCCGCGAGGGGGCATTTGGGCCTGTAGGACCCATCGCCGTTCTTCGGACTTTTTCCTGTCTCCGGAATTGGAACGGGTGTTTACCATCTTCGCTTGTCGCTAGTGAAATGGGTCAATACTGTTACCGTTACAGAATAACCGTTACAGCGACAGTACCTGTTACAAGTAACGGTTCCAAGGAACAGTTACAAAATAACAGATCAAAAATGGAAAACAGAACAGGTAAAATAACCTAAGTATCCTTGACTTACGGAAGGAATAACTCAGCAAACAATAAAATATAATGGTATGATAAATATAATGTAAAGAATATGTTTCTAAGTGTTTCTTGACTTACGAAAGAAACAGCTTAGAATGAAAAGTAAAATGTACAAGTTCAAAGAATAGAAAAATGCAGAAGTAATGAGTAAAATACACAAATAAAAGAATGCAGAAATGTTCTTAAGTGTTTCTTGCTTAAGGAGAAAACAACTTAGAACAGAAAAACAACAAGAGAAGCAAATATGCAATAGAAGAATATAAATATCTACAAGTGTTTCTTGACTTAGGGAAGAAACGACTTGTAATAGAAAAAAAATAAAGTGCAGAAAAATAAGAATACAAATATTTACAAGTGTTTCTTGACTTACGGAAGAAACAACTTGTAATAGAAAATAAGAAAATTAAATGTGGAAAAGATATAGAAATATAGCTAAGTGTTTCTTGACTTACGGAAGAAACCACTTAGCGTGAAAATAAAAATAACAGAGACAAGTATAACGAAATATCAGAAATAAGAATGCGAATATGGAAATATTTCTAAGTGTTCTTTTGACTTACCGAAAAAGAACAACTTAGACACACAATGAAACACAAATGAAATATCAGAAAAATATTTCTAAGAGTTCTTTAACTTACCGGAAAGAACTACTTAGACACAAATACAAGAAATATAAACAATCAAAATAATCAAATAAAATAGTAAATAAATCAGTACATGAACAAATATAAGCAAAGTAATATTCTAACCTGAAAAGGTTTGAATATACAATATTAAAATATAAATGGTTATCAGGAAATAAGAAATAAAAACAATAGCTTAGTCGAAACAATAATAGCACCGACTAGGTCTACAGAAGAAGAGGCAAGCTCGACTGACCGATGAGAGAAATTCCGTCTGCTTTTATATAAAACAAACCCTTTGTTTTACGTAGTAAAAGTGGATATTTCCCTACATCGAGTCAATTAGAAATTCGGATTTGCCCACACTTGGAATTTCCAAGTATTTCTCCGAATTTCTAAATGCGTCCGGCACGGCGGTCAGCTTCTGCTTGACACGCCTCCGGAGACAAAAGTACCTTCAATAAAACACTGTATAATTCATAGTTTATGGTTGTTACTAAAAAGCAAAACTAATTTTTAAATTACTTGAAGAAAAAAGAGTTATTAGCACTGTAAAAAAGTAACTTTTACATAAAATAAATTTATTACGACAAGAAATTAAATCTACAATTTGTTAATTTGTCAACAACTATTTATTTACATTCTCTATTTGTTTCTGTAACAATCCGACCTATAAAATCGTTATATAACGTTATCTGATCCTTCCATGTTTACCACACACTCTAAAAAAAAATTTTGCTTTATAAATGGAAGGTGTATCTTTCACAAAGCTTTGAAAGAATTTGTTGTTTCAATTGTAAACTCAATACATCTACACTGTATTCTAAATAAAACAATTTGTGACTATTTTGTTTGTAACAGTAGTAAAACAAGTAAACATGGAATAGGTTTATCTATTTTATTTGTTTTCTCCGTTTTTTATTGATTTGCGTGGCTAACTGAAAAGTTTTCTTTACTCGTATATTAGTAGCGTAAGGTGAATATATTACGGTAAATATAACAATAGCGAAAGTAATACTGATAAAAAATGATCGTACACCATAAAACTTACGGAAGAATATAAAACATATGTCACAGAAACACCTATTAAAAAGTTTAAAATGCAATTTTGTATGTAAAAAAAAACAAAGTAGCCCATGCTAACTCTAGAGTCGTCAGACGGGTATCAAAGATAAAGCAAAATAGAGTTAGCGCGCAGCGATACTGGTTTAATAAGTTATAATATTTATATTATTATATTTATTTATATTATTATATATCTATTGAAAAGGGTTCAGTACATGTGACCATCTTCACACACTAAAGGTCCTAATAGAAAAAGTTAACGAATACAATTTACCAATCTGTTTACCATTTATAGACTACGAGAAAGCTTTTGACAGCATAGAATTATGGACTATTGAGGAAGCACTGGTCAACAGCAGAATAGATTCTAAATATAGGATATTAATACATAATATATATCAATACGCTGAAATGGTAGTCACGATGGATAACGGAATGAAAACGAGGCCAATAAAAATCAACCGAGGAATAAGACAGGGAGACACCATATCTCCAAAACTATTTACTGCCGCACTTGAAGACATCTTTAAATCACTAAATTGGGAAACGAAGGGACTATCGATAAACGAAAGTATTTAAACCATCTAAGATATGCAGATGACGTAGTACTAATAGCCGACAGCTGGAAAGAACTGAAGACGACGATCGATGAGCTTCATACGGAATCCATAAAAAAAGGACTGAAAATGAATCTGAGTAAAATTACGCTAATGTCGAAAAAAGATAAAACTACCGAAATAAGCATAGTAATAATGGGATGGCCCGCATTTGGAAAACTCTCACACATACTGAACGACAAAAATATACCCCAAAACCTTTGAACCAAAGTGTTCGATTTTTGTATTCTTCCCGTTCTCACTTACGGAGCTCAAACCTGGACATTCACAAAAAAGAACATAGACAAGATTCGAAAAACTCAGCGAGCCATGGAACGACATATGCTTGGTATCTCACTAATAAATCGGCAAACGAACAAAGCAATCCGAAACAAAACAAAAATAAAGGACGCCGCGAAACAAGCAGGTAAATTAAAATGAAAATGGGCTGGACACAACAAACGTCTCGAAGATGGTAGATGGAACAAAGAAGTCGGAAACTGGCGATCGTACGATGCGAAGAGACCAAGAGGAAGACCTCAAATGCGCTGGAGCGACGATATCAAAAGAGTCGTAGGACCAATTTGGAAACGCCTAGCACACAACAGGGATGAATGGCGAGAAATGGGAGAGGCCTTTATTTGACAATTCGGATAGAAAAAGGGCTATAAAAAAATATGTATCTATTGACTCATGTTTTAAAAGGCCACACAACTTACACTTTAAATCGGTAACATTGGGCACTAGCTGTGTTTTACTTTATTTTTGATACCTCGTGTTTCTAACAGCTAGCAGCCCTAGCCTACGACCAATTTTTCTGAGGTAACCTGAATCATAATACCAAGAAAATAATTAGCTTCAATGTTATATGAAAAAATCCTGCATATCGTCGGCTTAATTAGCAAACTGCGTAACTCCTATCAGTAAAAATTTTCAGGGTACGCTAAAAACAGTTTCTTTTTAATTACAAGACAAATGGCAAAGATAAATGAATATAGTATAAAGTTTTAAACAAAAATATTGTAGAGCGTGAGAATGCAGTGTAAATTTTAATTGTCTATAATTTGTCTGCACTATCTATAATTTGGAGATTCGTCTTGTTTACAGCAATGAAACTAATAATCACTCTTACAGAAACAGGTTTATTTTAATACAAAATTAATTAGAAAATTAAGTAAAAGTAGTAAATTAACATTTTTTTTCTAACAAGTTTCGTGGGGTAGTTTGTCATAAAAATCGTGATAATCATGTTCCATGGATAATTTTAATTGCTGCAGGTGCTAAAACTGTTCGTTTTTAAGTCTATTTGTATGGGGTTGGAAAAGGGCGATAGAAATAATAGGCACAACATTACTTAGCCATACCTCTAAGGTTTGTCAATCTTTGGTGTGACGAAGCTTAAAAAAATACCATCTTTGGAGTATTTTAAAGTTTTAATATCGTTTACAGTTGGTTCACCGACAACAGCTTTGCCTGGTCTTATTGATTTAATGAACTAGAGGTGAGTTTATTTTTTCAAGCAACCTTTCGTTAGATATTCGACATTATAAGGACTTCTGTGGAAAGCAGTTTTACAGCTGGATACATAATCTGCTGGAGTGTTAATTTTTTTATTTAGAATTAGCCTCTCAATGACGGAATGGATACTGTCAACCTCCAGCTGAGTGTCACCTTTTTGTAAATACTTTTTAGTTACCATTAACCCAGCATCTAAGGCAAAGTTTAATAAACAATTTGATAACGTTGAATTACGGTTTTGGTACACGCCACCATCACACCATATGATTTCAGTGTCCTCAGCGCTTTTTTCTTTCAAGTTATACAACTGTATCTGCTGGTTGAGAAAATGAACAATAAAACTCGTAAACTCGTAAACTTAAATTGTAAAATTATGCACAATTAGTATGATTTTGTAATAGAGGCTGGATACATTTGATTTAGGACAAAGCAAAACTGATCCATGATTCCAATGAAGACCCATGGTTAACACTTCAACATGGGACTCCTTATCATTATCTTATTCAACTCTTGCTTCTGTTTTATAATTGTCATGCTAATTGTAGAGATCTTCTGAAATATTTCCAGTTTAAAAGGACGCACAGGTATCGCACAGATCTTTTTTTGGTCTATACAAAAAAGTGTATTTTTTTAAATAGGTACTTTGTGAGTAGCTATTGATACCGCCTTATCACTTTAATTTATACAAAAATCGGATTGGTACAACTTGTAAAGTTGGCTTTTACTAGTCCACGTAGGTTTCAGGTAAAGTTTTGACGAAATAGCTCTACAAGAGTGCGATTCAAGTTTTGGTAGAAAATCAAAGAATATTTAAAGCTGTTATACATCATTATTATTATTACCAAAATGTTGATGAGTTTGCACAGTAACATTTACCCCTAGTTCGTTCTCGGCGCATTTCTTAATCACCCAATCCTTCACACCAAGAGTGTTTAAAAACCATTGTTTTACAAATTCTTAGCCTAGAGGAGGCTAAGAAGAATTCTTTTGCATATTATGTTCTTCTCGAAACTTTATTCAGTCCTAGTTTTTTAGAGGTACTTTTTACACATACATGGTTCCTTACTTATATCTTCTTTTCGTCCCAAGTATATTTCCAGAATTCTTTAAAAATTCTTCTTCTTTTAGGTTTACTTAGTGCACATTAGGAAGGACTTTTTATTTTTACTTAAATTACAATTATTGCAACTTTCTCTTGTAGATTTTGGTTCTTTTAACAAGTCATACCTTTATTTTTATATTTATATGATATATATATTATATATATATATATATATATATACCCTCTAAAATAACAGCTGATCTGGTAGATGAAAAGGAAATTGAGGTTGTTGTGTTGAACAGAGTGCACTTGGCTTTTAATCAGCTGTATACCCAATTAACCTCAATTTTCTTTATATACATATATATATAATATATATATATATATATATAATATATATATATATATATAATATACAAAATACAAAAAATTTTACTTACGTTATAATGTATATACTTTTTAAACACAACATGTACTTTTCGAACTCAATTAGTGATACTACACTCTAAAGAAATACGAAACTTTCAAACAACAACGTACTTGAAAAAACTAACACCGCAACACGAGTATTTCTGATAGGATGTTTTAAAATAAAAATATTTCGCAAACTCGCTGGCTTTCGCCAGAAGTCCCAAACTCGTATTAAACATGTCTTAACGTAAGGAAAAGGAATTAAAAGTAAAGACTCCTATTAAAGTTGGTTTTGACCGTGAGACTTAAAAATAAATTCTATAAATCTGCTATACGAATCAGAAATAATTTGTATTACACTATAATGTTATAAAATGTAATGTAATTGTTGTAAGAATTTGGTAGCTAATATAAATACAAAATAATTTAAACAATACTTTTTTTACTACAATAAGATATTCCAACATGAACAGTGGACCTAATTTTACAAAAATATGAATAAACCAAAATATTCAAATATAAGACAAATAAAAATATTAAATTTGTCTGCTTGTCCAAATCAATTAAACAGATCTAGTAAAACTTTGTAACCATCCAATCAATCGTCAATATCACGTTTACATCAAGAAAACAAGCAGTTATAGTTAATGAACTTGAAAATCTCAAATTGAAAAGTACTTAACTGCATCGACACAAACAATCAACGTTTTGATGCTCTAAATATTCAAATAATAGCCTGCTCATATATTTAGAAAGGAAAACCTAGTAGACGAAGTTAATAAAAATAATGGGATATTCAAATAAACAAACATCTCTTACAAACTCATAGATTAAAGTTTTAAACAAGATAAGCAAGATTAAAGATTACTTAAACTGAACGAATAATACTGTCGAACGTCTGCCTGTAAAGCCGGGTACATACATGCCAGTAAATTAGAAAAGTAGCTGGCATTCCAATTGCTGGCATGGGCCAGTAACTGGAAACACAAAACACATTCGCTAGTAATTGGCATGCCAGTAGCTCGCTTGCCTATACAGGCAAAGCGAAAAAGCAGAGTAGATTTTTACTCATGCCAGTGCTAGCAACAATCAAGGGGTTTTCATCTGAAACTAAAGTACTTCTTTTGCAATTAAAAGTTTTTGAGTTTCCAACAAAAAAAGGGATCCATGAAAGGTATTCGGAATGAATTTAACAAGTAAATATTGCTGATGACCACAGATATTGTTAGAAATTAATAATGAATCCGAAACGGAATTTAAAAGAGAAACATTTGGGTGAGAACTTAGATTGGTAGGCGAGAAATTCTTAGAGTTATTTTTTATTTTGGCCTTTATCTTCTTTATAAAAATACCTTCACCCATTTCTTCTTAAATTTTTGTGTAGACATTGTCTCGGGCTATTTTATTTTTATATAGAGATAATTTAGAATTCAGAAAACACCCCAATTCTCTATTATAGCAATAAATTTGATGGTTTTTAGTCACTCCACCGAAACATTTTTTAAATTAACAAGTTCAAAAATAAAACGATTGATGACCACAGATATTGTTAGAAATTTATTATTGAATCCAAAGCGGAACTCAAAAAAAAAATAAAAATTTAGGTTAGAAATGGGGTAGGTGAGAACTGTTGGAACAATTTTTTTATTTTGCCTTTATCCCCTTTATAGTAATAGCTTCATCCATTTCCTGTTGAATTTTTGTATTTTTGATCAATATTGAAACTGGTTCTTGAACTGAAGTCCAACATAAAAAGCTTGTAGATATATTAAAAAGCAAAAATATTGACAGTCGTGATCTGAAAATTATATCTAATTTATATTGGAATCAAACTGCCAAGGTAAGAGTTGACAGCCAGTACACCGAAAATATCAAAATACAGAGAGGAGTCCGCCAGGGTTGCGTGCTGTCCCCACTACTTTTCAATGTCTACAGTGAAGCGGTATTTCAAGAAGCGCTCTCAGACTCAATAGAAGGTATATCTATCAATGAAGAAGTTTTGAATAACTTACGTTTTGCAGACGATACAGTAATAATTACGGATAACAACAATGATTTACAGAACGTAATGCAACGCCTTAATGAACGCTGTCATGAGTACGGACTGAAGATAAATTTAAAGAAAACTAAATGCATGATCATGACTAAATCTGCACATGCAAATATCCAATTGACTATTGAAGATACTGCAATTGAGAGTGTTAATAACTATAAATACTTAGGAACATGGATAACATCAATGTAGACCAAACCAAAGAAATTAAGACACGTATTGAAATAGCACGTACATCATTTATTAAACTTAAAAAGTTTCTTTGTTGTCGGGATATAAGGTTAGAACTACGCCTGAGAATGCTTCGATGTTACGTGTTCTCTACTCTTCTTTATGGTTTGGAAGCTTGGACACTAAAACAAGTTCATCTGAATAAGTTGGCCGCCTTTGAATTTTGGTGTTACAGAAGAATCCTACGAATATCATGGATTCAAAGAATGTCAAACATGGAAGTAACTAGAAGGATAGGAAATGAGGCGGAAATAATATTAACTATTAAAAGACGAAAACTTGAGTACTTGGGACATGTGATGAGAGGGCAAAAATACGCATTATTACAACTTATTATGCAGGGCAAAATCCGAGGAAAGCGAAATGTGGGAAGACGAAGAATATCCTGGCTTAAGAACTTAAGGGAATGGTTTGAATGCAGTATTGCAGAACTTTTTAGAGCGGCAGTCAACAGAGTCCGCATAGTCATGATGATTTCCAACCTTCGATAGAAGATGGAACTTAAAGAAGAATAATTGAAACTGGCTGTGGTAACCTCAGAGCTACTTAGTCCACCCCACAATCACCCCAGGCAGTGTTTAATAAAATCTAAAGAAATCAAAATAAAATAATTAAAAAAAATACTTGCTACAACATAAAATGTATGCAATTAAGTTAATGCACAAAGTTGGTGATGCGATTCAACACTATTCTCTGTTCACAAATTGTTGATAGCACGAAATATGCCTCAAAATCATCAAACGGTCGTAAAATTTGTATCATCATAGGCGTTCCTGAGGTGTTTATTCATTAAAATTAATATTAATATTAATAATGTTTTAATACTGATATATTTAGTAAAAAACAATTAAAACTTTCACGGCTAATGTTGGTTATTATATTATATTAATAAAAATAATAATTTAACCATTAACAATTTTGTAAATAAGAATACCTTATCTCTTTGGATATTTCAATACTAATCTTCGCGTTTAATCACTTTACTAGAAAACCTGGTATTTATATCCGAAGGTACTATCGGTTGCAAGATAATTAGGATGGAATTCCCCAGATTTTTAATAATATAATGGGTATAGATGCCGGATTTGGCCACGTACCTCGTCTGTTTAGTTTATATTCGAAACTTAACTTAAAAGGGTGAAGTTATTACGAACGAAAACAATTTGTTTGTTTAGTACGTTTTTGATCGCATGTAATTTACGGCTCGTCGGTGTTTCCGCTTCTACGGCAGTAATTAGCGTCTCGAATATTTCTTTTGCGAATTATATGCAGTGCGTGAGTGATTTTTTATTCCATATACCTACGAACATATACGTACCTTTCGCTCGTGCTCGTTTTGTTGGATTGTTTGTGATGGCTTCATCATCAACATCATCAAGTTTTACACCGGTACTGTTGCGTACAGTCAGTAAGTCTGTCTATTCACCAAGAGAGAAGACTATTGTCCTGAATGTTCACGATGCTCTGGTTTCTCAGAATCCCACAAACACTGTTCGCAACATAGTCGAAAGTTGTGCCAACATGACTGGCGTAGGGGAGTCAACTATATATAGGTTCCTATCAGAAAGAAAAAAACACGGTATAGCTAACCCAAACACAAACGAACACTTAAAGAGAGGGAAAAAGCCTATTGAACTTGATGAATTTGCCAAAAATGGTATTCGAAGGAAAATTCATGGATTTTTTTTCAAAAAAGAAATACCAAACCTAAATAAAATTTTACAAGAAGTTAGAGATGATCCGGATTTGCCTCATATCGGACGAACTAAATTGTGGCAAGTTTTAAAAGAATTAAATTTCCGGTGGGAGAAATCAGACCGAAAATCACTTTTGATTGACCGGGAGGAGATAATATGTTGGAGAAGAAATTATCTAAGATCCATACGAAAATTCCGGGCTGAAGGAAGGCCAATCTTCTACCAGGATGAATCGTGGGTAAACTCAGGTCATACTCTAAAAAAAGTTTGGTCAGATAAAAATATATTAAGCTCCAGGCAAGCCTTTATGGAAGGTTGGTCTACTGGTATCTCCCCACCTTCTGGTAAAGGCAGTAGATTAATAATTTCTCACATTGGCAGTGAAAAAGGATTTGTTAAGCATGGTTTGTTGGAATTTCAGTCCAAAAGCACAAAAGACTATCACGAGGAGATGACAGCTGATGTTTTCGAAGAGTATTTTGTGCAGATGATTGAACACATACCACCAAATTCAATTATAGTATTAGATAATGCACCTTATCATTCACGACTAGTAGAAAGACTTCCAACGACTGCGTGGAAAAAACAGGATATTCTTGACTGGCTGCGGAATAAGTACCTGCCTTACGAAGATGGAATGGTAAAAGCAGAACTTTTAAAAATTGCCCGGCAACACAAATCTAAGTTCAAGAAATACGTAGTTGACAAAATGGCGGAAAGGAGAAACATCACAGTCCTTAGACTTCCACCCTACCACTGCGAAATAAATCCAATTGAACTCATTTGGGCACAAATGAAAAGTTATGTGGCTAGAAAAAATACGTCATATAAAATACAAGCTGTACGTGAATTGTTATACGAGTCTTTACAACACATTACAGAACAAAACTGGAAAGATGCAGTAAGACATGTAATAGAAGAAGAACAAAAAATGTGGGATCTTGATAACATAATTGATGCGACCGTAGAGACACAACCGCTAATTATTAACCCTCAAGACGACTCGGATTCCGAAGTTGATCCTATTTATTTTGAATTTGAATAGTTTTCTAATCGTAATTATATAAGGTAAGTGATAGTAGTTGTAATCGTAAGGTATTAAAGGGGAAAGGCGCAAAACGTCGCCTGTCAAAATGTTCAATGTGTTTTAAATGTATCGATTTTTTTTCAAATCCTGAGAAAACTAAAAAGCCTTTTTGGAAAAATTTAAAGGCAGAATAAAATATTTATTAGAATAAATAAAAAGTTTCTTTTGCATGCAATATTTTCAATTAAAAATTATACTATATTCTCTCTTTTATTTTCACCCCTGTTGCATAACATAATAAAATAAACATTGTAGAAGTTTTCAGGGACTTTCTGTAATATACATCAGTATACACATATATAATACCCTCAGTAATAATGTAATCTTTCATTCTGCTTTTAAATTTTTCAAAAATATTTATTAGTTTTCTCCGAATTCGAAAATAATGGATACATTTAAAACACATTTGGTGCCTTTCCCTTAATTAAATAAATGTATCTTTTACAAATGGCAAAAAACTTTATTTTTAAATAAAATATTAGTTCAAATAAATGTTTCAATCATATACTCTACGACACTGGTCGGCCAAAATACGTTCCTAATCGGATTATAAGCTTGACCGCTGTATTGTATTCCGGCAGATACAAGGTGGGTTAGTCGAAAACATCTTAAATCGTCAGTTTCAGGTTGGTTTTTACTATTATATCGTATTACCTATCCTCTCTGTATTTCAGTTCTCTAATTAGGATTAAACTTGTAGTGAGCTATCAACAAATTGTGAACCGAGTATAGTTGTAGTACGTTGCATAAATCCGTTTCCAGCGGTAAAGGTCAAAGGATAATATGAAACAAAGTGAAACATTTGTCAACATTGCTTCGATGTGGACGGATTGTTGCGAGTTGAGACCTGTTGCAAATTGAGTGCATAGACAGTAGACAGATCGCCGCGTCTCAGTGTTCTGTTTATTATTGTATTATAAAAAGTGCCTATTCGTGTATTTAGGTTTTAGTTGGTTTTAGTAATGGCGTTTAAGTAGACTTCGGAGAATTGTTTAAATTTACTTGAGAATTATAGACAAAGTACATGTATTTGGAATCCTAAAAATGTGAAATATAAATGCAGACAATCGAAAAATGATGTATGGAATGCAGTTTGTTCAGCTTATGTAGTATGCTTATTTCAGGAAGAGGCAAAGAGAAAAACCGTAACTTGGTGGTTCAGTTTTATAGAGAGCAAAAAAAATATCGAAGCATGAAAAAATATGGAGCAGGCGCTCACTTTCATTCCAAGTGGTATGCCTACGATGCATTAGTATTTCTTCGCGACAAAAACAAAGTCCGCCCATGCAAGAAAAGTGAAGCTGAAAGGTGGTACGTAAACACACAATGTTTTTAGATATTAACTTTTCTATTATTAATTATTTAAACAAATAAATAGGAAATTTTAATTTTTACATTAATTATAATTCAACAATTATTCTGCCACGGCACCATCCTAAAAGTGTAACGAAAAAACCTGCAAACTCTTGCCTAACATCTTTTGCTTCAATTGGTGCATTTCGTGCAACTTTCTTGTATGATAGTAAACCTATTACTCTGAGTATCTCTTCTTCACAATCCTTCTAAAACACGTCCTGTATCTTTATCTTTACCGTCATATGTACCTGGGGGATTGTAGGAATTTTTAGATCTTGAACTATTCCTTAAAAAAAGTAAATGCAGGCCATAACAACAACTTCTGCAGTTTCTGGTTATAAAAGTAATAGTTTTCTAAATATTCTAAAAATCAAAGATAATATTCCGAAAACATTTTCTGATAATATTCTCGCTCTACTAAGACGTTAATTAAATATCCTTTTGGGAGACCCTTTGTCCTGACCCCCGGGGTAGGGTTTCAGTAAATTTGGTGATAATGGGAAGGCATCATCCGCTAAAAATACGTGATTGACTAATTTCTCACGTCCTAGCAAAGAGATATATTCTGAAAGGTTGAGTTTGCAGCGAGTTGATAGTTTTTTGAATAATGTATTTTCGAAAACTGCTCTATCAGATATTGTCTCTTGGGAGCCTACATAAAAATACAAAAATCAGTAATTACCATCCATTACGCCAAACAGAACAATGCTAAAAAACGTTTTGTAATTGAAGAACTTACTTCCACTGTTTTTTTTTTGGTGCTTGTATTGCAATATGCTTGCCATCCATGACGCCTACACATTTTGGAAAATTCCAAAGAACACCGAAACCATTAGTAATGGTTTCCTATTCTTGAGCAGTTTTAGGCATCTGAAATACAAAGATATTCATTACTTATGCTAAAAATGGGGGTAGCGAGTAGACACTCTTTACGATCCCGGTAAAGACAGGTCTGCTTCAGGGATGCGCCCCTGCCCACGCGAGCTCGGCTTTTTCTCCCAATCCTCTTCCGGGAGAGAAGCGGATCCTAATCCCCAAATCCTACCCACCAACCCAGACCTACCAATCCTTCCGTCCTCTCACCGCACTGGACCAGCGTGAGGAGATAACGGTCCAAACCTTCAAGTCAATGTTACAGGACAAAAAAGAGAAGGCCCCCAGTGCCCAGCACTTCCCAGAGTCTTGATTACGGCAGCGATCAAACAACTAACGGAAGGGGGGTGCTAAGAATCCCTTGGTAAGACCCGGCTGCCACAAAAAGACAATTTGGCTATGCTCCTACAATATTCGAACACTGGCGGACGACAATAGATTCCCAGAAATAGAAAGTGAACTAAAGGATATAAAATGGGATATCCTTGGTATATGCAAGACCATAAGAAAAAGTGATGAGTATATAATACTAAAAAATGGCACACATTTTATGCATAAAGATGACGAATACACTGGAGTGGGATTCTTGGTAAAACAAAGCCTCACACAGTGTATCGAAGAATTCAAGCCCATATCAGACAGAGTAGCATATCTCATCATCAGGATTAATAAAAGAATCACTCTGAAAGTGATCCAAGTGAACGCTCCGACCAAAAGCCACGACGATGAAGAAGTAGAAATATTTTATGAAGAAATAAGAACAGCTATAGAAACAAATAAAGCAAATTACGAAATACTATTAGGAGATTTTAATGCTAACTTGGGCAAAAAAGAGGAAGATTATGAACATTTAATTGGTAACTATGGCTACGGGAAAAGAAACGATAGAGGAGAAATGCTTCTCAATTTCATGAATGAACATAACATGTACTCAATGAACTCCTTTTTCAATAAAAAACCAAGCAGAAAATGGACATGGATGAGTCCCGATAAAAAGACAAAGAATGAAATAGATTATATCTTAACGAAGAATAGAAACCTAGTAGAAGACGTATCAGTATTAAATCAGTTTGACCTAGGAAGCGATCATAGACTAATAAGAACAAAACTAATAATTAACAAAAAACTAGAAAGAAAAAGAATACATGAAAAAAGATACAAATGGACATCTGAAGAAATCAAAAATAGTGAATTTAATAAAAAGATAGTGCATGCATTAAATCAAGTTAGCATGCAGCAGATAAACTCCAATGATATTGATGATTGAAACCTATTACGAAACAGTGATAAAGCCTTCTGCAATGAAAAACCAAAAACAACATACAATGAATTAGACAAAGAAATATTACAACAAATAGAAAGAAGGAAGATCTTAAATAAATCTAACAAAAGGGGAACCGACGAATATAGAGAACTTAATAGGCAGATTAGAAAAGGAATCAGACAACAAAAAAGAATAGAAAACGAAAAATTAATAACAACAACTATTGAAAAAAATAAGAGTATGAAATGCCTCAGACCGACACTAGGACGACGTCAGATGATATCATTAATGGGAAAAGACGAAAATGAAATCACAAGTAGAGAAAACATACTGACACGAATAGAAGAATTTTACACAGAACTTTACAGATCACATCAACAAGATGATGAGATGAGACCAGCACGGAAATTAACAAAAAATGTTGGATCAGAAATAATGCCAAAAGTAACAATTTCAGAGGTCGAATGGTCGAATTTCGGTGATAGTCGAAAATTGGAAAACTATAGACCCATCAGCCTACTGTCACACCTGTTTAAAATACTCACCAAAGTCATAACTACTCGACTAACAAGGAAATTAGACGAATACCAACCATATGAACAGGCAGGTTTTAGAAAAGGCTACTCAACTTCCGATCACCTGTTAACCACAAAAATATTAATAGAAAAATGTAACGAATACAAGTTTCCAGTTTTCCTAGCATTTGTAGACTACGAAAAAGCTTTCGATACCATAGAACACACGGCCGTAATAAACGCAATGCAAAATTGTAGAATAGCAGCAGATATATTAACTTAATAAAAGAAACTATGAACCAAGCTACAGCTACATACTACCTAAATGAAAATGAACACACGAACCCTGTACCATTAAACAGGGGAGTCAAACAGGGAGATACTTTATCACCCAAACTGTTCACCTTAGTTTTGGAGGACGTTTTTAAAAACCTAAATTGGAAATATAAGGGAATAAACATCAATGGCCGCTACCTCAGTAATCTACGATTTGCAGATGACATAGTCCTGATAGCTACTGACCTACAAGAAATGCAAACCATGCTTTTAGAACTACATACCGAATCTTCTAAAATAGGACTGAAAATGAATTTAAACAAAACAAAAGTCATGCACTCCGAAGACACCGTGACAATAATAAACGATAAATTTATAGAAAAAGTTGAAGAATATATATACTTAGGACAAAAAATAATCCTAAATAGGGAAATTCAAACGAAAGAAATAAAAAGAAGAAGAAAGTTAGCTTGGGCAGCATTCGGTAAACTGAACTATATACTCAGAAATCAACAAATTCAATTACATCTTAGATCTAAAGTTTTTGATGCATGCATTATTCCGATATTAACTTATGCGGCACAAACATGGACAATCACAAAAAAGAATATGAATATACTTAGAGTCACTCAACACGCGATGGAAAGAGCAATGCTAGGTATATCACTTAAGGACAAGAAAACAAACACATGGATAAGACAGAAAACCAAAGTCACCGATGTGGTGCAAAAATCATTAAAGTTGAAATGGGAATACGCTGGACATGTAGCTAGGAGCGATCTAAACAAATGGCACAGATCAATTTTAACCTGGAGACCATACCAACACAAAAGACCCAGAGGCAGACCTCCTATGAGATGGACAGATGATCTGAAAAGGACTGCCGGGAAAAATTGGCTACAAGTAGCGTACAATAAAAAACAATGGAAAGGAAGACTTGAAGAGGTTTATGTTCAGATGTGGACGTGAATGGCTAGACGAAGAAGAAGAATGCTAAAAATGTAGATCACTCTAATATTAACTGTTTCCCTACTTTGTAGTGTTTACATGTTATAATATGTATTTTTTTTTCAGGATGACCTTAATGACTCTTCCTCCGAAACTGATTTAGATGATTCACAAATAACAGATTGTGATGAAGGTGTAAATGAGACCCAATAATTTCAAGATGCAGAAAATGGCAACCAAGGCATGAAAGACTTGTCTAACGATGGTTCTCAAAAGCCATCAACATTTACGCTGCTTGTTAAGGAGCCTTCGGTATCTAACAAAGCCTCTTGAGAGCCTCGTAAGGGAACCGTGGATAATCCGAACAGCACAATTCTTGATAAATTTAAACACCTTACTAGAACTAGAAGTGTCACACGCACAAGAAAAATTGATGATAACGCTAGAAAAGAAGAGGAACATAAAATAATTAAAGACGTACAAAATAAACGACAGCGAGACAAATTCGATGTATTTAAAGAACATATGACGTGTAAAATTAGGGATTTGAATAACACCTGCGCACAAAATATTGTAGAACATCTTATAAATAATATTTTGTTTAATGCAAGTATGGATAAATATGATTATGGAATGCCGCAATCAACTAACACATATAGGTCAATTTTATCAGTGCAATCTTTTACCAGACCACAATCACATTCATCATATTGCAGCACACCAGCTACTCACCAGCGGATAACTCAAGTCTGATCTCTGCTTTGTTCTTCAAACATTATCTCAGAGGCATTTTAATTAAATAACATGTAAATCTTCTAAAGTTATCAATAAAAAACATACAATAAAGTTTACTTACCTTACCTTGGTCTTTAATTGCGTTTACTAGCGCAGCACATACTTCTGGTACTATCTTTGAGATAGCTTGTTTCGATATCTTAAATAAATAAATTAAGCTGCTGTAGGGATCTCCAGTTGCCAGAAACCGCAATGTTACAGCTAATCGTTCTTGTGGAGGTATAATCCTTTCTACAGTTAGTATCTGCTTTTTATCATGGTGCAATTTTTGCAGTAAGCAATTCCGTATCTGAACTACTCATGCGCTAAAAATTTTTTGAAGCACCTCATCGGTTCGAAGTTCTAATAAAACGTCATCTTTCTTTTAAATCCGATAATAATTTCTTTCCACAATATTCTCCCCTTTTCTTCAAACTTGGACGGACCCAACATGTACGCTTCCGTTTTCGTGAATCACCACACACAATTAGAAAGCACGCGGTAGCAGTTAATAAGTCTTACTCCATCATGTCACAAAACAACAGCAGTGTGAACAGAGTGTTGTACTCAACTGAATTTGTGATTCGACAAGTTCAAACATTCATTAAGATTGTTACACTAGTTAGGACAGTTCGTTTTATGTCAAAGGTTTAACGAATTAAACATTTAGCAACTTGTTGCAACATAAAATTGCTACAAGTTACCAAATGTTGCTCCAGTGTGGAC
Source organism: Diabrotica balteata (assembly GCA_918026665.1). Taxonomy (NCBI): domain Eukaryota; kingdom Metazoa; phylum Arthropoda; class Insecta; order Coleoptera; family Chrysomelidae; genus Diabrotica; species Diabrotica balteata. The sequence continues at coordinate 41,332,085 of OU898283.1, forward strand.
GCGCCTTTACATGTTCTAAATTAAACATATTAGAAATATCGTGACCAAACTGGTATAGTAGCGAATGTGCAAAATTGGCGTATCTGAGCTAATACACTAAACAGCTGTGGCTTGCGAAGATGTATACTCCAGTAAAAGTAGTAAACAGCGAATGTGCAGGTCCAATATTTACGTCATTGTTTACCATTTTTAGTTTAACGAATCTACACCTACTTCACTATTTACAACGCTAAACTGTTAAATGTGATCATTCGATAGGTAAATAAGCGAAAGTGACACATTCGCACTTTTACCAGAGTGTATAATAATCATTACAAAACGTCAAAATAACGAAAGTGGCATATTCGTCAGTTTACATAATTGAAGTTTTGCAGTGCTTAAAGGAAGTATATGACGAATGTTTATAGGTACTTAATCTTTATAAGCATAAATAATAAGTATAAACATTCGTTATTTAGATGCTGGTCGGTGGTCGAGCTAATTAACTGGTTGTTTAAAATTACCAAATTAGAATTAGTGAGTCTCCCATTACAAAGTTGTGTTATTTTGAAATTTTGATTGAAATTGGAACTTTGTGGTAAGCCGAATTTATTTATTATTTAATTGCAGTAACCTAAACGTAACTTTCATCATATTGATTGGACTTAATAATTATTTGTGAAGTACAAATGCATATTAATTGTTTCTTGTCCTACCTTTGTTTAGTTTTAATAAAGTTTACAATCCATTTCATTGAAATAACTATAGTATGCGTGAAGGATAACTTATAATAATTGTATTTTTGTCTGTGAATGTTTAACGACAATAAATTCTCAATTCTATTTAAAACACTTTCCAAAATGTTGTGCTGGTCACAAATTGATAAATAATTATTTTAGTGGACTTAAATTTAACCTATGACTACTTATGTTAGGTACCTAAGTTTACCAAGGTAGACCTAACCTAAATCAACCTAATAGTTTTGAATTAAACTAAAGTAGGCTAATATAACCCAGTTTTCTTTTTGATTAAAATTTCACCAATTTAACGGTGGGCCTACTAATAGGCCAGCAATCAATATTGTATCTATTCAGTTCTAATTTTGATTTTTCTTTTCAGATTATAATAATGAACGTGGAAATGAAGATTTAATTATTGCTACAGACAACGATAGGCCAGCTGATCATCCAACACATCTTTTATCACCCACAAATCTTGAATCAGATGAGAATTCTCAACAATTATTTACCAATGATAATGTTGGTCTTGAAATACTGGCTAGAAGCAGTAATCTCAGTGATAGGCCTACTATAAATGATAACTGCAACCCAGCACAAAATCAGAATCATTTATCACCAAAAAAGCAAAAATCATTAAAGAATGGTGTTTATAAAAGACAGGAGGAAGCATCCAAGAGACTAAAAGGTCTCGAATATTCAACTGCCAAAGGAACACTAATTAATGCAAGGCCCCTAAAACAAGCAAGATGTTCTGGCCGAGTCAAGCATAAATGCTTAACTAATGTACCTGAGCCTGACAGAGAAAAAAATTTATATTGGTTTCCATAAATTGCAATCCCTATTAGAACAACGACAGTTTCTTATAAAACACGTTACTCTTCCAACCAAAATTAAGGAAAGTGACAAAAGCAGTGGAGTCACGAAGAGCTTACACCAAAAAATACACTTTTTCCACTGAAAATGGTAGATTTGATGTGTGTAGAGAATTTTTTCTCGATACTTTAAATATTTCAAAGTCACTTATAAGAGGGGCTCTTAAAAAGGTTAACTCTAGTGGAATTCTCCTACTGGACCTACGAGGGAAAAAAGATCCACCAAACAAAGTAAACCCTACAAATAAAAAATTCATTAGAGATCATATTTTATCGTTTCCAAGAGTGGAATCACATTATGCAAGGAAGAAATCAGAATACCAATATTTAGCTAGTGCCTTAAATATAACAATGATGCACAACTTGTATAAAGAAAAGTGCATTGAAGAAAACAAAAATCCAGTATCTTTTGAAAAGTACAGACGAATTTTTCGTGAGTACAAACTGAAGTTTCACAAACCTGCTAAAGATCGTTGTAAAAAATGTATTGCTCACGAAGAGCAAAAAGGAAAGATAAACTATGATGATACTCTTTATACTGAGCATATTAAACGTAATGAAGCAGCACGAAAAATTAGAGATCAAGACAAAGAGGATACAAAGGCCAAGAAAGTGTTTTGGCAATACAATCAGATCTCCAAGCCGTTCTGAACACACCAAAAGGAGCTAGTGGACCATTCTTCTACGTCAGGAAGTTGGCTGTATACAACCTTACCATTTACAATCTCAAGGATGCCAGTGTTACCTGTTGTGTCTGGGATGAAACAGAAGGAAACCGGGGCAGTATAGAGATATCGACATGCATTTATACTTATTTGATGGGCCAAACCAATATAGAATTTGTCAAAATGATGTCGGATAGCTGCGGAGGGCAGCAAAAAAATTCCAAATTCATTACCATGTGTATGAGTGTTGTTAAGGAGCACCCCTCCATCAAACAAATTGATCATAGGTTTTTTGAACCTGGTCATAGCCAAATGGAGTGTGACTCTATTCATGCCAAAATAGAGCAGCAGAGTAAAAATGTCCCAATTTTTACTCCGGAGGGGTGGTGCCAAATAATTCGCACTGCTAGAAGTAAGCCATCACCATTTCAAGTAATGCCTTTGTGCCATGATGACTTCATTGATTTTAGTACTGATAAGATTGCTTTTGAGGACCCCAACAGTGGCAATAAAAAATGTAAATACTTACCTTTCAAAAAAGCTGTTTGGTTTAAGTACCTGTCAACTCATCCAGATGCTGTATTCGTGAGGACGGATTACTCAGATGACGCACCTTTTGTGAAGTATATTGCAAAAGGGATCAAAAAGAAACGGGGAAGACCTTCTTTTAATAATTCTCTAATAAAACCTTACAAATCGAGGTTCCCAATTGCTACCAGAAAACTAAAAGACCTTCAAAAGCTTTGTAAGGATCTCCAAATACCACGTGTTTATCATGATTTCTACACAAATCTTCCCTCCGAGGACAGTGTACGAGATGCCCTTCCAGAGCCAGATGCTTCTGAAGAATCTGAGAGCGAATCAAACTACTAAACCATTATTCTTCTAAATTTAAAGCAAAATTATAAAATAGTTTATCGTTTCAATAAATTTTGTTCAATCTTAAAGTTCTCTATTCTGTTCACCCACATCATGAGAAAACCAATCATTAGGTGATACATAAGTACATTATCCTTTAACACAAATGCAGATTCGCTATTTTTATAGCCTAACATTCTAACAATAGTCACTTAGGTAAACTAACGAATGTGACTTTTTCAGTAATTATGGTTACTTAGCCTATGTTCATTATTAACCTTTTTTAGGCATTTTTTTAAGGTTTCCAGATCAGGTGTTTGAGGGCAAATAACATTACAAACAGATTTTTAGTCGAATCCCAAAGTGTTTTTTAGCTCTCCTGTAAAGTAGTGAATATGCACATTCGCTACTTTACCAATTCGGTCACGAGATGTTCCAATGTCTCGCTTGTCTAGAAGAAAATATAATTTAAATTATATTTTTAGTTTTTAGTTAACCGATTTGTCAATAATATTTACAATTAATGCCAGTTTAGTATTTCCCCTTACTTTAAATTTTATTTTATTTGTTTCTAAACAAAATTATTTCGTAAATATACTCTGTTTATAGGAGTCCACAAATTCGTTAACGGTATACCTAGCTTTGTCGAACACATTGTTAAAAAATAAGTATTCGGTGTTCACTTACAAAGCTTTGAGAAAGTTATTGTTCGTTTTAGAATTTAATAGTCGTAGTAGTCGACAAATAAACGTAATCCGAAACTATCCTTCAGTGTAGCATGAGAACGTTGGCAAAATATTTACCTTTATCTGCTGTTTTATTTACTTTACGACTTTATGTTTTTGAATTTAACAGATACTGATTAAAAACAGGAATAAATATAAAATGATAATAAAATATATACCAAAATGGAAGTATTGAAGTTAAAATGAATATAAAGTTGTATTCCCAATATATTTCTGTGTAATTTAAAACATTCATTAATAACCTTAATGGAAAAATCATTATAGAAATTAAAGAGAAATTAAAAAAATGGAAGACATACATAACAGATCTGTTTGAGGATAATCGACAAGAACCGGAAGAAATCGACAGCGAAACGGGCCAGAGATCATAATGAGGAAATCGAACAAGCAATATGAAACGCAAATAACGGAAAAAACTGTAGGTCCAGACGAAATACCTGCGGAACTACTGAAATGTCTAGACGATGAAACTCTACCTGTACTTCTGGACCTATTTAATGAAGTATATAAAACTGGAAAAATCCCACAGGAATGGTTGGTGTCCACCTTTGTAGCAATACCAAAAACAGTATATGCCAAAGATTGTTCAGACTATAGGACAATATCACTAATAAGCCATACCCTCAAAATATTTCTAAAGGTGATTCATGGAAGATTATATAGAAAACTAGAAGATGATATGGATGATACTCAGTTTGGGTTCCGCAAGGGACTGGGAACGAGAGAGGCATTGTTTGCTTTTAATGTCCTCTATCAAAGATGCTTAGATATAAACCTAGATATTTATTCCTGTTTCATCGACTTCGAGAAGTCATTCGACAGGGTCCGACATGAAAAACTAATACAAGTACTGAGAAACAAAGATATAGACAGACGAGACTTACGAATCATTATCAATCTGTATTGGAATCAAAAGACCAATAATAATAAAACAAAAGTCCGAAAATATAGATATAAAGAGAGGAGTAAGACAGGGCTGTGTTCTGTCACCATTACTGTTTAACGTGTACAGTAAAGCCATATTCCAGGAAGCGATAGCGGATCTGGGTGATGGAATCTCTGTAAACGGAAGAATAGTAAATAACATAAGATTCGCTGATGACACCGTTATAATGGCAGACACCTTGGAATCGCTACAAGAATTGGTAAATAGAATTAACGATTATTGCATTAGATACGGACTAAAAATAATAAGAGAAAAACTAAATTTATGATTGTCTCAAAAACGCAACATGGAAATGAAAGATTAATGATAGAGCAAACCCAAATAGAAAAAGTAGAGACATACAAATATCTGGGAACCTGGGTTGATGACAAAAATGACCAAATCAGAGAAATCAAAGTCCAAATTGAAACTGCAATGCAAGCATTCGTGAAAATGAAGACACTGCTTATCAACAGAGACTTTCAGTTGCATCTCAGATTGAGGGCTCTAAGATGTTACATATTTTCTATCTTACTTTACGGAATGGAAGCTTGAACATTGAAGAAACAACACATAAGAAAAATAGAAGCGTTCGAAATGTGGTGTTACAGAAGAATAATAAAAATTCAGTGAGTTCAAAGGATTACCAATGCTGAGGTACTACGACGTCTAAATAAGGAGTTAGAAATTATGAACAGTATAAAAAGAAGAAAACTAGAGTATTTGGGTCACATAACCAGAGGAGAAAAATATGAGCTGCTGAGAATTATTATGCAAGGAAGGATCCAAGGAAAAAGAAGCATAGGAAGAAGACGCATCTCCTGGCTGAGGAACCTTAGAGAATGGTTTAACTGTAGTTCACTACAACTTTTCAGAGCAGCAGCCAACAAAGTGACCATAGCCGTTATGATATTCAACCTCCGATAGGAGATGGAACTTTAAGAAGAAGAAGCCCAACAATATGTAGGTTCGTCCGGGAGAGATTAATTTTTTTTTTACTGTCTGAATCTTAGCACAATAAATTCCACACTTTGGAAAAAGGTACTCATTAGTAAAATGTCGATAAATTTCAGCTCCGAATAAGACGTGTTTTTGGTGTTTTATACCAAAAATTTAAATACAAGTTTGTACTAAGAGTGAAATTAAAGTGTTTTCTAATTACAGAAGACAAAAATTGTACGTATATTTTTTATTTGATTCGCATAAAACTATTCAAAGGATTGTATTGAAAACTAAACAACAGAAGATCTATTTTTATTTTAAATAAAAACGCCGATAATGCGGCTTAATTGCCTTAAGTCAGTAGCGGCTCTAGTATTAATACTATTAAATGAAGAAAATAAAAATTAGAAATGGATAACAATTTAAAAACTGACATAGTAATCACCAAAACATTATTAACATCTTCAGCACCAATCTCTTCTTCAATATTAACCCACACTAGTGCCGTAAGAAACTTTACCTTTCAATCCAAAGAACAAGCAATTCTTGGGTCATCAGTACCGGATATAAAAATACATGAATACATAACAGCAATAGCAACTTTAGTACAACCAAAAAATATCATCTTCGCGTCCAGAATCTCAAAAAAGAGAGAATGCATTTATCTCAGTAAAACTACAATCTTGGGAAAATTATTACATAATCACAAATCCGTTTCAGTACAAGGACACGATATAGAAATTAGAAGACTAATTACTTCTGCCAGCCGACTAGTGATATCAAATGTCTGCCCCAGTATTCCAAACACGATTATCGAAAGAGAGCTCAGAAAATTGGAGCTTATTGCAGTGTCTAAAATAAAATTTTTAAAAGTTGGCATGCCTGAATCTGAAAACAATCATATATTAATTTTAGGCTTCAAGTATTTGCTGCTCCAATAACTTATAACCATATCCCAAATTAACTTCTAATATCTCATGACAATACCCCCTACAGAATTTATCTTTCCTTAGATGGCCTAAATTGCTCCAAATTTAATACCACAGGACACAAAGATGAAAACTGTACCATCGAACCAATTATTATATAAAATATTGACCAGCTATTTCAATTTATAAATGTTAATATTTATGAAACAGAAAATTATCCAATAAATAAAATATCCCTTACATCAAAAACCCCAACTGCTCATCAGTCTACTACTTCTGCTACTTCTTCAACCACACCGGTTCCAAATGTAGAAATATTTTTAAAGTGTGGCTCATAAGGCTTATCAATCTATAATCGCTACAGTTTTTCGGACTTTGTTTTTTTGGTAGTGTTATGAATTCGGACTTTAACCAGTCTTCAGGGATATCACCAGTCAAATAGACATCATTGAAAAGCTTGACAGTATTTCAATGTTGTCCTCATTTATAAGCTTTAACATCTCTGTCGGTATTTTATCAGGGTCAACAGCTTTCTTGTTCTTTGTTAACTTTATAGCATGCCGTATTTCTGATTTTATTATTTCTGGTCCTTCACCTTCAACTAAAGTCTCCAGTTCTTCGGGTCTATCATTATTATACAGTTAACTTATATAATTACACTAGGTTGTTCGAATTTCGTGTTCGTCTATTTTCATTTTTTCCGACGAATCGGTTAGTATAGTATGTGGAGTTTTCTTATGATAAAGAGCAGCTACTTCTCTAACTTTTTTAAACATATTAAACGTATCATATTTTTCATTCAACTTTTCTACTTCATTGCATTTATCCTCCATTCATTTTTCTTTAGCCCCCTTTATTTTTTGTTTAATTAGTTTCTGTTTTTCCTTATATTCTGTCTTGTTTCCTTTCAGTTTCCTTCTCTGTTCCATTAATTGCATGAGTTTATCATTCATCCATTGTTGTTTTTTGTGCCTGTGTAACGTTGTTGAATATTTTTCTATTACTTTCAAGGTAAGACCTTTAAATTTGTTCTATATTTCTGTGTTGTTGTCATTTATTGGTTTCTTTAGCTCACTGTTTAAGTCATTTTTTATTAACGTTTTGTTGGATATTGAGATATTTAATTTTGGAGTTTTGGGGCTTTCTTGGCCTTTTTTGAGCTTCACTTTGATGTCAGTTATTACATGTCTGAACCGATATCTGCACCAGAATATGTCGTTACTCTTGGCATAACATGTTCTTACATATAACTGGTATAATCTATCGCCTCTTTCATTGCTCTCCCCTAGTCCATATTCACCTACCAGGTCAGATCTTCGGCCTTGGCCAATTTTGCATTAAAATCTCCAATGATATATGTGACTTCGTTACTCTTTAGATTTTTAAGTGTCTGTTTTAATTGGCTATTAAATGATTCGACATCATTGTCGTATTTATTTTCTGCAGTAGGGGCATATATCTGGATAACATTGAAATTAAATGGTTTGCTATTTAATTGGAGTATTGCTAGTCTGTCGTTCACTGTATAAAATTTTTCACATATTTCTTAAATTTAGACGTTATAAATATGCCAACTCCATTCCTATGATGTGTGTCATATTCTACACTTCCAAATAGTATAGTGTGCCTTCATCTTGTTTACATATTCCTGTTCCAGGCCACCGGAGCTCACTGATGCCCATTATATCAATTTTTAAACGTTTAACCTCTTGAACTAAGTTACTGAGCTTACCTGCTGCATAGAGGCTTTTAACGTTCCAGGTACCTAATCTGATTGTACTGCTAGAAATTTTTAAAGTTGTCGTACTTCTAAAATTGTAGGGATTTCGTGTGATGACGACCGGGAGGCCCTACAGTCTGATGCGCGCCCTTCCCTGCCGGATCTTGGTTTCCGTGATCCATGATCAGTAATACTTCCGTTACGATTGTATTGAGCCATGTTAATTTTACTAGGGACCATAATGGGGTGGTTTCCCGTTGCCTTTCCCATCGCAGTATCACAGCCGCTTAACTCATAATGTGAGTGACGCCTGTGAGTATCTGGAATTAAGCCTACAGGATTTTTACTTCCCACAGCCTTAATCCAGTAATGACATTACTGCTGCCTAATGTCATATCCTCAGTTGATCCGCGGGTACTTATTTGGCAATGCCTTATTCGTACCTGTCCTGCATATCTGCAGGAATTTTCCCTATCAGCCATATGGGACGTGCCGTGTCGAGGTTGAGGACATCCCCCGCCCAGTCTGTCTTCCGTGAAGTACAGAAAAGCCTCTACTCAGTTCAGAGCTCCTCCTCCACGAAAGCTGAGACCAGACACAGTCACATATACAAATCTACACATTTTTAAAGTGACTATGTAAAAGAAGTAGTGATACTTTCGTCACGATGACCATCTAGCTTTTGGAAGATGTTATGTTTGGATTGTCTCCTAATTTTTAGAGACTAAAAATTAATTTCAACATCTTCGTTTTGGGGATCTAGTAAAATACAATTTTGATTTCACTTAGATCGAAATCATTATCCTTATACTCAATGTCTAAATCACTAGCACTATTCTGTATCTTCTGTATTTTTAATTCGAACTCGAGTTCTGACGAATACTTACTTATTTTAAATTAATTAGGTTTACTAATTCCTAGCACAACATATAAACAAGCATCTAACTTTCTACAAAACAAAGAAGCAAAACCCGAAATACGCGCGGCAGTTGCAATTCTAATAGAAACGATTTCAATTCCTTTGAGAGGGGAGACAACTCTTAACAAAATTCTGTCAACAAAAAATTGCATAGAAACCTTTAGTAACCACCTAAGTTAATGTTGTTATTTTAAACATTTTTAAACAATTTTTGTTGTTATTTTTATTTGTTGGCAAAATAACAACAAAAATAGCCAAACACATAAAAAAGAAAGGAATAACACCAGCTTTCCGAATAAATAACAACCTAGGCAAATATATTAAAAATAACAAGAGCCAAAATAAAAAACACTTAAATAGTGGTGTGTACAAACTTCAATGTGGCGACTGCCCAAAAACTTACATCGGTCAAACTGGTAGAAACTTTAATAAACGAATAGCAGAACATAAAAGGGCTTTCAATAATAGAAAAACAGATTCGACATACGCACTTCACCTTCTAGATCATAATCATTCTTTTAATGACAAATTTAAAATACTTCACATTCAAAATAAAGGCCTTAAGCTATCTTTGTTAGAATCTATGGAAATCAACAAATTAAAAAACACAGATATAATTCTGAATGACCAACTTGAGACAAACAGTTCTCTCCTCCTCAACCTATTTCATTAGAGACTATAAATTGTAAACGCATGCCAAAAATAGATCACTTGAGAAAGGCAATCAGCCGAAACCGCTGTAGTGATAATAGTTAAAATAAATTTTGTGGAAGTTTGAAAACAAAGTTTTCAGTGTTTTATTGTGACAATAAATACCTTTAAAAATTTTGGAATACGTGATACGTAATGTTACAAGAGGCTACGTATTAGGTGGACGTTTGTTACACACCCTTGGGTATTTAGGGGTTAACTTTAATATATTAAAATATACTAATATATAATATATATTACTGCAGTATATACTAAAATACTGCAATATCTATTTTTGATCTGTACCTCCTCGATTACCTTGTCTTCAATTATGTCTTAACAGCATTTCTTAGTTTTCTTTAATAATTATCCTATGGATAACTTATTAACTTAGATCACTCTGTTGTTTTTTATTTTGTACGTTTTTGTCTTTTGTTTGTAGCTTTGGTTTATTTCTTTCCTTTCCTTTTTGATTTTCTGTGTCGGTTTTTTTCTTTGTTTACTTGGTTTTCTTACTGTTTTGGCCAAATCTCCTCTCCTTACAGGTAATTCATAATCAGCCTATTTTTCAGCATTGTTTTGATCCAGTTGCATACGGTAGTGGATATCCATTTTGATTCTGCTTCTCAATAAAAATAATTTGCTAGTGGATTATTAAATGCTCTCCATTGTACAGTGTTTTTTTGTTGATTTTTGTATTGATATTATATGCTGGTTACCATTGAGAGGATGATCCCTCAACGGCTACTTCTTAATATATCTGCTAAGAATTTGTAAGTTACTATTTTAAGTTCTTTAAAATCCACTACTTACAACATTTCTAAATTCCTTACTGATACATTAAATGATGCCTTTGAATATCAGAATAATTATAATTCTAAGGGCACATTTACCTTTGTCAATGCTGTTAGAGGAATGCAGTTACCAAATGAATATGTTTAAATTTCTTTATGTTTTAATGTGGTGTCGTTATTACAAACATTTCACTAAATATGTTCACGGACATTAAAGAATCAACTTGGAACATTATAAAAAACTACACGGCATTATCCAAACAAAATTTTCTTAAAATCCTTAGGTTTATTTTTAACATTTACTTTAGTTTCAATGGTAAATGTTACTCTCAAATTTTTGGAACACCAATGGGTTCCTCAATTAGTCCAATCCTTGAAACTATTGTAGCTAATCATCTCTTGGATAATGTAATGACACAATTACCTTTATATTAATTTACTTAATAAAAATCTTTATTTTACAATTAAAAATGAGACAGATTTTAGTAAAGCATTTATAGACACGAGGGTAATAAGAAAAAATAATGACAATATATTGACATTGGATTAGTACTAAAAGCCGAAAGCATCAGGCAGGTATATAATTCACTATCCAAATTATACGAGCCGTTAAAAATATAATACCGTACTAGGTATAAAAAACAGGAAAATCTCCATTGTTGACGACAACTTTTTACAAAAAATCTGCACATATTATACAAAAATTTTCGTAACAACGGCTATCCTGAACAGATTAAAAAAAAACTTATTTTCAGCAGTAATCTCTATGACGTTTCAATCCATTATTCTAATAACAAATCAATCAAATATAAAAAACTCACCTCTATCAATGGTCTAACTTATTCTGTCATATCCATATTTAAAAATGTTCCTACTATTGGTATATCTAAATATAATACCATGAACAGCAAACAACGATTTTCAAAAATCAAAGACCCAGTACCAACCTTCTATAAAAGTAATGTTGTTTATCAAATACCATGTCTAGGATGTCAAAATAGCTACATTGGCCAAATATCACAATAGCTAAAACAACGCAGCACACAACATAAAAGTGATTGCCGCTTGGGAAAAAATACTTGTTCAATAGTTAAAGACTATGAAAACACTGGTCATATGCTAGATTATCAAAAAGCTCATATTTTGGCACAGATTGATAACTACAAAAGTAGATTATTTCTTAAGATGGAAACATTTTAAATTATAAACCGGACACTGGACAGTTAAGTAACATATTGTAATATATTGAACACAATTTATAATATTCAAAATAGAAAACATTTACCTTAGTATCAACTAAACTTAATAATTCATCAATGAAATATTATTTTTCTAACGTTTCTTTTATTGTTATTTTTATCTTTAAAATAATTTTAATTTTTTTATCCTATTACTGCAACGAACGTGCTTAAGACAGTTTAATCTTAATATTCAATATTTTACATACATCAGTTTTTATTTTTGAAATCCTTTAATTTCTGTATTTTTTTTTAATCTGTTTGAACGTAATTTTTTTGTAATGTTCAAATTATTACACAATGTACTCCTAATGAAGCTATTAAATAAAAAGTAGCCAAATATTTAGTTTCTTAGAAAAAACAAAGATTTTTATTAGAGACCTACATATTGATCAATTCTTTTTGTAGTAGGACAGAAAAAATTCAATCTTCATTTGGAGATTTAAATGGAGCAAAGTGGTTTATGTCCCACTTTACAATCTCTGGTTTGATGTTTATTGCAGAGAATTCCCAGTCTGTTTTCTTTTCCAGGACGTTTAGGTCGTTCTTTGTTTTTAGTCTGACTCTGCTCATCAATAATTGTTACTCCTCGGAAGTGGTACTATAGTACGAGCTCTAGCGTTTCCTTTAGTAAAAGTCTTTTAGGTATGTCTGGTCGTTGTGTCGGATCCTGGGAAAGAATCTTGTGGATTCTAGTACTGGCAAATATATCTGAAATACTTTGACAGAATATCCTCCAAGATTACTTTTTCTCTATTCTTGTCTTTTTCTTGTATTTAATAATAATTTTTTCTATGTTTCTCAGTTCCCCAATTGTTTTGTCGTTGTGTCAAATCCTGGGAAAGAATCTTGTAGATTCTAGTACTAGCAAATATAACTGAAATACTTTGACAGAATATCCTTCAAGATTCCTTTTTCTCTATTCTTATCTTTTTCTTGTATTCAATAATAATTTTTTCTATATTTTTCAGTTCCCCAATTTTTTGGCTTTATTCGATAGCGTTCTTTCGTGTTTTCCTGGTTTTTGTAGTTTTCTGCTCTACCAAAGCATGTGTCTATTATTTTTTGTCTTGATTTTTATTAGGCTGTTCTCCTGGTATGATATGGGAATTACTTCCGTGATTTGATCATTTGTATTTTCTATCTTTTCTTTCAAATCGGTTCCAAATAATTTCCAGTTTGTGTATTTTAGATCCATATTGCTCATTAAGGGTGGTTTACCTATATACACTCAGGTGCAAAATAATCGATCCATGGGTATTATTTGCTGAAAATAGAAAACGTTTGAAGATATTAGTTTCAAATCAAGTATATATGTAAAAGTATATGTTAGATTAAAATAATTTTTACACATTATCCAAAAAAAACATTTATTTATAGAGACATACGCCAAAACTCAAAAATACAAGAATATTTTTTTTTTTTTTTATATAAATTTACGTGTCTCGACAACTATGGTCATTGACACGGGAACAAACAAAATCGGTATTTACAATATATGATTAAGCTACAGTTTTGGTACTTTTACAAAATTCGTAAATATTTTATATTAAATTATATAATTTAGAGTCTCTTAAAAAAATAATCAAAGAGTTCATTGAACCAGGTGAACTAAGTATATCACTAAGGGTACCACTAATGTTATGCCGTCGTCGGGTGGAGCTGAAAGTACTGCATTCAAGTAGGATATGCTGTATGGAAAGCCGCGTGTTGTTGCAGCGTTCGCAGACTGGTGGATTTCCAGAACTCATGAGGTAACCATGCGTGAGACGAGTGTGTCCTATTCTTATTCGTCTGATTATGGCTTTGTCTCTTCTTTTTTGTATGGGAATTTGCAGTGGTCGAATTATTGGTTGTATTTGATGTAATTTGGATGTGCTTCTACTCCATTGATCTTGCCAATTTTCCAAAACTGATTGCCTGAAGAGATATTTTAGGTCCTGATGGAGCTGTATCCTTTCGACTGGATGATCAGGGCAATTAGCTTCTTTCGCCGCTTGGTCCGCTTTCTCGTTACCAATAACACCTACGTGCGAAGGAACCCAGATTATGGAGACTGAGGTGCCCGAAGTTAACAGCTGATGACAGTGAGCGTGTACCTTATTGACTATTGGGTGTTGTGATCTTAGGGTTTTTAGTGAATGTATCGATGACAGAGAGTCGGTGCATATGGCTATACGTTTGCTGCTTTTTGGTGTGACTTCTAGCGCCTTGTTTATTCCATATAATTCCGCTGTATGTATACTGCAGATAGTAGGGAGGCGAAATGACGCTATTGTTTCATTTGTTGTAGTAACAGCACAGCTTGTACCATGTTCATCTTTACTGGCGTCTGTGTATAAGATTGTATCAAACTTTTCCATGTCAATCATTTTGTTGAACTCTTGTCTAAACATACTAATGGGAGTTTCCTTTTTGTCGTATCTACATAGACTAATGTTAAAACTAGGCTGCTTTCTGGTCCAAGGCGGGGTATGAGGGATACAGATCGGGGTCATATGTGAAAAATCTGTGTTGTTAATTAACTGGTGTAATTTGCGGTCAATTGGGTATACAGACCTAAGTTTTTCTGTTGGCTTTATTACTGTGTGTCTGGCAACAAGCTTGGCAGCTGGATTTGAGGGGTTGGCAGAGACCTTTGCAAAGTAATTCAGAAGTAGTCTTTGTCTCCTATAGGTCAGTGGAGGTTCATAGGCTTCAACATGAATGCTTTCAGATGGGCTAGATCTAAAAGCACCAAGACAAATACGAAGAGATGTGTTCTGAACGACGTTAAGAGAATTTAAGAGAGACTTGCATGCAGACATATAGAGTATGCTACCGTAATCAAGTTTGGACCTAATTAGGGCTTGGTAAATTCTGAGTAATACTTCCTCTTCAGAGCCCCAGTGATAGTGAGCAAGAGATTTAATTATGTTTATTCTTTTTAAACAATTAGCTTTAGTGGTTTGTATATGATTTCTCCAAGACAGTCTTTTATCAAACTGCATACCTAAGATTTTATGGTTATCTACTACACGAAGCGGAGTTCCATGCAGTTGTAAATTAGGTTGAGGAGACCTGTATTTTTTACTAAACTGGATTACTACAGATTTAGGTGGTGAAAATTTGAATCCTGTACTTTCTGACCAATTGGTTATAGACTCTAGGGTGTTTTGGAGTAACGCGCATGTACTGGATGTGTTCCTACCTTGACAAAATAGAATGATATCATCAGCGTAAATAGCGTGTTGAACTGGTGCTTTTATCGTAGAGCATATGTCGTTAATACAGATTAAGAATAGTGTGGTGCTAAGTATACAACCTTGAGGTAGTCCATTCTCTACAGCTTGTGGTGCAGACATTTTACCATTTGCAGACACTTGAAACGTTCTATCCGTTAAAAAATTATTAATAAATGTTGTTATATTACCTTCTAATTTGAGGTCACTAAGTTTTGCAAGAATTATTGATTTTGAAGTGGTATCGAAAGCACTCTCTATGTCTAGAACAACGGCAATTACCTCATTCTTGTTTTGCATGGCGTATGCAATTTCAGACTGAAGTGAAACCAAATTGTCCATAGTGCATCTATTTGATCTAAACCCTGACTGAAATGGATTTAGTAACTTATGTCGTTCTAAATACCAGTTTAGACGATTATTTATCATTTTTTCTAAGACTTTACATAATGAGCAAGTTAAAGAGATGGGTCGAAATGAACTGGGTAATGCTGAAAGGCAGTCATTCTTTTTAATTGGAATCATAATGGATTTTCTCCATAGCCTGGGAAACCGTTGATATGTCCATAAAATATTGTACAGATCTAATAATTTTCTTAATGTATCTGAATGTAGTTTTTTAATAAATATTGAGGGAATATCATCTGGTCCGGCAGCAGAATTTTTTAGAGAACTAACAACATCATAGAGTTCGTTCAGAGTAAACGGTAGGTTAAGTGGATTAGGGTTCGATGAGGAGGACTGAGGAGGGAGCTGTTCGTCTCGTGTCAATAAATGGTTAATTCTGTTTTTGGATTTGTCTAAAAAATATTGTGCCAAGGTATCAGAGATTTTCTGGTCGTCTGTAATAATATTATTTTCATGGATAAGAGCGGGTATTTTATACGTTGTGTTGCGTCCATTAATTTGTTTTATTTTGTTCCATACTTGCGTTGGAGATGTGTCAGCGGTTATAGTACTGGAGAATTTAATCCAAGATTCTCGTTTACTTTCTTTTATTACTCGTTTAGAGTTGGCCTTTAGTCTCTTGAAATTAATTAAGTCCTTTTCTGATCGTGTTCTGCGATATTTGTTTAAGGCCTTTTTGCTAGCTTTAACTGCTAGCTTGCAAGATAGGTTCCACCATGGTACAGATTTTTGGGATGGATTAATGGAGCACTTTCCTATGTGTTCCTCTGCTGCTTGCAGTATACATCTATTAAATTCCTCAACATCAGTATCAGCATTGTTTTGATAAACAATTTCGTTAACTCGATCCTTAACAGATGCGCTGAAAAGCTCCCAATTAGCTTTTGAGATATTCCATTTGCTCTTAACATAAGACGGTTTAGCTTCATTATTAGTGATGAAAATTGGGAAGTGGTTGCTATCATAGAGACTATCAAGCGTGTACCAGGTAAGAAGAGGAGCTGTTTTGGGATCACTAATGCTCAGGTCAATTGAAGAGAAGGAGCCAGACTGTATATGAAAATACGTGCTACTTCCTGTGTTTAAAAGACTAACATCATGATTAATGATAATATCCTCAATAATCTTACCTCTACCAAACGTATTTCTGGATCCCCATATAACACTATGAGCATTAAAATCTCCAACAAGAATAAATGGAGCTGGAAGTTGGTTAATGAGATTTAAAAGTTCAGCACTGACAAGATTATAGTTAGGAGGAATGTAAACATTGCAAATGACAATTTTGTTAGGGCACCATGCAGTTACTGCTACAGCTTCCAGCGTTGTATTTAACAAAAATTCTCGGTGAAAGACATCATTTGAGATAAAAATGGAGGATCCACCGCTGGCCCTTAAATGCGTTGTCCTAATAAAATTATAGCTAGAATAGTTTCTAAGATACGGATTGTGTGTTGTGTTAAAGTTAGTCTCTTGTAAGCAGAGAAAATCAGGGACGTGATCTGAGATTAACTGTTGTAATCGTTCAAGACGGGGGAAAAACCCGTCACAATTCCACTGAATTAATGTGAATAAAATTACAGATTATTGTAATGACTTTTGAGACTGTTGAGATGCGTCTGAGTTGCTGTCATCATCGCTTACGTCATAGGATATATCAATACTAGATACACTTTCGGCGTCATCAGGTTCCAGTTGGAGTTTAATTTTTTTATTTATGCGTGTTATACGATATTTAATTGCCCGTTCTTGGAGAGATGAGTACAGAAATTGTAAATTTAAGATCAAAGATTTAATATCGGTCGTGAATTTCAATGCTTCGGTATAAGGATCGTTATTTCCAAAGGTGTTTTCAAGGAAAGCTATCAAATTATCTTGAGGAAGTATGAATGCTTCTGGTGATTTATGGTAGGCTTTTTTTATATCCTCTTTAGTTTGTTCAGTTAGTCCGGTTTCTATTGGTGGGTTTGTCCTTCGTTTCTTTCTTTTTTGCTTAATGGTTTTATCCTGCTGTATATGGCTGGCAGGTGAAATGGGTGGAGGCATGCTAACAGTGTCATCTAGGGAACTGTTATCATTCGTGACCGTCGATACTTCTGAGCGACCTCGTTTAAGGGCTGGATTTCATGCGATAGTTATATCCAGTTGTGCAGTATCTGTAATAGGGGTCGCGCTGGAGGTGTCTGTCGACTGTGTGTTATCTAGTAAAGGGGATGTGTTCGTGGATAATTCGGGATTTGAATTGGGAGTTTGGGTTACATTAACAGTTGGAGGATTAGGGCACTTAGAAGCAATGTGTCCTGGTTGTTTACAGATAAAACACTCCATTTTATCTGTAGATAAGAAGATTCTGTTGTCAATACCTTCAAAAGGTATTACAATTGACGTTTGTAATTCAAAATTATCTGTATTGGAAAAAACATATACTTGGCGTCTAAAGCTAAGGATGTGAGAGTACTCATCACCTGGGATACCAGCTCTTAAAAAGGAAACCGGGGAGGCTAACTCAAGCCCAAGATTTTTGATGGCAGATTCTACTAAATCGTGCGGAACGGTTGGGGAAATATTTGATATGACAATTCTTTTTGTAGGGGAAACCAGTCTGCGAATATTTAGGGTAATGTTCCCTATCTGAATATTTGGATGGGATGTCAATAACTGTTCGACTAGATTGGAATTGGTACCTCGACGATGGTGGGAGGGCCGAGTAACCGGTCGTAGTCCCTGAGAATGTGAGGGGAGCACGACCAGTGAAACCAAGAACAGTACCAAGCGTCCAGCGCCTGTGCACCGGGTGAGCGCCGGACACCGCCGCTGGACGCTAAAAGGGGCCGCAATATACCCAATTGCGACGCCTTCCATCCCTTACATCTGGCTGTGCCGCATCCCGACGAACTTGAAGGACTTAGCGCTTTCACTGCTACCCCCTTAGTTTGTGGCACCATCCCAGTCAAAACATGGTCTACGACCACATCTTCGACGGCCGTTTTTTTTTTCTTCCACAAATACTCCGAGTACAGCCAGTATGATCCCCTCCTTCCCCGACCAACATCCTCAGGAGAAAACCTAGGCCAAAATCCGACGGAGTAAACCAGCGGGAAAAAATCCGTAATCCAAGGTGTTAGAAACCGTGCTGAAGGATGAATGACCACACGACACGGGGTCACAAACGGTTCCCTCGGGGAGTATGGCGAAACCCCGTTGTAAGCAGCCTTACCACCACATGCGGGGCTCTGTGATGGAGGACCTTTTTTTTTCCCTAGCTACTCGTGGGATTTAAATGCTTAATAAATTCTATAAAGAAACCGCGGGCGACCTGGGCGGCAATCCAGGAAGAAAACTAGACACAGCCAGGATGAGAACAAATTCTCTTCCTGACGACCATAATCTAAAGAGAAAAGCCTCGTACGTTAAGTCGATCTCCGAAGTATATAAAAAGAGACCGTGCAGTCAAGCAATGGAGATACTCGACTACATAGATGATATGACAAAACAAATAGAGCGGCTTACTTCCTTAACACAGGAGTACCCAAATACGGCAAGACCTTTAAAGGAACTTCATAGGCAGCTCCACAAGCGGCATGCACCCCATCGTATGGAGCACATCCGCGAATGGTTGCATAGTCATGCTATTGAGCCTATCGAAAAACTAACTGTGGACTCAGACGTCCAATGTGACCTTCCGTGTGCCGAAGGCCCTTTTGTGCCGAGACCCACCATGACGGATTGCGGCACGCAGACCGATGCCTGTCACGGACCTCCCGCGAGGACCAAGGTGAGCCTAGAAGGCGTCAACACCTTTGCAGACTTCCAGAGGCACGCTCGCTTTGAGTGGCCTGAGAGGTTATATCAAAAAACGACCATGGAGGTCTCAAACCCGTTGGACTCTAAGTGCCGCGTGAAGGTGGTAGCTCTGGAGCCCAACGACAGAAATATGAACTTTAGTATTCAAAGACTTTATAGAGACCGATACCCCGATCTATCGTCACTTAAAGGGGACTTCGAGGTAATGGAAAATTCAATCACCATCCGGGAAGGTGACGGAAAAAAAACAAAATCCCACAAAGTGATTAAGGTCACAGCCGGTACACCGGAAGAGCTCTGGCACGCACTCGAGCGCGTCAAGGAGGAAACGCAAGAAAATGACACTGTGGCCCTGCACCATGTCAGCTACATGCCGGTGGCTGATATGAGGAAGAAGTACCCGTGATGGTAACCTACTCATTACAATCGACAAGGATCAGGACGCAGCCTCGATGATCAAAAAGGCTATTATTAAGGATAGCGGTGTATCGGCCAAATTGATAGGCCAGGAGAGGCAGGCAGTCATCCACGTTAGAGGGATGACCTCGAACACGAATAAAGAACACCTCAAAGTGGCTCTTACAAGGGAGCTGGGTAAATGGGAACCTAGCTACTCCATCAAACAGCTGCGTCCCATGCGGAATAACACCTTGGCAGCGACGGTCGTCCTTTCCGCGGAAGCGGCAAGGCGAATCATTGATAGGGGAAACCTGAAGGTCGGCCTAGTGAGATGCGAGGTGGAAAGGAGGTATAGCATCAGGAGGTGCCAGAGATGCTGGTCATATACACATGATGTGAGCAAGTGCGACGGTCCTGACCGTACGGGATCCTGCCCGAAGTGTGGAAAGAAGGGTCACACCTTCGAATCTTGCAATGAGGCAGATTGGTGCGCAATATGCGAAGATCCGCACCGTATTGGCAGTGGCAAATGTAAGGAGTTCCGGTCGGCTCTCCAGAGAGCTCGATTGGCGGACCAAACAAAGTCGCTGGAGACTTCCCCCCCACAGGCATACCAGCCACCTACTCCCACAATAGATATCCCTTCCGCTACCCCCACCCCGACTGAAATGGACATGAGCTCAGAGAAAACTGACAAGTTAAAGGTTGAGGTCCCAGGGCCGTCATATGAAGAGGTCGAGAAAGCCGACGACGAGGTCTTTCATGGAGCTATCCACTCCACCCTTATGGAGCAGTTTGGCTCCATGTGCGACAGCGTGGCGGCCAAACACTTGCAGCAGGCCGAACGGCTCAGTCGTTCATCTCTCCCTCCCCCGAATGAGGAATCTGATATAACCACTACACCCTCCTTCCCGTGGGATGTAGAGAAAAACACCCTAGATAGTAGTCTAGAAAAGCTAAAGTCTCTCACCACCGACTAAGATGGCTTCGACCGCGACCGGTGCGAAGACTCTCAAAATATTACAAGTTAACATCGGAAGAGCCAAGGTGGGACACGATCTAATTCACGCCAAAGCCCTGGAAATAAAAGCAGATCTCATTATAGTTCCTGAACCTAATAAAAATATTTCTAAAAAGTTTGGCTGGGTCGCCGACAAGAGGGCTGACGTCGCCATCCTCTTGGTGAACAAGAACCTATCCATAAGCAAAATCACCAAGAAAGAAAGCTTCATTAAGATAAAACTCAATGATGTAGCTATTGTAGCGTGCTATATATCACCAAACATCAACATGACACAATATGAAGAGAAGGTCGAAAACATCATAGAGGCGGCACTAACAGAGAAGCATTATATAATTGCTGGCGACATAAACGCCAAATCGATATGGTGGGGGTCCCCAAGAAATGACGTCAAAGGTAATATATGGAACGAATGGATCGCGTCTACTGATATGGTAGTGATGAATAATGGGAAACACACGTTCGAAAGAGGTGAATCGCGGAGCCACATAGATGTTACCCTGGCATCCAAAAACTATGCCAACAAGATAATGAATTGGGACGTTCTAGATGATAACATCTTTACGTTCCATAAGTACATCGTCTTCGAGATTGGCACAAAGGTAACAAAAAAGAATGGCAGAAAGGTACTTGACTTCAACAAAGCAAGATTTGTGGAGACGATTAGCAATCTAGAGGAACAAACTACTGACTTTTCCACCTTCAGGAATTCCATTACTAGGGCATACAAATTAAGCAGCAGGAGCAAAACCGCCTCATACACCGTACCCTACTGGTGGAATGACGAAATTCAGTCAAAACGGACAGAATGCCTTAGATCCAGGCGAATCGCACAGAGAAACAGGACTCAGCAGACGAAAGAAGAATATAAACGCGCCAAGAACGAATTAAACAAACTCATAAAGAGGGCAAAGCGTACATGTTGGCAGGACTTGTGTGAGGCGCTAGAAAATGACGTGTGGGGCGAAGCCTATCGAATAGCCACCAAAACGCTGAGGTTCGAGACCCCATACAACCTGTGCGATGATAGAAGAAGAGACATAGCGAACACCCTCTTTCCCAACAAGCCCAGCATTGAACATACGTACAATACACATATCTGTCCGGAGGAGATAAGTAATGCGGAACTTATCAAAGCTGCAGAGTCCATTAAAGTAGGTAAGTCCCCTGGACCCGATCGTGTCCCACCAGAGGCGATAAAACTGATAGTTAAAACACAACCAGAAGCTACCAGAGCCATGTTGAACCAGCTGCTGACAAGACAAGAGTTTCCTAACCAGCTCAAGCTCGCAAGACTAACTCTAATACTCAAACCCGATAAAGACCCGGAAGAAGCCACATCCTATAGACCGATATGCCTCCTCGACTGCCTGGGAAAACTATATGAGAATATTGTTAAGAACCGCCTTGAAGAAGAGCTGAAAGAAAATGACATCATCTCAAGTAGACAATACGGGTTCAGGAAAGCAAAATCTGCTATAGATGCGGTCAAGCATATTACAGATACTGTGAAAAACAGCAGAAAAAGATGGGCCGCTCTAGTAATGTTTGATGTCAAGAACGCTTTTAACTCTGCCAACTGGAACCATATTATTACTAAATTAGAAACCGCTGAAGTCTCGGGATATTTGATCAATATTATAAAACGATATTTATGCGAGAGATATGTCTTAGTGGCCAAAAATGTTGAGATGAAACTAACAGCCGGCGTACCGCAAGGTTCTGTACTAGGCCCAACGTTGTGGAATGTCTTGTACAATGGGGTCTTAAACATCGACTATGGGAGAGACACCATGGCAGTAGCCTATGCAGATGACCTTGCCATATTGGTCACTAACGACAGGCACTGGGACCTTGTCGAAATTGTAAACGAATGCTGCGAGAAAGTGAACAGGTGGATGGAAAATAATGATCTCGAACTCGCAGGCCACAAGACAGAAGTGGTCATCCTTCAAGCCCCAAGGAATGGGCCGGACCTGACCTTCCAAATAGGCAATAGCCAATTAGAGCCGACGAACTGCGCGAGGTATTTAGGCATCGACCTGGACAGAGGCCTGAGGTATACGAAACACCTGTTAGGAGTGGTTAAGAAGGCGGATAAACGGACGGCAGCTATCCAAAGAATAATACCTAACATAGGAGGGCCCAGCAGCAACAAGAGAAAATTATACCTCCAAGTAGTGCAATCGACCCTTCTATATGGAACTCCCGTCTGGATTAACGTACTGAAATACCAGAAGTACAAAGATATTATAACAAGAGCCCAAAGGAAGCCCCTTTTAAAAGTGGTGAGCGCGTACCGAACCACTTCTACGCTGGCCCTACAGGTGATTGCGGGAACGCTTCCCATCCACCTGCTTGCCAAAGAAAGACAAATGCTGTATGAAGCCCACGACGGTCACCTACCTCAGGTAAGAAGGACCATACGAGTGAACATGCTTATAGAATGGCAAAGAGAATGGGAGGTACAGACCACGAAGGCTAGTTGGACCAAAACGCTTATCCCCGATGTTGTAGCATGGTACAACTGTAAATTTAAAAGAGTAAATTACTATTTTACTCAATTCCTGACCGGTCATGGATCTTTCAGATCCTATACATATGGCATCAAAAAAACTAACGATGACATATGCACCTCGTGTAACGAGAGGGACGATGCGGAACATTGCATCTTCCGGTGTAATGTTTTCGCCTACGAACAACAAAGGCTGCAGAATAGATTCGGCGCGATCGCGCCCAACAACATCATGCAGATTGCAATGACTAGCAAAGAGAATTTTGAATATATAATCAACCATATAACAGGTATCATGAAAAGGAAGACTATAATAGAAAGAGCCGAACAAGCTGGGTGAGGGGACAAATACAAAAATAAATAATAAAAAAAAAAACATAAACATTCCTTTTTTTTTTTCTTTCTTTTTCTTTTCTGTACAAAAATGTACCAAATATTACCCTCTACGGTAACCCCCCTTTTTAAGCTTTCAAGTTCTCTCCGCTTGGGAACTAGGTCTCTACACGCTTACTGCTTTTAGGTAAGTGCTGTAACTAAAATAAATAGCCATAAGGGCACCTTTAACCCAGTCTGCGCGTGGTATCCCCATGTTTCGTTCGCTAATGAACTCGTCCAGGGATACCACGGGTCGAAGAGGGGGTGGTTTTAGTTGGTAGGCGACCTGGCAGGGATGTACGAAGGGGGCCCTCTGTCACATAGTTTGACATCGTGCCGCCGGCGTATGTCTCTGGTCCTTATCCAACAGTACTAGGGACACCTTCCCTAGTCGATTTCGAATCTTTCCACCTCAGTCCAAAAAAAAAAAAAAAAAAAAAAAAAAAAAAAAAAAAAAAAAAAAAAAAAGATTGGAATTGGTAAGATAAATACATATCCTATTATGGGATATCCTAGAAGCAAAAGAAATTTGTTTGGGACCGATAATATCGCCTATAGCTCTAACATAGTCATGTAATTTAAGGTTTTGATCAGCATGTAATACTACCGCTTGGTTGTGCTTTGGAAACGAAGGTTTAACTATGGATGTTACTATGGATGCATACGAAGTTGTTTGTCTAGAAGTTGCATTATCTGTAGTTTGAGACATATTTGAAGCTGAACTGTTTTGCACGTTACTGCCCATGTAGTCAGAAGCAGAAACAATATTATGAAATATTATTATTTGTTTAGTTTAGAGTTTTGTTGATATTTAAACATTTTGCCGGCACCACAGGTAGCCGGCTATCACTTTTCGATGTTTATGCTAGTCCATTAATATTGTTGTTTCTAATTAATGTAAAAAGCAAAAAACTGGATCTAATTATAGATCCGAATAAACTAAACAAATCTAATTTAAAATGTTCAAATACGTACGTTATAATTACTGTTATCACTCACTGGTAAACTCGTATTTCACCGCTATTAATATTCACAGCAGCAATCGTCGATGTTTACGCGTCGAGGTACTGACAGCGAATCCAAGAATATTTAAAACTTTCTGAAATTAGGAAAAACCTTGATAATAAATCAATATCTATTGTTTCCCCCTCGGGCCCTTATAACAGCCTGTACACGTCTAGGCATTGAGGTAATTAACCTCTGAATATCAAATTGATCCAATTGGTCCCATATTTCTTGAACAGCCGCTGTAAGTTCAGCCAAGTTATTTAAACGGGGTACTTGTGCTCGAAGACGTCTTCCCATCATATCCCATAGATGTTTATGGATTGAAATCGGGACTGCAAGCTGGCCAGTTCATACGGACAATTTCCACCTCCTCTATATATTGGTTGACGATTCTAGCACGGTGAGGACGCGCGTTATCGTCCATAAAAATTAAATTAGGTCCAATGAAAGGAGCAAAAGGTACCACATCTAAAATACTTGTTCTGTATCTTGCAGTAGTCATAGAACCTGTATCTACAATAACTAAATCAGTATGGGCTTCTGAACTGATATCAGCCCAAACCATAACGGAGCCCCTCTGATAACTTATTCTTTCCGCAATATTACATTGAAAATATCGTTCTCCGTGTCTTCTCCAAACCCTTTCTCGGCCGTCTGGTGACCTTAGACAAAATCTGGACTTATCTGAGAACAATACATTGCTTCAATCTGCATCACTCCAGTTTTCATATTCTCTTGCAAAAGCAAGGCGAGCTCTGCGATGTTCTATGGATAGTATTGGAGATAGGGCTGGCCTTCTGGATAATAAATTACATTCTACAAGTCGTCAACGAACTGTCCATCTGTTTACATCCACATTTCTTACTTCGCTCAGACGATTTGCCAATTCAACTGAAGTTAGATGCCGATTTCTCAAACATGATGAGACCAGAAATCGTTCATCTCTTTCGGATGTTACCCTTCTACGACCTGATCCTGGTCTTCTTGTGAAGTTACCGGTGTCGCTAAAACGCCGAACTGCTCTTTGAATCGAAGATCGGCTAACACCCAACATTTCAGCTGCATGATATTGGCTACTACCATCTTGAACTAAATTCACCGCCCTTGCAGCATCTGTTGGAGAGACATTTAGGAAGGACAATTAAAACATATGACACGAAATACTGACAATAGACATTAAAACAATATAAGAAAAAAATATGACACGTTTTGAAAATAAAATTACTACACTATTATTGAATTGTTAAATTAAAAACAACATTTAATAAATATTTACTTGCTTCAGACCTTTTTGACAAAAACCTGAAATACCAATTTGTTTCAAGAAATATAAAAGCAATACACCTAAATTTACATACGTAATTTAATGTCTCTAAAATTATACAACTTCAAATAAATAGTAAATAGTGAATGGATCGATTTTTTGCACCTGGCTGTATAAGATAAATTCAATTTGTCGATCATCCGACCTCAATGGTTCTTTCGACACATACCATATAACAATCTTGTTGCTAATTTATTCAGTTATATGTTGCGGATACTGTTTCGGCCATCTTTTCGGGGTTTGGACCACTGTTACATTTAAAAAATAAACTTCATAAACCGCACCTTAAACTGGGGTTCGAATGGCATTTTCGAGCTTTACAATTATATCGGGAATGGGTTTTATATTTAAGGCTGTTTTACAAAGGAAATCTTTATGTGATGCAATGAAGAAAAACAATGTTGTTCTAAGGGCAGTTTTTATCAAGAATGTCAGCTACCTGCAGAGATTCTTCTCGTCGATTAGTTTCACCTGTCTTAATGCGTATTTCTGATTTATTTCTGCAAAATTGATAGATATCCATATATTTATTAAAAATATTCCACTGTTTTTTCTTTTATTTAACAATCGCTTTCGTGTAAGTTAATTTCTCGGGAACAAAAAATTGGCCACCAATGTAGTATAGTAAAGTAATCTTTTTTACTGTGGTGGCCAAATATTTGAGATATTTTATATGTAAATAGGTCTTATAATAGGCACAATTTAAAGCTTAACTTCTGGCTAAATACAAGCCTGCGCTGAGATTAATCCCTCGGCATCACCATTGTCGCTCTGTTCCGATATTAATTCAAATGGCGTATATACCAAGTCGCTGTTGCGAGCAATAAGAAGTAGGGTTTCAAAATTACGATAAGTGGAACAGTAAGATCCCTATACAATGAGCAGATATGTTCTACGTAATATTATGTCTAGGCCCAGAAAGTTGGCTATTATGTAGGATTATTATTTCAAGAAATTTATACAAATTGATGTTTTTGCTAAAGATAATTCGAGAAAACGTTACAATATTTATTGGCAATTACTTTATTTTTGGAACAGTACCAGAACATATTAACAAAACTATTTTTAGAAACGATCAAAAGGATAAAATAAGAACCGAATAAATCATTTTCTAATGCCCTTGATATTTGCCACTGAGCCGTTAGCAGCAGTTATAAGTTACTAATACTTCCGAAAGTAAAGCACCTAACTATAATTATTAAAAAAAATCCACAAGGAAAACAATTCCTGTAGCTGGCTGTATACCACGTATCACAAAAAAAGAGGTTAGTCTTCGTAAGTGGGTATATTTATTTAAAAACCCTTAAAAGGGCTACATCAAAAAAACAAACGTTTTCGGACTAAACAGTTCATCATCAGGTTTAAAATCGCTAGGTTAAAATGCCTGAGCCACCAAAAATACATGGGTAAAAATTATTTAAATTCATTTTATATAGTTAAACACAAGTTGTGTTAACACATTATAATATTACTAGTATGAAAATAATTTGATAT
Source organism: Diabrotica balteata (assembly GCA_918026665.1). Taxonomy (NCBI): domain Eukaryota; kingdom Metazoa; phylum Arthropoda; class Insecta; order Coleoptera; family Chrysomelidae; genus Diabrotica; species Diabrotica balteata. The sequence continues at coordinate 41,359,671 of OU898283.1, forward strand.
ATGTCATAAATATAATATTATATTTTGATGGGTCGTTAACGACCCGTTGGGAATATGACATATCATAATGGGAAAATGTTTTTTTAGTAAGAAACCATTATCTACGGCAGAAATTCTGGAGGAAATAGAAAAAATTGAAAACAGTGAGACTATACCGGATGATATATATATATATATATATATATATATATATATATATATATATATATATATATATATATATATATATATATATATATATATATATATTTTGCCTCCAGATAATAATGGCTGGTTAACCGATTCGGATTCTGGAGACGAGGAATGTAATGATCCGGATAGACTAAATAGAGGTCAATTAAATGCCTGCGCTGAAGTACAATTTCAGCGTGATGAGGAAAACATAGAAAATGAAGTTCTTCAAGAAGTATCTGATTTTACAGTACAACATCGAACAAAGAAACTAAAGAAGACGCCCCGAAAATGGTCGAACATGATAAATTTACCAACATTACGTGCGGATTCCGATCTACAGAGATTACCAGTTTTGACACTTACTTCTGAAAGTAATCCAGTTGAATTTTTTGAATTGTTCATGAGCAGAGAAATAATAGAGTATTTAATTAAAGAAACAACAAATTATGCTGCCTCGAAAAATCAAAATATTACAATAGACATTGACGAATTTTATGTATTCTTGGGAATTTTAATTTTAAGTGGTTACGTTCCATTACCAAGGCGAAGAATGTATTGGGAAAACTCAGATGATACACATAATATTTTAGTAACGAAATCTATGAGACGCAATAGATTTGAAGAGATATTTAGATTTTTTCACGCTGCAGACAACAATCACCTTGCTGAAAATGATAAATTGGCCAAGATTAGACCTTTCATCGAAAAATTAAATACAAAGTTTTTAACGTTTGCACCCATTGAAAATCAAATTTCTATCGACGAATCTATGATTCCTTACTTTGGTCGTAATGGGTGCAAACAATTTATTCGCGGCAAACCAATAAGATTTGGCTATAAAGCATGGGTAATGGCTTTATCAAATGGATATTGCCTAAATTTTGACATATATCAAGGCCGAAAATTAACAACTGGTGCTGATAAAAATTGTGGATTAGGAGAAAGTGTGGTGTTGACTTTTGCAGAGATTTTGCGAAATACATATAAAAATATAAAATTTTCCTTCTATTTTGATAACTTTTTTACAAGTATGTCTTTGATATCATCAATTGCAGAAATGGGGTTTAGTGCCACTGGAACTGTACGCGAAAACAGAACAGAAAAGTGTCCTTTAGAAGATAAGAAAAGTATGATGAAACAACCAAGAGGATATTATTGTAGCTCTTTTGATGACAGCAGTAAAATTGCGGCTGTAAAATGGAAAGATAATAATGTTGTCACTATGTTATCTAATGAGCATGGAACTGAGCCAATCCAAAAAGCAAGCCGATATTCAGCAAAAGAAAAATTAAAAATTCAAATAGATCAACCATTTGTAATTTCGCAATACAACAAATTTATGGGCGGAGTCGACTTGATGGACAATAACATTTCAAACTATAGAATAAAAATACGTGGAAAAAAATGGTACTTTCCAATATGGATATGGATGCTGGATGTTTGTGTAACTAATGCTTGGACACTAGCACGACAATTTGGATATAAAAATGACAACTTAGAATTTAGAAGACATATAGTTCGTACATTATTGTCTAATTATGGAAAGTCAGCCCGTTCTACTGGACCTCAAAATATTGCAATAATTCCTGCTCCGTCCACATCAACACAACATCTAATTATTACTGGTGCTCAAAGAAGAAGATGTCGTGTATGTTCAAATAAAACTACAAAAGCCTGCGATAGATGTGAAATTCCACTCCATGATAAATGCTTCAAAGATTATCATACAAACTATTTTAAGCTTTAAGTAATATAATTAAACTATGCCTGCTTCATAGTTTTCATTTTAGGGAGTAAATGTTTAATTTGTTAGGAGAAAGTAAAATAAAATGTACATAATTTCATAAAAGTTATTATTTTTATTTTGTACCCCTATGTGCCCAACGGGTCGTTAACGACCCAGCATATTTTTCAAAAAGCCGTTTTTGAAAAATTTTTTTAGTAATTTTTCAATGCATTTTAGGGTATTTTATTACATTCTTGAGAAAATCATTGATATATTTGACAAAAATAGTTGTGGGCATAAATGGGTTAAGGGTGGTTTAGTGGTAAAAATGTTAAATACATGAGTGAAAAATGAATGAAAAAATATCTCATCGGCAAAAAGTTTTGTTTATGAATTCTGCTAGCTTAATTCGCTCTCATTAAGAGTGGTTTGGTGGTGAAAAATTATTAGGGTGGTAATCAATTAGTGAAAAATTGGTGAAAAAATATTACGTAGGTTAAATTGGATTCCGCTCATTTATCTCCGCTAGCTTAAGGGTCTTGGTTAAAAATTAACTCTAGAGTTGGGGTTTGTAAATGTTTCACAGGTAAAATTCGCAGGTAAAAGCTATTAACACATGTGTGTTTAGGCCAGATCGATTGGTCCATGGTCTTCTTAAAATTTCCTTGATTTATTCTTATCTTGAAAGGTGCATATAGCTTTGGATACTTGAATGTTACACATTTACATAAAACCTCTGGAAAATGTAATGTGAATTAATTTTCTAGCGTGGCTCCATCGGTTTTGATTGACCGGGAGGAGATAATATATTCGAGAAGAAATTATCTAAGATATATACGAAAATTCCGGTTGGAAGAAAGGCCAATCTTCTACCAGAATAAAACGTGGGTAAACTTAGGTCATACTCTAAAAAAAATTTGGTCAGATAAAAATATATTAAGCTCCAGGCAAGCCTTTATGGAAGTTGGTCTACTAGTATCTCCCCATCTTCTAGTAAAGGCAGTAGATTAATAATTTCTCACATTGGCAAAGAAAAAGAATTTGTAAAGCATGTTTTGTTGGAATTTCAGTCCAAAAGCACAAAATACTATCACGAGGAGGTGACAGTTGATGTTTTCGGAGAGTATTTTGAGCAGATGATTGAACACATATCACCAAATTTAATTATAGTATTAGATAATGCACCTTATCATTCACGACTAGTAGAAAGACTTTCAACGACTGCGTGGAAGAAACAGGATATTATTGACTGGCTGCGAAATAAGTATCTGCCTTACGAAGATGGGTGATAAAAGCAGATCTTTTAAAAATTGCCCGGCAACACCAAACTAAGTTCAAGAAATATGTTGTTGACAAAATGGCGGAAAGGCGAAACATCACAGTCCTTAGACTTCCACCCTACCACTGCAATTTTGGGCTCATTTGGGCACAAATGAGAAGTTATGTGACTAGAAAAAAAAACGTCATATAAAATACAAGCTGTACGTGAATTGTTATACGAGTCTTTACAACATATTACAGAAAAAAACTGGAAAGATGCAGTAAGACATGTAGTAGAAGAAGAACAAAAAATGTGGGATCTTGATAACATAATTGATGCGGCCGTAGAGACACAACCGCTAATTATTAACCCTCAAGACGACTCGGATTCCGAAGTTGATCCTATTTATTTTGAATTTGAATGGTTTTCTAATCGTAATTATATAAGGTAAGTAATAGTAGTTGTAATCGTAAGGTATTAAAGGGAAAGCTCAAATGTCGCCTGTCAAAATGTTCAATGTGTTTTAAATGTATCCATTTTTTTTTTTCAAATCCTGAGAAAACTAAAAAGCATTTTTGAAAAATTTAAAGGCAGAATGAAATATTTATTAGAATAAATAAAAAGTTTCTTTTGCATGCAATATTTTCAATTAAAAACTATACTATATTTTCTCTTTTATTTTACCCTGTTACATACATTAATAAACATTGTAGAAGTTTCGGACTTTCTGCCCTCAGTAATAATGTAGTCTTTCATTCTGCGTTTAAATTTTTCAAAAATATTTATTAGTTTTCTCCTGATTCGAAAATAATTAATACATTTTCAACACATTAAAAATTTTGCCAGGCGACATTTGGCGCCTTTTCCCTTAATGAAATAAATGTATCTTTTACAAATGGCAAGAAACTTTTTATTTTTGAATAAAATAATGAAGTCTTATTAAATCAAAAATACAATTTACATAAGTTCAATTTAAAAATATATTTATTTAGTTCAAATAAATGTTTCAATCATAATATTCTACGAGACTGGTCGGTCATCTGTAACCAAAATACCTTCGTAATCGGATTATAAGTTTGACTGCTGTATTGTATTCCTTCAGATACAAGGTGGGTTTGTTGAAAACATCTTAAACCCTCAGTTTCAGGTTGGTTTTTACTATTATATTGTATTACCTATCCTCTCTGTATTTCAGTTCTCTAATTAGGGTTAAACTTGTAGTGAGCTATCGACAAATTGTGAAACGATTATAGTCTATTCTACTTTTGTTAAAAGCATTTGTAATGTTGTAATTCCACGGTAGTCGAAGGCTTTGTAAAAGTCTATCAAGATAAGTACCAGTGATCTGTTATATTATACCGATTTTTCTATTAAGATTTTTACTGTTTGTAGGTTATCATTGTATGCTCTTATCATTCTATGATCGCTGCCCGTAATAAAACTATTAAGGACTGTGACATCGTTGAATATATGTTTTTTGTCACTGATTATGTAGTCTATCTCGTTTCTGATCTTATCATCTGGGCTTTTCCACGTCCATCTTCTGTGGTATTTTTTAGAGAAGAAAGTACTCATCCTGTACGGATTTTGTTGTGATAAAAATTGTGCTATTCACTAGTAGTACTGTTCACAAGTGAAGAAATATTCATATACTCCGAAACCGTTGTCAACGGACTGATTTATTAGCATGACATATCACAATAATTGTTACATGGCAATATCATCGAGAAAAATAGAAAATTGTTATCAACCAACACTAACATGACCAGCAACGCCTAAATCTCTTAATTCCTTATAGAATTACTATACCACCATTACGATTAAAACATATTGTGGCAATTATTATTATATAAATAATATAATAATGACGATATAACGATCTGGGGTTTACACGTGTCTGAAAATGGGATAATTGGTCTTAACTTTATCGAAAACCAGAATATATATCAAATTACTTTTAAACAAAAGCCGTAAGGCAAAATAATTTTAATAATTTTACAGCAGAACTCCGATTCTCGGACATAACGTGGATAATAAGTGAATTGCGTAACGAAAAATTGGATTATGGATATTTTATTTATAAATATTTATATAAAAAATCTTATTTGACTACTGTATACTTTTAACATTGTTTACTGGTATTTATATAGTACACATGATAAAACTGCTAATAAAAAACATTTATAGTGTTGAAGTTTTAGACTTTGTTATGTTAGACTATTTGAAAACAATACAAAAACATTTTTATAGGTATAGGGTGAGCTGAGTAGCTCTACACTTGACGCAGCCAGTCCCAAGCCCAAATAAAAGAAGAGTGGAGGGGAGTAACACCTCTATAAAAGACCGGGGTTCATCTGGCCCGGCTGATAGCACCCTGTAGGGGCCCCTTATCTAGGTTTCAGATGAACCGAATGATTCCCGGCATAAGCAATCATCCACTTATTGACCAACTGCTTCGAGCGGACGAGTAAGTAAGCGTCAGGATACTCTCTTGTCCTGGGGTTAAAACATTTACCCCTTCGGCGGAGGAGTTACAAATAAGTAACCAATGGCAAAAGGATATCAAAATCCCCTGGATGACTACCATATTAAAGATCCTTAAGGATATCCCTAGAACAATCATCATGGCAATAATCGCAATGGTAACAAAACCAGTAGACATTACTGATCACGGAAATCGGAAGCCAAGATCAGGCAGGAGAGAAACAAACCTAAAAGATCACAGGGCCTCTCAGATCGTCAACAAGCGAAATCCCAGTGATGTGTTGAGAAAAACATCTACAAGGCCAGCCATCCAACTACAGAACCGCAATGGAGTAGCAATAGTCATGAGTAAAGAAATCAAAAGATCAGTCAAAGGGTTCATACCGATAACGGATAGAATGGCACTATTGAAATTAAACGCTATACCGTGCAACATAAACATCATTGTAGTGTATGCACCAACATCTGATAGCATAGAGAAAGAAGTAAACAGCTTCAGACAATGACTTAAACAAAACATTCAATGAAACTAAAAAAGTAGAAGTAAATTTGATTTTAAGAGACTTCAACTCGAAGGTAGGAAAAGAAAGAGATGGAGAAGTAGTAGAAGAAGTACTAGGAGCACACGGACTGGGAACACGTAATGAAGGTGAAAGACTAGTTCAGTTTTGCAAAGATAACAAACTCATTATCAAAAACACGTAATATAAACTCCCAAATCGAAGAATATATACATGGAAAGCACCTAGAGATGATGGTGAAATTATAATAAGAAACCAAATAGATTACATAATAATAAATCAAAGATTCCGAAATGCCATAATATCGGCTAAAGCGTACTCAGGAGCAGATATAACAAGTGACCACAATCTAGTTCTAGCTAACATGAAACTCAAAATATAAAAAATTAAAAACAACTGCCAAAACACCAAGATTCAATCTTGAAAAACTAAAAGAAACTGATATATACCAACAAATCAAAGAACAAGTGCACAAAGAAGTTCAGGAAGTAAAAAGGCAAAAGCAATTGACAGCAACAGATAAATGGAGAAAGTAGAGGAGATCTTGAGAAATATCACAAAACAAAAACTTCAAGAAGACACATCATCTAAAAATAAACACTAGATTACACAAGAGATAAAAGAACTGATGACGAAAGAAGGGCACACAAGAATAAAACGAACAAGAGTACAAAAAAATTAATAAAATAATCAAACAGAAAATCAAAGAAGCTAAGGAACTGTGGCTATCAGAAAAGTGTGAAGAAATAGAAAGGTTAGATAAACAACACGACAGTTTTAACATACACCGGAAAATCAAAGAGACAGCTGGCATATACAAGAAGAAGGGCATCGGAAATATCATGGATATTTCCGATGGGTATTACACCCATTTAGAAATGTTGCACATAGTAATCTCAAAATACAGACCAATGATTCTGTGTTTACCATAAACTAATTTTAAAAGTAACACTGTACATAAACTAAAAGACTTTAATTGTTTCTTTAAAAATCGACAACATGCTAAAATAGCCAGCGGAGGAGTAGCGTTAGACATAAAGAACGACATTGATAGTATAGAAATACCATTAGAAACAATTAGACAAAGAAACAACAGATATCTAAAGTGTTCCACCCTTTCCAGGATTTTGTTATCTAATCTTAGTACTGAGTCTTCGATATTAATTTTTTCCGACCACCATCCATTTTGTTTTTTTTTTGCGTTGATTGTTAAGCCCTTTTCAGTGCATTCGTTGTTTACAGCATTCAACAGGGTTTGAAGATCTTCTAGACTCTCTGCCATTATTGCGGTGTCATCGGCGTATCTGATGTTATTAATAATTTCACCACCGATCTTAACACCTTCGCGGCGATTATTTAACGCTATTTCAAAAACTGGTTCAGTGTAGGCATTAAACAACATCGGTGACATAACACATCCCTGTCTGACACCACGCTTAATAGAAACTTTAGCTGAAACCTCTTGGTCCACCTTAACACAAGCGGTCTGATTGTAGTAAAGATTTTTGAGCAATCTAATGTCATACGTGTCCAGACCAACTGAGTCTAAGCATTGAAATAATAATGTATGTGGTACTCTATCAAAGGCTTTTTCGAAATCTATAAAACATACGTAAATATTTTTCCTAAACTCAATGCTCTTTTGTAAGAGTATTCGCATGCAAAAAAGAGCTTCTCGAGTACCCATACCGTTTCGGAAACCAAACTGCTCATCACCAGTTATCCCCTCACAAAGTTTATATATGCGACAATGCAATATTTTCATAAAAATTTTGAGCGTGTGACTCATTAAACTGATAAGTCGATAGTCGCTACACTGTCTGGCATTCTTTTTCTTGGGAATAGTTATAAATATCGATTCTAACCAGTTGTCTGGTAATTTGCCGCTGCTGTATATCTTATTAAAGAAGGATGTGATAATCGCAACACTCTCATTATCTAATAGTTTTAACAATTCTGCAGGTATTTCGTCAGGACCAGAAGCCTTCCTTCGTTTCGCTTGGTCGATAGCCTTCTGAACTTCTGAGATTAGAATCGGTGGGCCTGTATCTCGGTTAGATGTTATTTCTTGGTAGATTCTTTGGTCATCGTTAAATAAGTCTATTATGTAATTTTCCCATTCGGTACAGCGCTCTTTAATATCACTTAAAATTCTACCACCAGAGTCTTGTAATATATTTTGCCCATAAGTTCTGCTTTTACCTGTTAATTCTTTTAGTTTTTTATGCAAATGGAAACTGTCGTGTTGTTGCTCCAGTTTCTCAATTTCTAAACAGGATTCTTGTAGCCATCGGTCTTTTGCTACTTTAATTCTTTTTCGGATTTCTTTATGTATTTCATTGTATTTTCTCTGTTTATGGATTTATACTGCCTCCGAACGTCCATTAGATCTAAGATAGTATCTTACCCAGAACCAGATATCCTACCAAGAACTTATCATCATCATCATTTTGGCTTTACAGTTTTGTGTGGGTCCTAGCCTCCCCAAGAATTTTTTTCCAGTCGTCCCTATCCATCGCCTTCCTCCGCCAAGCACGTATTTCCATATTTCTCATATCTTGGTCTATGTTATCTAGGAATCTTGTTCTGGGTCTTCCTCTTCTTCTTTGACCAATAGGTCTATCAAGGAGCGTTTTTCTAGCTGGGTCGGTTTGCTCCATCCGCATTACATGGCCTACCCACCTCAGACGTCCTATCTTAATGTGTTTTACGATATCTGGTTCCTGGTATATTCTATAGAGTTCGAAGTTGTATCGTCTTCTCCAGACACCATTTTCATTTACCGCTCCATAGATTCGCCTCAGTATTTTTCTTTCGAAACATCCTAACATGTTTTCATTGCTTTTTGTTAAAGTCCAGGTTTCTGAACCATATGTTAGGTACTGGGCGTATTATTGTTTTGTAGAGTTTTACTTTTGTATTTCTTGATATAGCTGTAGATTTAAAAAGGAGATTAAGCCCAAAATAGCATCTATTAGCCGTGCAAATTCTGCGGTTTATCTCTGCGGTAATGTCGTTTTTCAGTATTGACGAGCATTCCCAGGTATACAAATTCGTTAACTGCTTAGATGACGTCGTTTTCTATAACAAGTGGCCGTCGTATGGGTGGTTGCGGAGTTACCAAGAACTTAACCATAACGAAATATCGGACCTATTAGATCAAATGCCTACTCCACGACTAATTATCGGAGACTTCAACGCACATAACCCTTTCGGTAGAAAGTAGAATCCCTTCTGGAAAAATTTAACCTAAATCTACTTAATGATGGACAAGACACCCGTTTTGACATAAGATCGGGCGAAGGTTCTGCTATTGACTTATCTATATACAAACCATCAATAACTCATATGCTTTTATGGGATGTATTACTAGAGCCTTACGATAGTGATCACTATCCTATTATAATTCATAACGAAGAATCATCTACAGCTATACCAGAAGTAAAATGGAACTTACAAAATGCGGATTGGAAGAAATTTCAGAACCATGTCTAACACAACTTGCATGACATAAATCAAAACAACAATGTAAATAAAGAAATAGATTTTATTGCAAGACTGATAATAGATTCAGCAGATAAGATATTTGGAATATTAACTTTGCCAGTAAATTCCATTCAGTTCCTTGGTGAAACCATGAACTTAAACAAGTCAATACAACAATCCAAAAAAGCGTTTAATAAATTCAAACGACAGAAAAATTAACAAAACTCTTTAGAGTTCAAACGACTACAAGCTATAGCCAGATTTACTATCAAAAAAGGAAAGCTCGAATCTTGGACAAAATACGTTTCAACAATTGACAGTTCTACTCCAATGACAACTGTATGGAAAAAAGAATATATGGTACAAAATCACACAAGTCGATAAATCTGTTAGAGCAAAATAATGTAATATATAAATCTCAAAAGGAAATATCAAATATACTGGCATTAGGTTTTGAAAAAAACTCAAGCGATACAAACTATTTCACCAAATTTTTTAAAGAACAAAATAAATGAGGAAAAATATACCATAGACTATGGAGATCAAAATAACAGCGAAATAAATTTTCCAATAAAAAAAAATGAATATGGATTTGAAAAGACAACTTATAACGAAACAGAGAAACATGTTGAAACAACTCACACAAGAACAAATAATTCCAGAAGATTTATTCATCGTAAAATATAGGTATTCGATTAACCTCTGAACAGCTCTGGATCAGTTCTCGAACAGGTCTTGATCAGGTCTCGAACAGGTCGTGATCAGGTCTTGATCAGTTCTCGAACAGGTTTCGAACAGGTTTCGAACATATCTTGAACAGCTCTAACAAATTTTGAGCAGTTGCCATGACCGGAGCAGCTTGAGCGTGTTGACGTCAGAGTGGGAGAGGAGGGGGGTGGCCAAACCGCCTTCTATTCTACTCATAGTAATGAGTACAGAAGATCTACAATATCTTATCGAAAACTTGAGTATGAATAGTGCTGAGATGGGAATAACTATAAAGGCTAGAACATGCTAACTACAAAAAGAACACAAAATATACTTCACCTAATGACAATAAATAGTAACGTGATAGAACAAGTAGAAAAATATCAGTTCTTGAGACTTTGATCAATGAAACCCATGATCATACTGTAGAAATAAACAGGCGAATAGAGATTATCAAATCAGCATTTATACGAATGATGCTCTTAACGCGCAAAAATCTAAATTTGGAGTACAAACTACGTTCCATTCGCTGTTATATATTTTCAATATTGTTATACGAGGCTGAGACTTGGACATTAAAAAAATGCAATTTAAAAAGAAAAGAGGCCTTCGAACTCTAGTTATACCGCAGAGTATTAAAAATATTATGGACCGATAGAATCACAAATAAAGAAATACTGGAGGAGTTGGTAAAGAAACAGAACTAATCACCACTATACAAACCAGAAAACTAAAATACCTAGGCCACGTGATGAGGTGACGATAATATGAAATTTTGACACTTATAATACTGGGAAAGATTCAAGAAAGAATATCTGTTGGCCGCATGCAGAACTCATGGTTAAAGAATCTACGTAATTGGTATCAATGCAGATCGATTGATTTGTTCAGAGCAGCAAGTTGTAAAATAAAAATAGCAATTATGATTTGCCAACTTCGGAAGGGAGACGGCACTCTAAGAAGAAGAAACAATCCTGACAAATAGATCTAAGTATATCTTATAAAATTACCAAATAGAAATAAACATGTTTTAGCTTATCCTATTATCTTAGATATCGTATTGTTTTATTATATTTAATAGAGATAATACGTATTTGTAGACAAGTTAGTTTATGAATATTTATTTTGAATTTCTTGTATAGAAGTGCCTGCATCTAAGCGAACCAACGTCATATCTTACTTACGATTTTTTTCAATGGCGTGTTTAAAATGTATTTTTTCTCTTGTTATCTTAAAATTTGCTTCATTTGATAGAGTACTAGAATTTCCAGTACTAGAAAACCGTCCTATACAATATTGCTGATTTTGATGAATACGATATTATTTTATGTGAAACTTTTTCGTTTTCCGTTATTCCATTGAAAGTTTTATATACCGACTTACACCAAATTACGACCTTTGGGAATTTAATTCCAGTCCAATCTGCACCAACTTCATTCGAGTTTGAAAAGTTCATTTAACCGATGTTAATCACTAATAATTCTAATTGAGTAAAATACTTTACTCTGCGTTTTAAAAGTTATTCCTACATCAAAGTTATGGCCACTAAAATATAATTATTAAGGAAAAGCAGATATTACAAAATTACACCAGACGTAAAATTAAACAAATATGGGAAATGTGACTTTGTAATGTATGGGATATACATTTTCAGAAAAAAAAATTAAACGGTTAAATTTTTATTTATTTATTTAACGTCGCCATTTATTTACAATCTATAACATAATTAGAATAAGTAAATATTTAAAAATGTACATTATTAAGAAATATTATATTTACCAAAATTGCCCATAGTCAATTTTCTGTGTATTATTGGCACTGGTCTTCTAAAGCTCTGGAGGGATTAGGAAATGCCGAAAGGTCTTGAGGCTGAAAGGCTGTTCAATGAAAAAAAATCCAAATCTGCAACCTCCACTTTGTAGAAGATGGGCAACATCTATCTATATATGGCCAATTCAGATAGAAACCGAGTGATTTCCGGATTAAGCAATCTCTGACTTATTGACCAACGGCTACGGGCGGATGAGTTGGTAAGTGATAGGGCACTCTTTTGCCCTGAAGTTGAGAAATCGACTCCAAAGGCGGATGAACCAAAGGAATGGTCAACGGCAGAAGGATGTAAAAGACAACGAGAAACCACTACATTAAAGATCTGTAAATAGATATGTCTTGTCAATTATCATGGCTACTATAAATGACAATTTCACAACTACTGATCATGGACATCGGATACCAAGATCCGGTAGGGGAGGCAATTCTCAGTTAGACCGCGGGGCCTCCCAGGCCGCCAACATGCGAAAACCCCGCGTCAGGCACAAAAATATAAACGAACTGCAGATAGGTACCTGGAATGTGAAGTCTATATATGAAGCAGGGAAGATCAACAATGTAATACGTGAGATGAGGCGACAATATAATGGGACTAAGCGAGACCAGATGGCCTAGATTTGGCGAAATCGAAGTCGACAATGCCAAAATATACTATTCAGGAAATGAAGATATTCACCACTATAATGGCGTCGCTATAGTGGTTGATCGCAGTTTCTGCCAAGCTGTAACTTGTTTTGTTCCTATATCGGATAAAGTGTTAATGATCACAGCCCAAACAGCGCATAGAACTCTTAATATCATACAGGTGTACGCCCCCCTGCAGATAAAGATGAAAATGAAATAGAAGAGTTCTACAATGACATTAAAAAAGCACTAGAAAGCACCAATAATAGCGATATAATAATAATAACAATGGGGGGACAAATACATATTTTCAGTTACCACCACGTAGATTATATAGATGGAAATCACCTAAGGATAGCAAAGAAAAAATTATCAGAAACCAGATAGATTATATCCTTATCAATAAGAGATACCGTAACTCCATTAAATCGGCAAAGACATATCCAGGAACAGATGTGTCATCAGACCACAATCCAGTAATCGTAAAATTCGAAATCCGCTTAAAGAAAATAAAAAAACAACAAAAGACACAACAAATAAGCACTCTGCAAAAACACCCGAATACAAATGGAAAACTAACGTTGAAAATTAACGACGAGTTAAGCAAAACAATAATCAATGATAATAAAGATTCCAACGAAAAATGGGAAAAATTTAAGAACACATTAATGATGCCCATTAAAGATACGATGAGTAGTCACAAAATCGATGAAGCTAAGACTCCATGGATGATAGATGAGATCCAGCAACTAATGGACAAAAGAAGATCATACAAAAATAAAAATGTAAACGAATACAAAGCCACACACAAGGAAATCAGGATAAAAATACAAGCAGCTAAAGAAAAGTGGTACAACGACCAATGTTTAGAGATAGAAGAACTCCAGAGAAATCATGATAGTTTTGAACTGCACAAAAAAATTAAAGAATTAGCAGGTATAAGACGGTCCAACAATAGTAACATCCTTGTTGATACGAATGGTAAAATAATATCTGATATCAAAGGAAAATAAACAGATGGAGAGAATACGTCCAAGAATTGTTTGAGGATGACAGGATACAACAAGATAGCATGAACGATTGCGAGGAACATGATATAGGTCCCAATATAACTAAGGATAAAATAATACATGCAATAAATCTGCCAAAATCTAATAAAACTGCGGGACCTAACACAATTCTAACTGAAATAATTCAATTAATATCAGAAGATCAGATCAATGTATGAGTAGACTTATATAATACTATATATACTACGGGTATTATTTCGAGAGATTGGCTCAAATCAACATTCATTACATTACCGAAAAAACCTAATACAAGGGAATGTAATGACCACCGTATAATTAGTCTAATGAGTCACACACTAAAAATATTCTTAAAAATTATCCATTTAAGAATTTTCAGAAAAGTGGAACAAGACATCACTGAAACCCAATTTGGATTAAGGAATGCCATGGGTACACGAGAGGCATTATTTGGATTTAACGTCCTCATGCAAAGATGTATGGATGTAAACCAAACACTCTATGTTTGTTTTATTGATTATAATAAGCCGTTCGATAAGGTCCGACACAACCGTCTTATACAGTTACTTAAAGAGAAACACATTGACAAAAAAGACTTAAGAATAATAACTCATCTCTACTTTAACCAAACAGCAAAAGTCAGAGTAGGCAGAGAACTTTCGGATGGAGTAGAGATAAAAAGAGGCGTCAGGCAAGGTTGCATACTCTCCCCCTTATTGTTCAATCTAAATTCGGAAGAAATAATTAAAAAATCACTCGAAAATGTAACAATTGGAATAAAAGTTAACGGCAGACCCATCAACAATATCAGATATGCCGATGATACTATATTAATTGCAGAGAATATACAAGATCTACAGACACTTTTCGATAATGTAGTAAATGCTAGTGAGGAAAGCGGACTAACGCTTAATGCTAATAAAACAAAATTTATGACAATTTCCAAAACACAACAACAAGACATTTTAAACATAAGAGGAGTTCCAATAGAAAAAGTAAAAAAATACAGATATCTTGGTACAATTATTAATGAAAATAACGAGTATACAAAAGAAATAAAAATGAGAATTGGACACGCTAGAGCAACATTTAATAAGATACAAGTAAATTAGAAAGAAAATAAAGAAAGAAAAGTATTATGCAGTAGAGACCTTAGTTTACAACTCAAAATAAGAATATTACGTTCTTATGTGTTTTCGGTACTGCTGTATGGGGTGGAGGCCTGGACCTTAAAGAAAGAGGTGAGCGATCGACTTGAAGCATTTGAGATGTGGACCTACCGAAGAATATTAAAAATAAGTTGGGTAGACCAAATAACAAATGTTGAGGTCCTCAGAAAGATGACAAAGGACATGGAAATCATGAATACGATTAAGATAAGAAAGTTACAGTATCTCGACCACGTTATGAGAGGGATAAATATGTGTTGCTACAAACCATAATGAAGGGAAAAATACAGGGAAAACGAAGTATTGGAAGAAGATGCATCTCCTGGCTCAACAATCTGAGAAAGTGGTATAAATGCAGTTCCGTCGACTTGTTTAGAGCTGCAATCTCAAAAGTGAAAATAGCTGCTAAAGTAGAAGAAGATTGGCAGTGGAATAGTGTCAAATGTGTCTTAGGGTTTGGTTGGGCATCTGATTCTAAATTTCTTCTGGGCTTCTACTACGACTAGTTTATAGTTAACAGATCGGATGCGTTTGAGCCTTCGTTCGATTACTTATGTCATTGCATTGTGAGCTAGATTATTGGGGTGATCTGTTGGTCTTTAATTATATTGTTGGCAGAGTTTGGTGACATTTTTGTTGACAGCTGTCATTTAAGGTCTCTTGCATTCGTCTTGTAGGATACTATGGAGTATAAGTTATCATTCAGAGGACTTTCGATTGGAATTTTTCAAGAATGGCAACACTGGATATATGTAGCTCCTGTTCAGCATAGCTGAATTAGATAGCTCTAAATGGGTTTTAAAATTACTTAGGTTAAAATTTTTTTATCGATTGACGATAAACACTTATAACCATATAGTTTGCTGAGTTTAAAGCTCAGCTGTTTACGCTTGGTGAATATGTGTTTTCTTCATGTGAGCCTGCGATCTAAATACATTCTTAAGTATGTTATGTCGTCTGTCTGTGGTAGTGATTGACCGTTTACCGATATTAGAGGACAGTTTTTCTTGCAATTCTTTAATGCAACCCGCGCAGATTTTACCTCAGTTCATAAATGCCACATTTCTAGGCAAGTTTTTATTTCGGTTAACCTGTACTTGGTATGACCCAGCTACTGCTGACTCTTTATGAGAAGAGATTACTGCTGTGTCGTCTGTCATCTGACAAGTTGTTTTTGCGACTTCTATTGATGTAGGTAAGTCCGCAGTAAGTATTAGGTACAGCATTGGTCAGAAAATATGACCTTGAGGCACTCAAGCTATAATTGGGTAGCCTGGTTACCAATCGTGATCTTTTACAAGGTGATACCAGCAATTGCAAGTAATTGTTGGAAAGGGATTTTTTTATTTTGTTAATAGACCAATATGATAGACTTTGTCAAATATCAAGGCCTAGGAGAGGTCTACAAAGATTCCGTATATATGTTTACTCTTTATCAGTGGCCTATTTGTTGGTAAACCCAGTGAATTTGTTTAGTGGTAGCGTGTAAAGCCAAACTGATGATGAGGTATCTACTATTTTATTTGTCAATTAAAATTGGCTCTATTTTGGATAACAGCACAGTTTTTCCAATATTTTAATATTAATAGTTATGTAGGACTTTATTCCCTTCAATGATACTTCGGGTTTTAAATTAAAAATAGTTGGGCTAATTTTCAAACTAAAAAAGAACGTCTTGTTCTTAATACGGCATTATAAAGTTGTTTAAGAGAAAAAAGGTTTTTTTCTTGGTAATTTGTTTATAATTCTTACAGTAATTAGGTCATATCCTAGGGAACGTTTGGAATTTAATTTAGTGTGACTAATATTATTGACTTCGTTTCAGGTAAATTTTTTTAGGAAAGTTTCAAGTTAAAAGAAGGATTATAATAAATTTAAATTTCATTATCTATATTAATCCGTTCGTCTACAGGAAATAGCTAGAAAACTCCTTTAAGAAAAAATAAACAAAAATTTCGGCTTTCTCTCTATAGTTTTTGGTCCATCCGTTATCTTCAGTGCAGATTAGAGAGTTGAAGAAGTGGCCTATGTCCAGCAGTGGACGCGATTGGCTGATTGATGATGATAATATCTTAATTTTAAAACAGATGCCCGCATATTTAATTTTTAATAGACTTTTCTAAATTTATAAATCGATCATCATAACAACATATTTTTATATATCCACAAATAAGTAATATATTATGAGCACAAGCTGATTTTATAAAAAAATAATATTTAACCATAAAAATCTGTATCATAAAAACATACTTAATTTATTTTGTGTAGAAGATATTGAAGAATTACTTTTTCTAGTATATTTTTCTACAATCATAAGTTCAAGTATACTTTAATATTTCAAATTATATTAAACTAAAAAAGGGGTACAAAACCATAACACTTGATGTTTGTAACTAAATACTGTTCAGTATTTAAATGAAACTTATAATTAATATCCAGTAATTAATTTATTGTGAAATGAAAGTTTTGCGCAGTGCTGCTTCGGCGAAAGAACATCGTATAAAAGCGGAGGTGTTATGATCTGAAGAGGCATATTATTAAAGGCTTGTACAATTTAATAACGATGAAAATGGGGCAAATATCTCTGTGCTATACCACTTTAGTATAGCTGTCGAAAAGATTGTATTTGCTCCAATCAAATAAATATTGCCACCAATATTTGTATTGTTCTGAAGCTATTTTCTTTGGTTTGTATTTTGAGAACGATTTCCGAAATGGAAATCAAAACGTCAATAAACGTATTTTTATCTTTAATCATGGCTTATTCCAAGTTAAATAGTAATTATTTTAATATTTGTATATTGTCACCATATATTATTGAATCATGTATTCCAAAACTAAACTCTACATTAACTAGCGTAGATATCTGAGATCAAAATAGACAATTCATTAGACGTCGGCCAGGCTCAACAGTTGTAGATAAGAGATTTTAACCTCAATGTTCTTTAAGGAATAAATAGATATACTGAACCAAATTGTAATAGTCAACCTTATCTAAAATATGCCATGTCATTTATATAAAAAAATATATAAAACATCTAATTTATATATATATATATATATATATATATATATATATATATATATAAATATATAATATATATATATATATATATATATAATTATATATTTATATAAATATATAAATATATATAATATATATAATATATTATTATATATATATATATATATATATATATATATATATTATATATATATTTATATATATATATTATTTATATATATATATTTATATATATATATATAAATAATATATATATATATGTTAATAAGATCCCCAAATTTTAAATAAAATTAAAATCAAAAGACCATTAAAAAAATCGAGAACACCCTGTATGTAGAAATAGTTTAGTTAAAAATCATAAACGATTCACCAGGAACAACGTGAGTGGTCTCCAAATATGTGAATAAGTGATCTAGAAAGTTTTCTCCTATAAAAAG
Source organism: Diabrotica balteata (assembly GCA_918026665.1). NCBI lineage: Eukaryota > Metazoa > Arthropoda > Insecta > Coleoptera > Chrysomelidae > Diabrotica > Diabrotica balteata. Next base: position 41,378,144 of record OU898283.1, read on the forward strand.
ACAATACGCTTTGGACATGACCAGGTAGTTTTAGTACATTACTATTTGAAATTTGCGGTTATAATAGATTAGAAAGTAATAAGTAAGGATTATTGGTTAATGGATTTTCCATTTACAAAAGTTAAAAAAAGAATTCAAGGTCGTTTGCCGGAAAGTACTTTAACGTCAGGTAATTTTGGGAAAAACCAAAAATTTTGTGGACTAAAAAACCGATGATGCGTTTGATGAGAGGGGAGGTTTGTTTGAATTGGTTTAAGATGGATAAAGAAAATGGGGTGAAAAGCTTGCCAGGAATGAAATGAGGGAAAAGAAGGACATTATGAGTTGAAGATCGAGAGAGACCGGTTCCGATGAAATTATTATCAAAAGAAACAGTAGGCGGAATAGTGAGCAGGGAAATTGGTAGGATCCGGGAAGTACATTGCGATCTAGTCAGGTCACAATCCAAGCAGAATCAAGGGAAGATAGTCTGTTTGAAAACCAAAGTTTTGAGTTTTTAAATAAATTCTATAAAGACATTCTATCACGACCATCGATCAACATTCATATCAATTGCTTGTAATTTGCAATATTTTAATAGTTAAGGCAAGAAGTCAAGGCACCAATAATTCTTTCTAAAATGTTTATATTAAAAGATATTTGATTTAGTGTATGTAAATATGTGTATTTAATCTTTATTGATCCTTAAGGGATGTGTGATTTGATGGATGATTGATTATTTTTTCATTCTCTTTATAGTGTATGGTGTAAGATTGATCCTAAACGAAATTTTAAATTAATTGGATATATTTTAAAATAAAGGACAATTGTTTTAATATCAGAATTAATTGTCTAATATTTTTTCCTTTTGTTGATCTTTCTTAAATGGAACTAGCAGAAGATACTTTGAAGTCACGTTTTAATAAAAACAAAGATAAAAATTATTTTTAGCCCTAAGATATTCTTTGCTTTTGATTTGTTTGATAACGATAAATTTATTACATTTCAGACTATATAAGTAGATTTACAATTATAAGCAAATCACAACAATATATATAGTAGTTTTGGGTTTCTTGAACCGTATTATATTTAATATAAAATTAGTGTTTCTTCGGTTTAGGTTCAATAGAGTTATATTACATGTGGAACTAGATTTTATTTTCCATAGCAATCAACGTTTCGGCAGGAAACCCTTGTGTTTGTCAAGATTCTAAAATGTACATTTGTACAACCATATACATATTGTACAATATTTATATATATATATATATATATATTATATATATATAGTGAGGTTCCTACAGCCTCTGCAGCCTCTCGCATTTCGTCCGCCATCGTTCCCTGTCCATCCATTCGTTTTCTTTGATGGCTCTCTTCTTCCCAGTCAACTGAAGGCCTCCCCCTTCATCTTCTTTATTGTGGTATGTAATTTAAAGCTTTCTTTGGCCATTTATCTTCATTCATTCGCTTCACGTGACCATACCACACTAGTTGTCTCGTTCCAATCCTGTCTACACTGGAATATACAGTATTTGCCCTCCTTTTATATCTTCATTTCTGATATGAACTTTTTTGGATACAGCACACGCTTTTCTTAGAAAATCCATTTCTACTACTTTTATTCTTTTTCTATCTTTTCTCATGATCTGCCAAACTTCTGTCCCATAAGTCATAATAAGCTCTACGAAGGTTCGATAGATTGTCAATTTTGTTTCATGTCTAATATTTTAGCCCATAGTAGAGAGTTTAGAATGTTAACCGCTTTTTTCCCTGCTGCGTTCTGTTTTTGATGTCTTTTTTGGTAGTGCCTTCTTTAGATATTATAGATCCGAGATATTTATATTTATTGCATGTTTTTGTGTTTCTAATTTCTAACTCTAGATCTTCTTCGTCATCTCCTATTTTAAGATACTCTATCTTTGACATATTCATATTGAGGCCACATTTTTCATACTGTAGTATATTTATATTGTTCTAATTTATTTGTCTCTATTCTAATTTATTAAAACTCAAGATAGCTAATTACTAATTTATGTACAAATAACTAAAATAAAAAGCTAGTACAAATTTGGCAATATTGTGAAAACAGAAATTTAAGAATATTTGCATCTTATATCAGTACAAAAGAAAATATTATGGCTGATTCAGAGTCAAGATCTTATAGGAGATACTGTACAGTATTGAGAAACAGAAGAAGAACTGTCACATGCTAACCTACACCTGTCAAAATTTACCACTAAAATCTAATAGATACAACAATAAAAAACTCATTGTGCCCAAGACTATGATGTAGTGCATTAAAGTCCTTCCCCCTTTTAAATTTAATGTTTGTTTCGTCCCTTCTAAGTGTTTTTTGTTTTAGTGTGTTTAAATTATCCTTAATTGTTTGTATTTTACCATTTTATTTACTTGACTATTCCAATAATTAACTTATTGCCAATAGAACTTTATCAAAGTAATTTGATAACTATAAGTTGGAAAATAATTGCACACCCACACATTTTTTACATCTACACTTATTCATTGTCATAAAACTGTCACCTTCATAAAACAGTTACTCAATAAATAACACACATTTCAAAAATATATCTCTGGAATAAGTATAAATAACCTTTAATAACGCAATAGTATATTACATCACTTACATTTAACAAACAATCTCACACATATCTCAAATTCATTGGATCAAATCTATCTCCTCAAGAACTTCCCATGACTGTCAAACAACTGCAATAATAGTATTGAGTTCTCCATTCAACAATATAAAGTAGTTTCAAACATGTTCTACCATCCATCTATTAATAGAGTACCGGCATGTAAGTAATGTTTATTTTATTTATTTATTTGCTCATTTATTAATTTATTACAATCGAAGAGACTATTTTATAACAATTTGTGGGCCTTACCTTGTCTGTTTAACCTTTTTAAAAAAATTTTATACCTTTTATTCATTTATTCAACTTAATCATTTAAATAAAACCACAGACATGTAATATTGGCATAATTATTGTAATTTATAACATCTAATTTGTTTATCTTTATTAGACAACACCCTAATATGGGTTTTTATCATTTCAGCATTTGTTTAACTTTGTATCGAGACCTGAAGATGCTTTGCATATTGTAGAAAGCGAAACCGGTCGTCTGATAGTTAAATTAAATTGATTGTGAGTAAGTCTTATTTATTATTTCTTTACCTATTTGAAATGGACTAACACAAGCAACACATTCATGATTTTAATTGATTTTTGGTTGACTTACCTGTTAAGGAAGGACAATCATAATTGTCCTATCTTACATTTCGAACGTTTGTACGCTCCCCCCCATTGATTCTTTAGAACCCACCCGTTTATTGTGCGATCAAAAAAAAACAGTGATTCGCGCCTAGTCACCTGTCAAGAAGCTGGATATCTTCGTTTTTCTTCTTCTTCTTTAAACTGTGGTCAACCTCCAGAAAATACCACTACCATTAGTACAAATGTTTGAAATGTAAGATAGGACAATTATGATTGTCCTTCCTTAACAGGTAAGTCAACCAATCAATTAATTGTCCCATGGTTGCGTTAATACAACGATATATTCAAAGTCCTGAAACGATATTATTTTCTAAAAACAAATAAATTTTACGTTTAGAATATTATTACTTTATGTCCTTAAACTATGAAAATATCTTATAAATGATACAATAATAATACCTAAATATTTTAAAGCATATTTTGATAATGTACCTCGCTTGTAATAATTTTTATAGTTATTCTGCTATTTTTTACGCAATTTCAAATTATATGTTTGTGCGTGGAAATTTTTTTCTAAATTTTAAAATCTTTCTTAACACAATACTAACCGCAATTAATAAAAAAAACTTCAGTATGAATGTAAAAAAAAATTACATTTAATGTGTTGCGTTAACACAACTATGGGCCTAAATGGGTTAACTCTATCACTTAGGGGTTAACTGGGTTAACTCTAAACCAACATTTTTGATGCTCTATGCGGTAAATAGAGGAATTTAAAACTTTCTTTCGTGTGACGACTATTAGAACCACAGTAGGTAAATATATATTTTGCCTACCTCGTAATGATCATGAATTAATATTTATTAAGAGTGCACGAGATGCAAAACTCGCTAATCGACAAAAATTGAAAAAAGTAGTTAAGCACGCCATCTTGTTCGTACAATATTTAATTATTATTTTACATAAGTATTTGGAGCAAAACTAGCTTTTTAGCACACGAAAATCCGTCCCAAAAATCATGACTTGATGCAAAACTTGCTTTATGTATTGATGCGTGCGATGCAAAACTCTCTATTTGTACGGCATTCAATCACAGCATCGGATTTTACTCACGTGGTTAGGGAAGGGCATCATGCATGTTGTTTGTTTCCTGGTGTGGTTTGACCGTTTAACTCAGTCGCGTTTTAGGGGTATTCTGAATTGTTTGTTTAACTTGAAGTTTCCCGTTTATAAAATTATTAAAATGCAAATAGACAGTGAAATTTTTGCAGCCAATGATAGTGTTAGTTCTGCATTACAACCTACTCCAAAGACCATGTGTAGAACAAAAATTACGACGGAAAGTAAAAGACAAAAGCTCAAAAAATTAAGCTAATAAAAACGATATCAATTTGTTAGAATATTTTTTTAAAACTGTGGTATTTTAGGCACACTCCGACACATTTACCAGAGTACCGGACCTGTGGACATAACGGTCAGCCAGGTAAGCTGTACTATTGTGCCACTTTAACAATGAGCGAAATTCAAGATTTTTATAAAAAACTTTATGCTTCTAAGGAAAAATGTAGACAAGATAGTTTTATAATTGCAACTTGTGAAGACCAGAAGTGCAAAATATCAAAAGTGGAAAAGAAAAAAATATCCATTTTGTATTATGTAACCACTTCTGATAAAAAAAATCCGTGTTTGTAAGACGGCATTCTTAAAAATCACATCCCTTAGTGGAGATCGGATTGAGAGAGTTTAAAGCAGCCGCTAGAAAATACAGCGGTTTTTTCGTTTGATGGTCAGAAAAATTTGCTTTTGCCTAAGCTTCCGGATCAAGCTAGTTATTTTAGTCAACAAATTAACTATTAAAACTTTACGGTAATTCATGGATCATCAGCAGCACAGTTAGTTCCAGAAAATGTTTATTCTTATGGTTGGACGAGGTGGATTTTCCCAAAAATTCTAATTCGATAGCTTCAGCTGTTTTGGATGTACTGAATAAGTTTAACTTTCCCAATGAAATTGATACAATTGTTTATTTGCTGATGGATGTGGGGGGCAAAATAAGAATATTATAATGATGACCATGCTTTCTGTTTGGTTGATGACGAAAGCTCCCACAAACATAAAAACCATTAGCATAATATTCCCCGTAGTGGGACATTCTTTTATACCACCTGATAGGTTGTTTGGAATGATTGAAAGAGAGGTAAAAAAGAAATCCATTATTTTAAAGACTTCTGACTACGAAGATATTATAGCAAATAAGTCGACAATTAGAAAATTGGGTTTAGATTGGCAGGTGTATGACTGGAAGAATGAAGCACAAGTAAACACCAAAGAACCATCCTCATGGCACTTTCAGTTTAATTAGGCTAAAAGTTTTGTGCTTACTAAAGGGAAAACCAATGCACTAATACGAGGTGAGCCCAATTATTGTGTTGACGTCGGTGAAGCCAAGTCTGTTCTGAAGAGAGGAATAAAATTGACACGTATCAATCCTACTCAACTTCCTATTGGCTCCAAACTCAAAGGCGATAAATCGACAATAATTTCTCTTCTCAAAAAACATTATGGAAACGCCTGGAAAGAAAATCCTGATTTGGTTTTCTTTAAAGAAAATCTTGTTAACCCTCGAAGGGTGGAAAACCAGACTTCTGTAAACGATGTTGAAGCTGGCTGCAGTGGTTTAAAACCTTGCGATATTAATTTACCAATTTATGTAATATGTCAATAACTGTTTAATTTCTTTGTGAATAAAATTTGTTCCAAACTATTGATGTAACATTTTTTGGTGCAAAACTCGCTAAATGCATTCTTTTTTCTTCATTTATTTAAAAAATCTGCACAATTTTTTTAAAATATGTTAAAAACTATTAGAGATGTATATGTTCTAAAGGCACGCTAACATCATTAATTGGTTATTAACAAATACAATGCAAAAAACGTTTTTTGCACTTTTCTCAAATTGACTTTATATGCATTAAGCGAGTTTTGCATCTCGTGCACTCAAATATAAATCAATATTTGATCCCGGGTTAAAAAATATACCTAAATCAAATATATGCCAATTTAATGGAGTTTTCAAATAATCGATGTGCTCATAGAAAATAACAAAAATCCTCGCATTGTTTTGTCAAACACTGTATAATTCTATTCATATAAACTAGAAAGTAATATAGAGTTGTACATATATCGTAACATAGATATGCTTGTATTCAAACATGTAACAGTAAGTAAACTTTTTTGCCAGCTGTCGAACATCGAGAAATTTTAAACCCGAAAAACACAAGCCATCAAAACGCCAGCGTAACAAGTAATCTCGACAACACGATACGTTACTGGCCCTTACTGCCCTTTTAGAGTCATGATTTACAACATGCCCGCCCCATCCGACAACGAGCACAGAGTGCTAATTGGGTACCAGAAATATCTGTTAACCTCCAGCCTAGACTGGGTTAATTCCATAGGGATTGAATGAAATCAAGCCAAGTCTAAGGTCAACGATTGAAGCGCTCTATTTTTCATGAGAATACACAGTCATTCATTTGCCACACTACGATTCAATAGAGTAATTTGCAATATTTTAAGTTTGAATGCGGTGGATTTGCTTCAACACAAACAAAGTAATATATGATCTTTCGATAACCACTCCCCTCAAAATAAATTAATAAATGAAATTAATTTACTTTGAATAAATGTTAACAACAAAAGGTTTAATAAAACAAATTTTTAATCAATTAGAATCTACTTTTCTTTAAAGTCTTTCTATTCTTAAATACGTTCACTGCAGTTGTCTTTTTTAAATCTAATTTATATCAATATAAGGTTGAATGTTCGAATAATTAAACTTTGAGGGTATACAAGGCAACTATCGAACACGGTGATTAATTTAATCTTGCCCAAGTACTTTCGATCAATAGATCATCTTCAGGGGCATTTCGTCAGTTGTGGCCTATCCGACATAGTAGAATGTCATAAATGTAAAATTTGGACATAACAATACAAAATACAATACACTAAGACAAACAAACACTTTAAAATTTTAAGGAGAAGCTACATGTTGTATAGAAGCCGGACGATTTCTATTGTCTGATATTCTGTCTCCGGCTTCTATACAACATGTAGCTTCTCCTTAAAAATTTTAAAGTGTTTGTTTGTCTTAGTGTATTGTATTTTGTATTGTTATGTCCAAATTTTACATTTATGACATTCTACTATGTCGGATAGGCCACAACTGACGAAATGCCCCTGAAGATGATCTATTGATCGAAAGTACTTGGGCAAGATTAAATTAATCACCGTGTTCGATAGTTGCCTTGTATACCCTCAACGTCTAATTTATATATTTTAATGTTGTCTTATACGTCTGTTTATTTTTTGCGATTTAAAAAAAAGTAATACTATTTAGGATATTCAGGTTGAATGAATTTGAAACAACAAAGAAAATTAATCAAGAGTCGACACAGTCCATTATATAAAAATACATTATCCTGTTTCGCGTTGAAATTGCAGCAATTAGAAAAAATAATGAATATTTTGAATTTTGGGCAAAAACTGTATTTTAAATAAGTATTTTGATGAAAATATTAATCAGATTGGTTATAGGAGTGTTTCATTTTTGTGGGATGTTCTATAACTAGCTAATGCTACGTTTATTTTATATGATAATAGGAGCATTTCAACGAGTGACGAGCAAAATATACAAGTCAGTTTTTGTCATTTTTGACTTAATTACATATTTATATTTGTTTAGTTTAGGTACTAGCAAAATCCACTAAGTATTTTTTCATCCTTGATAACAAAAAACGATAAAATTTTACGTTCACTAAGTCCTTTAACAACGAATTTTTGTTCAGGCAAAATCTGTAAGTGACTTAGTGGATTTTGCCAAAAGCAGTTATTTGACATAATGGATTTTACTGGTTAAATTTGGTTTTAAAACTCACGTTAAAAAGATTTAGTACAGGTTTAAGTTTGCAAAATATTTTTTTTCCTCGCTTTATGTGTAGTGATTGATGAGTCAGTTGTGTCCCAGACATTGAACCGGAAACTTCATTATGAAACGTATTGCCAAAATATTTGCCAGCCTTTAAAAATTTGCGGGCCTGGGCGGCCGGTTCCTCATTCGCTTCACTGCGAGTGATGTGAGTTCGATTCCCAGCTCGGTGTACAGAAAACAAAAAGGCTAACGCAGCAGTTTAAAATTCTAAATGAATCTGCGGCTTAGACTAGAATATGCTGGTGTCTGATCGGCCTATGGTGGAGCAGTACGGCAAGAGATAAGGGCTTGCGGCTCGGTGATACTCCTCCATAGATCCCTACCGGAAGGGCGTGTGCCGCCTAAATACCGAGTATATATATATATATATATATATATATTATATATATATATTTATATATATATATATATATATATATATATATATATATATATATATGTATATATATTGTTATACATGTATATATATATATATATATATATATATATATATTTGGGAACGCTAAGGCAAATAGTTTATTATTATTAGTTTAGATTTGATTACAAAATTTAATTCTAAGGTTACTAAAATAAATTGTGTCATTTTAGAAATACGTCAAATAATAACGACAATGAAAATCAAAAACTTTTGCAACTTTAACACCTCTGGATCCTAGATCACTTGTCAACACTACAAAAGGAAACTATTTTTTTTTTATTTATTATTGTTGTTAATCAAATTCAATGGTGTTTTGGATGTATATCACAATTTCTTAATTCCTTGTACATCACGAGTAGAAGTGTCTTCCCAGTTGGACGAAGAAATAGCGAATGTGTACGACTCCGATAATTCCATGAAAGATAGAGACTGCATAACGATAATTTCCTCAGAGTGGGGAATATGGAGGTGAAGACAGTCAAGGTAAACATATTCCGTGAAACAAAACATATGAAGAAATTAGGTTAAAATTGAAAAATTACATTAAGAGATCCCCAGTAATGAAAACTCACTATACAAGAAAGTCACAAAAAAAACTCAACCTGGATAAAAATGTAAATATAAAAAAGATGCATGGTCTCTTTTTAGCACATTTGCCAAAGAAATAATATGCCAAAGTAAGCCTTTACATACAGGGGAATTATCTGTAAGGAATTTAATTTTTCCTTAAGCCAAAGAAATATCAATGTATAACTTGCAGCGAATATAAAAAGGGCACTCCATAGGAAAGGACAAAGCGGGATCAAAAGTGTCGAATATATTTAGAAAGAAGAGATGCAGCAATAAAATTAAAAGAAGCCGACAAACAGAGAGCAACTAATGACAATGGTTTCAAATCCATTTCCTGTGACATGCAAAGTGTGTTACAAATTACAACATCTGAAATTAGTTTGCTTTGTTATTTAAGGAAACTAAACTTACACAATTTTACGATTTATAAAGCTGCTTTACCCAATAACCCATTTTATTATTTTTGGACAGAAGTAAATGGACAAAGAGGCAGCTGTGCATGGAAAAAAATCTGATGCATTAAACTAGCTTCTGTGATACGTCTGGTGGCCAAAATCGAAACATTCAAATAGCCGCTGTATTGATTCATACTGTTCAGTACCACCAAACCCTTGTTGTTATTAAACAGAAGTTTATGACATGAATTGGGAATTCCTACATGAAAGTGGATTCTATGCATAGTGCCGTTAAAACCGCCAAGCACAAAATAAATATTTTTAGTGCACATGAATCCGAGAATATCCTTAGAATGGCAACAAAACAGAAAAGGTGATGGAATTTTTGGATTTAAAGAAACTGTCTTAGAAGATGATAATAAATAAAAACACAGATAGCAAAACTGTAGTGTAAATTGTCTGGTATAGTTTTCTGAAACAAAAAAACTCATTTTCTCCAATTCAGATAGGTCAGAGAGGCTATTACGTCCCCTTTTTTTTAATTTAATGTCTATTTTGTCTTTGAAGTGTCCTTAATAGTTTTAATAATTTTAACATATTTAACTTTACAATCATCTGCCAAATAACAGTAAGCTAATTGAACTTTCGCAAAGAAATTTGATAATTACAAGTTAAAAGAATTTTCACACCCACGTTATTGTACATCTAATTTCATTTATTGTCATACAACTATCACCTTAATAAAAATTTCATTAAATAACACACATTTCAAAAATATATCTCTTGCATAAATATAAATAACTTTTAAAGAATTAAGTAATACATATTATCACTTTCATTTAACAAACAATCACATTACACCTATTTTCTACTTCATTGGATAACATTTATCTCCTCTAAAAACTTCACCGTTAATTGGCAAACGGTTACAATAGTAAAAACTGAAGATCTCCATCATCAGCAATTATAGGATAGATTGATATAAGGTTGAATGCTCGAATAAATGAACTTTGATAATATAAAAGGCAAATATCAAGCACAGTATTAATTAAATCTTGCCCAAGTACTTTCGATCCCCAGATCATCTCCAGGGGCATCTGAAATAAGCCAAGAAGCGTTTTTTAAACTAAAAAAATTAATTAACTTCGATAAAAACTCGAAGTTTATAGTTTATAAAAGTTTTTATGTGATTAACGTTAATAGACTTACTTCGTCAATTGGGGCCTATAGGACAAGAGTAAAATGTCATAAACATAAAATGGAACATTACAATATACTACACAAGGACGAACAATCACTTTAAAATTTTTGGAAATAGGCGAAGCTACATTGTGTATAGAAGCCGGAGACAGAATAGCTCACGGTCTAACGGAAATGTTGAGGTGACATGTGACAAATGACAGCTTGGATGGGCAGTTACAATCATAGATATGTGAACTGCACCTTTCAAAATTCTATGAAACTAAGTATTGACCAAAGGTCCAACGTACACTACTACATAAAATCAACTGATGAAATAGAAATAGACAGTAGGTAGTTGACTACAATAAAATGGTCTACCAAGCACTATCAGTAGTGTAGAAAAGAAGAAATCTGAGTATGCAAAATACTAAAGATTAAAAATCAAAATTGAAAGCAAAATATATAAATGGGTTATAATCCAAGTAGTTCAGTTGAATCCACAGTCAATGGTAGAACTATAAAATTAATATGGATATACTCAGTGCAGGAAGTCTAAACAGCCGAGCTGGGTCCTCTACGAGGTGAAGCTGTAATAAAGTTTTTAAAAATGGGTTTAAATTTAGTACAATTTAAATTAATTTGAGTATTAAGACAGTGAGAGTTTTCATTTGTTTCCCTTGTAATCTCCAAATCTTCCAATAAATCCAACTCCAGATAGTTTTTCTTTCTACTAATGTCATGTAAGATAGATGAACCAGAATTGATGTTAAAATTGTGTTTGCTGGATAATAAGTGTTGACCAAAACTTGAAGAGTTTGGTCTTTTCAAATGTTCAGAAACTCTAGTGGATAACTTTCTAATGGTTCTACCTATATAAGAGGCATCACAATCATCACATTTTCATTTGTAAATACCACTTTTGTCAAGTGTGTTCATCCTATCTTTGGTGTTGATTAAGAAGGAACCTAAAGTGTTGTGTGACTTGAACGAAATTTTGATGTTACCAATTGTCGAAGTAAAAAGTTTAGATATTTTATTGGAAATGCTACTAATATAAGTGAAGGAGAAATATCTGATGTTACTTGAACGATTAGGTTGAAAAAACTGTGATGAATATACAAGCTTTTCTGCAATTTTTAGTTTAGCTCTAGTTAGAAGCTTATATATAATGTTAGGATCATAACCATTATTAAAAGCAATTTGCTTAAGAGTATTAAGTTCTAAATTAAAATTATCATTAGAAAGTGAAAATTTGAGTAACCTATGAATGTAACTGTTGAAAGCAGCCATTTTATGTTGGGTTGGATGATTAGATGTTTCGTGTATAACGTGATCTGTTTGGGTAGGTTTTCTGTAAATATTGTACTCTAAAGAATCTTTATTACGGGATATAGTCATATCCAAGAAGTTCAACTTATTGTCAGATTCTGATTCCAGAGTAAAAGAGATGTTAGGATGGAGGTTATTAAGATCATTCAGAATCTGTAAAGCATCATCTTGGGTTCCCTGTATGAGAGCTATACAATCATCAACATTATCTTGACCAAAAAACTATTTTGCTGTTGTTGTTAACAAACTTCTGTTCTAAGCTCTCTAAGAAAATATCAGCTAGAAAAGGTGATAATGGAGATCCCATTGCTAAACCTGTTGGTTGTTTATATATCTTTTGATTGAATTGGAAGAAGTCCTGATCTAGACAGAATTTAAACATAGTTAAGATAGCATATTTGTCTTTTGCAGATATGTTGCAATTGTCTAGAAGGTTGTGTACTAAAGGTAATGTGTCATCTCTTGGTACAGAAGTAAACAAATTGGAAACATTAAAAGAAACTAAATAAAAACCCTCTTCTATTCTAATGTTATTTAAACGTTCTATTAGATCTAAAGAATTTTACTTTTCCCTGCAAGATTAGTTGCAACAGTCCATATCTTTCGCTGTTCCTCATGATGTGACCAAGGTATTCGATTTTGGCTGTTTTTATTGTGGTTAACAGCTCTTTTTTTATTAAATTAAAAGCAATATATATAAATGGGTTATAATCCAAGTAGTTCAGTTGAATCCACGGTCAATGGTAGAACTATAAAATTAATATGAATATAATCAGTGTAGAAAGTCTAAACAGCCGAGCTAGGTCCTCGACGAGGTGAAGCTGTAATAAAGTTTTTATAAATAGGTTTAAGTTTAGTACAATTTAAATTAATTTTATTATTAAGATAGTGAGAGTTTTTATTTGTTTCTCTTGTAATCTCAAATCTTCTAATAAATCCAACTCCAGATAGTTTTTCTTTCTACTAATGTCATGTAAGATAGATGAACCAGAGTTATGTTAAAATTGTGTTTGCTGAATAATAAGTGTTGAACAAAACTTGAAGAGTTTGACTTGAAGAGTTTTTGTTAAAAACTCTTCAATTTGTACTTTTGTAGTGTATTGTAATGTTCCATTTTATGTTTATGACATTTTACGCTTGTCAGATAGGCCACAATTGACGAAGTAAGTTTATAAACGTTAATCACATAAAAACTTTTATCAACCATAAACTTCGAAGTTAATTAGTTATTTTTATGAAGTTAATTAATTTTCTTAGTTAAAAAAACATTTCTTGGCTTATTTCAGTGCCCTGAAGATGATAGGATCGAAAGTACTTGGGCAAGATTTAATTAATACTGTGCTCAATATTTGCCTTTTATATTATCAAAGTTCATTTATTCGAGCATTTAACGTATATCAATTTATTGACTATGGCAGTCTTGGTTGATACTTACAGAAGACTATCCCGCAAAAGAATGATTATATTCTTAAACATTTGGTTCGTTAGACAGTGCATTTCATATCAAGTCACTCCTACTTTTTCCAAGGTCATAACATAAAAAAATGCACAGGATAAGGAAAAACAGATTTTGGAGAAAAATATCCTGAAAAGAGAACTTAAGAAGCATGTCAATCTTAAAATTACTTATGATCAAATTTTGCTAACAACATCCTTGGTTTCTTGTCAACGACTCCTTTAACAACATAGAAGATGAGGTCTCCCGCTTACAATCCACCAAGAAGAGAAGTCTTACCAACAAATTAAACCGTTTGACTTTGCAAAAACAACAAAGAAGCACCTCAACACTTATGCATAAGTTTTCAGATCACCAATTTCATCCTAGAGTCTTAAATCTAAGTAACACTAACTTTTCAGAGGATGAACTGTATTCTTTAGGATTAGGCCTTAAGTTTTCTTGTCTTTGTACAGGAGGATTTGCAGTAGAGCTGGATACTCTAATAGAAGGTATGACTAACAATGCTGATATTAAACAATATTTGAGAAACTCTTGCATTAGCTTACTTCAACAACAACAATGTAAGTACAAACGCAATTTTCATAGAAATCATCATAATTTTAAAAAACAAAATAATTGGCTAAAATCAATTAAACATAAAATTGATAGAAATTCTCTTGTACTTAGCAAGGCTGATAAGAGAAATTGTGTTGTAGTCTTAGAACAAATTCAATACATAGAGAAAGTAGAATCTTTTCTTTCAGATAACAGTTTTGTAGTTTTGGAAAAAAATCCACTTAACACATTTATTAATAAAAGTAAAGCAATGGTTAAATTGTTTATTGACACTATTACTAAATATAACCACAGAAAGTTAACTGTATCTAATCCTGTAACACTTTTTGTGCTATTTGCTATTTGGACTTCCTAAAATCCATAAACACCATTGTCCCATAAGGCCTGTAGTAAGTTTTTGTAACACTCCAGTTTCTATTTTATCAGAGTTTATTTACAACACAATTCAGTCTATCTTTCTTCGTGATTCTTCGTGTCCACTTTTGCAGCTTGTGGTATTTCGTTAGGTGTCCAAGTCGCGTCTTCGTCCGATGATGTATAAAACGGATCTTCATTTGACTGTTCTGCAATATCATGGTCTATAATATTGTCTTCTAGTGACTGATCTTGGTATGTTTGCTGTTTATTCAACATTTCACTACTGTACTCACCATGTTCTACATTTACTGATTGCAATATCTCAATTAACTCTTGCATTTTTATCGTTATTCATAAATATTGAGGGTGTAACACTATCACATTTTGATATAAGATACCCAAATTTATCGCCACGTATGGCAATTAGATGTAATACTATCATATCTATATTGATAGTCTTGCACAATAACGATAAGCGTTATACTCGAAGATTATAGTATATACACTTGGAAATTACACCATAAAAATTAAATTTTTAGTTACAACATTTTGCACTCATATTAAATGCTATACATAAAATATTTTTCCCAATTATCTCAAAAATAAAAATATTTTTTTTTTGTATAAAATATATATATATATATATATATATATATATATTATATATATATATATATATATATATATATATATATAAATAAAATAAAGTAATACTTTTTCGTATCTAGTTTACAATGTTAGAACCCATAAATTTCAGTAAACCTTTTTACTGCATCTCTTTCAGGGTAAAAAATAAAACCCACTGCTGTCGCCTTCAGTTTCTTTTTACCATTTTTGTAAGCAAGTATCCACTCCCTATTTATGACACTGCTGTCCAATCCGTGCTTTATCGACTCTAGCAGAAAATTACAGCTCGTTTGTGTTTAGTAGTATTCTTTAGTGTTTTGTCTTTAAGGGAAAGGCATAAAACAAACGTGGCGCTTCATTTCAAGATGATCTGACCCTAGGCCGTGTTTTGAAAAAAGGAAAAACAAAAAGGGTGGAAAGGCAGCTTGAATGGGTTTCCAAAGCTGTAGAGTGTATTTTTTAATGGGGTATTTAAACCATAATATGCCTTCCGCAAGTATTTTTGTTTGCAAATTTCAATAAAATAATTATTAGAACATATATAGAAATATGGTGCAAAATATTAATAGTGTAATAATTTAAGAAGTGTTAATAATTTGAAGCTGAAAAAGAGAGCATGTCAAGATTGCTTATCATCACAGGTCATAATTAGTTTTAAAAAACAAAGGAAATTATAAATCGACTAGACCGAATCGAAAACATATATATATATATATATATATATATATATATATATTATATTATATAATATATATATATATATATATATATATATATATAATAGGCCAGTTTTTTATAGCTGACGCTGTTTCTCGTATCCTAATTTCCAGCGTTTTCTGTCGAAGCAATATTCAGTTGTTAAATCTCTGGTGGTCATCATATCTTCGACATCTTCCCTCTTTTGGTCTACCTCGTTTTCTTCTAGTTGGCGAAGTCCATTTTTCTATTTTTTATGGCCATCTATTTGCCGGCATTCTTTGCAAGTGTCCATACCAGTTTAGAGTTTTGGCTTCGATATTATCTATTATGTCTAGGTAAATTTTCATTTCTCTCCTAATGTCTACGTTACTGTTACGTTAAATTACTGAAGATACCTCAACACCATCAATATCACATACGAATTTATAGAAGATCTTCTGGGTTCTTTTTTGATTTGCTGGCCGAAAGGTAGCTTTCAATTAGGTAATCTCAATCGTCTTACCCTTCCCTACGAGTTCTTCTTCTTAAAGTTCCATCTCCTATCGGAGGTTGGATATTATAACGGCTATGGTCACTTTGTTGGCTGCTGCCCTGAAAAGTTGTAGTGAACTACAGTTAAACCATTCTCTAAGGTTCCTCAGCCAGATGATGCGTCTTCTTCCTATGGTTCTTCTTCCTTGGATCCTTCCTTGCATATTAATTCTCAGCAGCTCATATTTTTCTCCTCTGGTTATGTGACCCAAATACTCTAGTTTTCTTCTTTTTATGCTGTTTATAATTTCTAACTCGTTATTTAGACGCCGTAGTACCTCAGCATTGGTAACCCTTTGAACCCACTGAATTTTTAATATTCTTCTGTAACACCACATTTTGAACGATTCTATTTTTCTTATGTGTTGTTTCTTCAATGTCTAAGCCCAATTGTCTTCATTTTCACAAATGCTTGCCTTGCAGTGTCAATTCGGACTTTGATTTCTCTGCTTTGGTCATTTTTGTCATCAACCCAGGTTTCCAGATATTTGTATGTCTCTACTTTTTCTATTTGGGTTTGCTCTATCATTAATCTTTCATTTCCATGTTGCGTTTTTGAGACAATCATAAATTTAGTTTTTCTCTTGTTTCCTTTTAGTCCATATCTAATGCAATAATCGTTAATTATATTTACCAATTCTTGTAGCGATTCCAGGGTGTCTGCCATTATAATGGTGTCATCAGCGAATCTTATTTTATTTACTATTCTTCCGTTTACAGAGATTACATCACACAGATCCGCAATCGCTTCCTGGAATATGGCTTCACTATACACGTTTAACAGTAATGGTGACAGAACACAGCCCTGTCTTACTCTTCTCTTTAAATCTATATTTTCGGACTTTTGTTCTTCTATCTTTATATTACCTTTTGACTAAAATACAGATTAATATCGATTCGTAAGTCTCGTCTGTCTATATCTTTGTTTCTCAGTACTTCTATCAGTTTTTCATGTCGGACCCTGTCGAATGTCTTCTCGAAGTCGATGAAACAGGAATAAATATCTAAGTTCATATCTAAGTATCTTTAAGAGAGGACATTAAAAGCAAACAATGCCTCTCTCGTTCCCAGTCCCTTGCGGAACCCAAACTGAGTATCATCCATATCATCTTCTAGTTTTCTATATAATCTTCCTTGAATCACCTTAGAAATATTTTGAGGGTATGGCTTATTAGTGATATTGTCCTATAGTCTAATCAATCTTTGGCATATACTTTTTTTGGTATTGCTACAAAGGTGGACACCAACCATTCCTGTGGGATTTTTCCAGTTTTATATACTTCATTAAATAGGTCTAGAACTACAGGTAGAGTTTCATCGTCTAGACATTTCCTCCATTATGATCTCTGGCCCCATTTGGCTGTCGATTTCTTCCAGTTCTTGTCGATTATCCTCAAACAGATCTGTTATGTTTGTCTTCCATTTTTTTAATTTCTCTTCAATTTCTATAATGATTTTTCCATTTGCGTCTTTCAGAAGGGCATCTTCCTTTTTTCTCAGTGTATTTATTATTTCCTTTATTTTCTTATGCATATTAAAGCTATCATACTGTTTAGCATATGCCCCTATTTCACTGCATTGATTAGCAAGCCAGGTGGATTTGGCCTCTTTTATTTTCTTTCCTATCAATCTCTGTAGTTCCTTGTATTTTGCCATACTCCTACCTTTATGTTTCCTTCTTTCCTCCATAGGATCTAAGATTTCTGAACTCATTTATCTTTGTTTTTTTTTCTTATTTTTGTCTGCAGTAGCTTTTTTTCTGCCTTTATTAAAGTTTTCTGTACCATATTCCATTTGTCATTAACATCTGTTGTTTTTATCACGTCTTGTTTGATTTTCTTTAAGTTATTATTTATTTCTTGTTTTAGGCTTTGACGTATAGGTTCTTCTTTTATCTTTAAGACATCAAACCGTGGTATATTTGTTTGTTTTAGATCTTCTTCAATTTTATCTGCAATACGCCTACTAATGGATTATGGTCTGAATTTATGTCAGCTCCGGGGTATGTTCTTAGAGACTTTATTGCGTTTTTATATCTAGATTTTATTAAAATGTAATCTATCTGGTTTAGAACAATGTAAACTTCTGAATCCGTAGGTGATCTCCAAGTATAAAGTCTTCTTTTAGGTAATTTAAAATTTGTATTCATTATTACCATCTCCTCGCTTTGGCAGAATTCGACAAGTCTGTCTCCTCTTGCATTTCTTTCTCGCAAGCCAAATTCTCCCACACATCCGTCCACTTTTCCTTTTCCAACCTTGGCGTTGAAATCTTCCATCCCCAACAATATATCATCTTTTTTTGTGGATCTTACAATTTCGTTCAATTGCATGTAGAACCTCTCTATCTCGGTCTCATCTTTGTCGGCAGTTGGTGCATATATTTGCACGTAATACATCATGCCGTTGTTTGTGGCTAGTTTTCCTAAATCGGGCCATTGAACATCGCTGATACCGAATATGTTCATCTTAAGGCGATCCAGTTCAGCTATTAGGTTGTCTAGCTTACCTGGTTGATATAAACTCTTCACGTTCCATGTGGCCGGTCTTAGGGTTCGTCCTTTTTCTTTTTTCTCTAAACCAATGCTTTTCTTTGTTTCCTTCTAATTATGAGGGTTTTGCTTGCTAACGACCTGAGAGGACTTATATTCTTCAAGTGTACCTCTCCTGCCGGATCTTGGTTTCCGACTGACATGATCAGTAAGGTGTCTTTGGGTTTTTGCAAACGCCATTATGATTTTCTCTAAGAAGGAACAGCAATTTGGACAAATCAGTGTAAACGGTCAACAAATAGAAAGAGTAAAAACATACACCTACCTTGGTACAAACGTCAATGAAAATTGGGAGCATTCCATAGAAATCAAATGTAGAATAGAGAAAGCAAGATCTGCATTTCAAAAAATGGCTAAGTTATTCAAATTTCATGATTTATCAATGCCCATAAAAATCAGGTTACTACGATGTTACATCTTTCCTATACTGTTGTACGGAGTTGAGTCATGGACTCTCACAGACGCCACCTGCAAGAAAATGGAGGCTTTTGAAATGTGGCTTTATCGGCGCATCCTGAAAATATCGTATACCGACCACGTTACTAATGAGGGTGTTCTGTTGAGAATGAAAAAAGGAAATGAGCTGTTAACCACAATAAAAACAGCCAAAATCGAATACCTCGGTCACATCATGAGGAACAGCGAAAGATATGGACTGCTGCAACTAATCTTGCAGGGAAAAGTAGAAGTAAAACGGGGACCAGGAAGGCGAAGGAGTTCCTGGGTAAAAAATCTACGAACGTGGTTCAACACAACAACCACAAATCTTTTTAGAGCAGCAGTGTGCAAAATGCAGATTGCCATGATGGTCGCCAACATCCGAAACGGATAGGCACTACAAGAAGAAGAAGATTATAATTTTCTAGGAATGTCATTTGACACCTTTAATACAGTGGTTTTCCGTTCCCTTCCGTATCCTTATGCCGTTGACTACTTAATAGTTCCTCCGCCTTCGAAGCCGATTTCTCAACTCTAGGACTAAAGGGTTCCCTACCACTTACCAACTCATCCGCCCGAAGCCGTTGGTCAGGAAGTGTGGGATTGCTTATACCAGCAATCGCTCGGTAAAATTTTCGCCGTATCTGGTTACCCTCACTTAGTTTAGCCTGCAGACCAAAGCAGTTGTCCGGGGTGTGGCACTTGGAGCCATAAGTGAGAGTTAGCTGTCTTATGAGAACCAGTTATCAAGAACCATCTCCCGTCTATGACGATCGATGTGGTCGTTCCGAGAATAGGTGCTACCTCTTTAATACCACTCTACATCCCTACAAGTAAATACCACCAAAAAAAGTCATATGGGACCAAGTAGAAAAAGTCGTACGGGTAATATTTAAATGTACCAGCTATATATATATTCTAGAACACTTACATAAATGTCTGAGATTTGTCTCACAAGATATAATAGTCAATTTTGCACTCTTATCATTTACCAATAAAAAGTTTTTATTTCAAGACGTGATGAGTCCTCCACTTTTTTCAATGATTCCAGTACTTCTTTTAACGTTTTTGGTAAAATTGGTAGTAATTTTCTTCTTACATTATAAATTCTTTGTTTCACTGATTTTAAATTTATAATAGTTAAATTGATATTTTCTTCTTCACTTAAAACGCGATGTAAAATTTTCCTGTGTTGAGTACTTATATCTATTACAGCTTTACGCTTAGCTGCTACTCTTAAAAACTGTTGTTGAATTTAGTTGGCCTCCAGACTTTCATGAAAATGATTTAAGTTTTGTCTAGAAGTTACTATATCATCCCCAATTGTGTAGACAGCAACGTTACAACCTTTGGTACATCTCCAGCGTGATTCCCCACTTTTTAACTTCTCGGCAAAATTGAATTGATATTTATTCACAAATAAAAAAACCCCCTTTTGTTGCACTTTTTTTCACCACCATTCTTCTTCTTTAAGTGCTGAGCCTAAGTTTTAGGCGTTGGTAGCTTCCATGACGACTTGCCGATATCGTTCTCGATCTTGCGCGATATGTAAGAATTCACCTGCTGATAAGCCAGTTCATTGACGTTCACCACCATACGTTTGTGGAAATTCTCCATAACGTTTCAGGAAATGAATGAATTTCATAACACAATTCAAGACTAAAGCAATATACCTAAATAAGAGGTCTCCCAATAAGAATGTCCTGAGGATTTTTTTAACGAAAACGGTAAAAATTGCTGTAAATAAAAAAAAAGTTTATTGCAAAATATAATAGATAACAATTACGTTCTGCGTAACATATCATTCAAATGTCCACCTCGACTACGTTTGCAGGAGCGAATCCGATGAACTCAATTTTCAGTCCCTTTATGCAAAATATCCGCATTAATCTCACGAATCTCTATGTTCCTCTTCAAGTCTTCAATGGATTGTGGTTTATTCACATAGACCAATGACTTAACATAGCTCCATAAAAAATAATCCAACGGTGTTAAATCGCAGCTTTTTCGAGGCCAAGCATTTGGTCGAAGTTGTTGAATTCTGCTGGGATCTCTGGCATCAAAAGAAACCAATGTTTCCGGGAACTTTTCCTTCAATAAATCAATTATTTATTGAAGGCAGTAGTGTGACATGTGGCACCGTACTGTTGAAAAACATGCCATCCAAATCTCACGAATGGTGTGCTCTATGTTTCTCTTCAAATCTTCAATGGATTGTGGTTTATTCACATAGACCAATGACTTAACACAGCCCCATAAAAAATAATCCAACGGTGTCAAATCGCAGCTTCTTGGAGGCCAAGCATCTGATCGAAGTTGCTGAATTCTCTTGGGATCTCTGGCATCAAGAGAAATCAATGTTTCCGGGAACTTTGCCTTCAATAAATCAATGATTGGGGCAGTAGTGTGACATGTGGCACCGTACTGTTGAAAAAACATGCCATCCAAATCCATTTTATCGAAATGAGGCCACAAAAAATCCGTTATCATCGTTCGATACCTTTCACGGTTAACTGTTACACCATGTTCGAAAAAAGGTCTGATAATGCTACCATGCCATAAACCACACCAGACAGTGACTTTTTCTGGATGCAAAGGTGTCTTAAGAATCTCATGTGGATTATTTTCACTCCAAAGACGACAATTGTGCTTATTTACAAAGCCGTTTAATCAAAAATGAGCTTTATCGGGAAAGATTATTTTTTTGAAAAAATCGCCATCATTTTCGAGTTTGTCTAGAGCCCAATCAGTGAACAAACGACGCTTATGATGATTAAGTGGCTTCAGTTTTTGAGTCAGAACAATCTTGTAAGGGTGTTGGACTAAATCTTTTCTCAGAATTCGCCAAGTTGTCATTCTGGTGAGTCCAAGTTCTTGAGAACGACGATTTACGGTCACATGTGTTTTCTCCGCTACACTGGCTCTTACAGCAGTAATATTGTCCTGACTTCCTGCATTTCGGCGTTTAGTAGGTGGTTTCGTATTCTGCAAAGTAAATTCACGTTCAAACTTTTCCACGATTCGACGAATTACACGCACATCAGGACGATGATTTGGTTCATAACTTTCACGTAATGTAAGATGGGTATTTACAAAAGAATGATTATTAGCATAAAATTTTAGGATAATTTCCAAACGTTGTTCAAGTGTATATCTTACCATGGTAATTTATTAGTGTATACTAAATACAAACGTCAACAAGTAACAGTTCTACCGATATAAAAAACGGCCGCTATGACATTTCAAAAACAGGACGCCCCTATTGGGAAACCCAGTACTTTGAGAATATTTTCACAAATAAATAAACTCGAAGATTCGTACATGTTTATTATATATATTTAATATTAATTACTTATTCGAAAAGCATTTTTGTAATATCTCTGTAACTATCTTGGCATAATTACATAATCTCTTGTAAATATATTACCGAGAACCAAATACTAAAATTGTCATTAGACCACACAATTTAACAGAAAATCCTAATATATATTTTACTTTTAATTCAGTTTCAAGAAATTTTAATTTTACAGAAAAACCTAAAGTAACGTTGTGTCTCTCCTATTCCAAATTCATGATATAACTTTATTATTCTACTTAATACTCTGTCATTAACATACATTTGACGCTGCATTATATTCATATTGATTTCTCAGCGTTCGAATTTACCTTTCAAATCGATCATTAGGAAGCACACAGTTCAGTTAAGTAAACTGACGGCCCCAATCTACTTATTTCGCTTGTATGATTTGAACATTTCATCTTAATTTACCCATTATAAAGAACTAATTGGCGTGATGTCTAGTTCATTACTCGGTATTTGTAGTGAAGTACCTAACTCGGAAATTTCGATAGCCAATTGCGTAGAAATACATGGGCAAGATGCACTTCACCGAACAAAATATTTTCCCATATTATATTGTTTGATTTTTCTCGGTAGAACTATAATTAAACGTATGTATATTTCTGGACTTATTTACATAAGTAGTCCGATAGCCTCAAGAAAAATCTACTATCGTGTAATATATTCTCGTAGACGGCTAATCTCAAAATTTCAGCCAAATAGGACTCGTAGTTTTGTTTTGACGGCGTGTGAAGGCAGGCCTGTTAGTGGATTTTCGGAAAATGAAAAAGGAGCAATATCTCTATCGATGATTCTATTCTGATTTTTAGAATAAAAATTGCGCAGCCAACTCAAAAAGTGCTTAGATGCTGTATACGGTGACCCTTTTCCTTCGACGTCCACGTCGTTTAATAACGAGTTTCAACCTAGTTGCAGGTCGGTTTTTAATAAGCTATGTCTCGATGCTTCGAAAATGCCTTATCGGCAGACCACTAACTAAAAGTGCGCGAGATAGCTGAGAGAGTAGGCATCTTAACAGACCACCTATATCATATTCTGCATGAAATTTTGGGCATAAAAATCTGTCGGGGCGATGGGTGCCTCGTTTGCTTAATCCGAACAATAGGCACAACCTTGCGATCACTTCTTCTTCTTCTTTTTCTTTTTCTTTGGCTTTTCCCATTATGAGTTTGCCGTTTTCGTCCTCCACGGCACTCTATTCTCCCAGTCCCCTTCTCTGAGGTCTCTATCTATCATAGCATTCCCGACGTATGTTTTCCATCTTGCAGCACGTCTTCCTCTCCGTCTTCTTCCCGAAGGGTCCCAGTTTAATATTCTTTTCGGTAACCTATGCTCTGGCATTCTTTGTACATGCCCGTACCACTGCACGGCTCTGTTTTCCAACTTTTTTGTAATTGAGAATTCTACTTCCATTCTGTTCCATATTTCCTCTGTTCTTATTCTATCCGCTCTTGTGATTTGTAGACATCTTCTCATAAAGTCCAATTCAACTGTTTTTATTTTGTTTCGTATTGTTGTTGTCATTGGTCATACTTCCGCTCCATATAGGGTAATATTCATCACTATGCTTTAAAAAATCCTCTTTTTGTTTTCATTGGTTAGAGTTTTGTTCCATATCACTCCATGAAGTGCTCTTGTGGCTTGTTTTCCCCGTGCTATTTTCATTTCTATATCTTTTATACAAGTACCATCTAGGCTAATCATTGACCTTAAATGGTTAAAAGTCTTACAACTCTTAATAATCTCTTCTTCTAAACTTAAGTTCAAATCTAAAACCTCGAGTTCAATACATAAGTATTCGGTCTTGCACATATTTATCTTGAGTCCCCAAAGTTCACATTCTTCCTTTAATTTTCTTATCATATATTCCATATCCTCCCTGTCCCGTGCAGAAATGACTTGATCATCTGCGAAAAGTAGTGAATGTAATATATTCTCTTTTACTGGTATGCCCATTGTTCCGCATTTTCTCTACCATGTTTTCAAAGCCTCATCTATATATATATATATATATATATATATATATATATATATATATATATATATATATATATATATATATATATATATATATCCTCTGTGATTTCTGCTTCCTCAGTTATTATTGTCACAGGGTCGTATGAGATATACTCCGACCTATTCTCCTGCAATAATTTTTTGTAATGCTTTGTCCACTCTTTTGATGTAATTATCTGTATGGTATATTTACTTTGTTTATTACTTCTGATGTTTTTTATTTTTTTCCATGCTTCCGTTGATCTGTTATACCCTATCTTGTTGTCTATGTCTCTGCATTATCTTTATTCTTTGTTTAAATTGTTGTCTGAGGGTAACATATTCTCCCCGTGTTCCTGGGGTTCTGTCGTTTAGCCATTTAGAAATGAACTTTTTTTTTTCTTTAATCATCTTTTCTAAGTCGTCACTCTATTTCTCCAAATATGTATTCTTATCTTATTCAATACCCAGCACTTCGTTTGCCGCTTTGTTTATTTTTTCCTTAAGGTGTTGATACATTTCTGTTGGGATCCATTCTTCGTTCATCTGTAGCATATTCTATAGCCTATTCTGATATAGTGTTCGAGTACTAAATTGTTGTATGGTATATAAGGCAAACTTTGATGGTATATAAGGCAAATATCGAACACAGTAATTAATTAAATCTTGCCCAAGTACTTTCGATCAATAGATCATCCTCAGGGGCATCTAAAAAAAGTCAAAAAACGTTTTTTTTTTATAAAAAGGGAAATTAATTCACTTCGATAAAAATCTCGAAGTTTATGGTTGAAAAAAGTTTCTTTGTGATACTCTTTTATAGACTTACTTCGTCAGTTGTGGCCTATCCGACATGAGCAGAATGTCATACATGTAAATTTAGACATAACAATATAGTACACAAAGCTAAACAAGCACTTTCAAATTTTTAAAAATGGAGAAGCTACATGTTATATAGAAGCCGGAGACAGAATGGCTCCCGGTCTGGCGGAAATATTGAGATGAAATTTGACAAATGACAGCTTGTAATGGGCAGTTACAATAAATATGTGATCTGCACCTATTAAAATTCTATAAAACTAAGTATTGACCAAAGGTCCAACTGACACCACTATAGGAAATCAACCGATGAAATATAAAATTATATAGTATATTTTTTTTATATATCTTGAATAATCCAAATCTCACACTCAAACCTGTCTATAATAATTAGGATATTAGTTTGAGAGCAATTGAAGTTGACATAAAGTATGAATGTAAGAAAAAGACTAAACAATATATTAGACAGTGGATGGTTGACTACAATAAAATGGTCCACCAAGCACTATCAGTACTGTAAAAAAGGAAAAATCTGACTATGCAGTTAAATTACTAAAAGTTAAAATCAAGATTGAAAGCAAAATATATAAATGGGTTATAATCCAAGTAGTTCAGTTGAATCCACAGTCAATGAAAGAACTTTAAAATTAATATCGAAATGCTCAGTGCATGAAGTCTAAACAGTCGAGCTGGGTCCTCTACGAGGTGAAGCTGTAATAAAGTTTTTAAATATAGAATTAAATTTAGTACAATTTAAATTAATTTGAGTATTAAGACAGTGAGAGTTTTCATTTGTTTCCCTTGTAATCTCCAAATCTTCCAATAAATCCAAATCAAGATAGTTTTTCTTTCTACTAATGTCATGTAAGATAGATGAACCAGAATTGATGTTAAAATTGTGGTTGCTGGATACTAAGTGTTGACCAAAACTTAAATAAGAGTTTGGTCTTTTCAAATGTTCAGAGACTCTAGTGGATAACTTTCTGATGGTTCTACCTACATAAGAGGCATCACAATCATCACATTTTAATTTGTAAATACCACTTTTATCAAGCGTATTCATCCTATCTTTAGTATTGATTAAGAAGGAACCTAAAGTGTTATGTGATTTAAAGGAAATTTTGATGTTATCAGTTGTAAAAGTAAAAAGTTTAGATATTTTATTGGAAATGCTACTAATATAAGTGAAGGAGAAATATCTGATGTTATCTGAAGCATTAGGTTGAAAAAACTGTGATGAATATGCAAGCTTTTCTGCAATTTTTAGTTTAGCTCTATTTAGAAGTTTGTATATAATGTTAGGATCATAGCCATTATTGAAAGCAATAATGGCTATTTTTAATTTATAACCAAATTAACATATACAACGATATCAGAATAGAGTATTAAGGAACATTGTTAACGCTCCATGGTACTTTGGAAACAATGATCTTCATCGAGACCTCCAGATGGATATAGTGATCCAGACAATAAGTAAGTTTGCCGAGAGTCATGAATAAAGGCTCTCCAACCACGTGAACGTCGAGGCCATCAAACTCCTAGACAACGTCAACCAGATAAGAATACTAAAGAGAACGAAGCCGTTTGATTTAGTGCTATAAGTGAGTGAAAGTGAAAAAGCAGAGTAAAGTGCGGCTAAAGTGTACACGTTAGCTAGTAGTACTATAATGTATTAGAGCCTAAGGAATATTGATGAATATAACCCTAAATAAGTTTGTTGTAATATTTATATATGGAACTAACTTGCTTATTGATCATAGTGAATGATCAGATAGCAATAGTCATAAGATTCCTGTTGGAGTTTTATTAAACAAAAAAAAAAAAATTGTGATGTCCGAAAATCTTGCATCTGGAGCAGTTTAAACCATCTATGAAAGTGTATAGTCGATATGATGTATTGTCGAATGAGATTAGAAATGAGTCAGGAATTGATGCATTTTCTAAAGGTCTTATGAACATTTACCTCCTAAAGCTGAGCACGTGGCTGTATTCTGGGTCTTGCATGCCTACTCGTAGGAACGTCATGTTGGAGGCGGATTTTATACCCATTGTTTTTAAGTGCTCTTCAATTATACTATTAGCTATAGTAGGACATACATTAGATATAATGAGTCTCTGGGCAGGGGTTATAAGTCTTCTTACTTCAATCTGGTTACCATCAATATTTATATATTTGTGGGAGCTAAGAAATTATTCAACTACATATTTAGAAAAAATGTAGATGCAGATGCGGTTGTTTGCTATTTTTGATGCATAAACAACATTTTTGGGCTGTATTATTGTTCCAACAGCTTTTACATATTCGAAAACTTTTATTCCTTGCATGGTTGAAAGTATAATACCTTGGTCTTTTAAAGGATATTTGAAACTGTTTAATGTATTGGAGTAAGATATAATAGGTGACGTAGTGCGTATATGTCGTGAGGTAGTAGCTGATTCCGGTTCATCCATCTTCCCGCTGAGAATTTAAGTACATTGGCACACAGGATCTGAAGCCGGACCTGGCCACTTAATAAAATTAAACTGCAGCCTAGCCTAATTACTTGTTAGAAACAAGAATCAGCAAAAAGCTGTTGTTATAATCGATAAGTTGAATTAAAATATTTTGCTTTTTAAACTTCTGATTTTAAGGTTATTAATAATGCAGTTTTGTACTCACAGAATTCTACGATGTTCAGTTGCAAACAGTGTAAAAATTAAAATATATTTTTAATTTTAACTACCAGTAATTAAATTATTTGAAGGGTAAGGGGAAAAAAACAAACGATGTCACAAAAGTAACTTACAAAGGAAAGGTAATTAACGTTACTAAATCGTTGATTATGATCTTAGAAAGAATTAAAACTGCATACCAATATTTTTAAGTAATTTAGTACTATATTGTTAATATCTAAACAAAAGAATACGAACTAAACATTATTAGATTTTGTTGAAAAAATAAAAAAACACATTAATGTCACAAATAACTTGTTAAAAACCAACGATGTCCATTTTCGACATAAGCTTAAATGGAGATTTTTCATATTTGTATAGCAATCTTTCATAAAATTCTTTAGCATTTGGAAGACAAAACTGTTTTACCACTTGTAAATCGTTGTACTTAGCCTGGGAAATTGGTGATGGTTAATGGTATGCTTGACTTGGTAGCTCAAATTCGCCATCTTTCATTTTTCTTGGAACAACAGATTTTATTGATCTACCTGTTATTTGCTTGCTTTCCCAAGTGCCGTTATAAGTGGTTCGGTAAAAAACCAATCCGCGGTTTTCTTTCATCAATCAAAGTTTCCTTACTTGTTGTAGAGCTATTGGATACTTACGAAGAAATTTTTCTTGCAGAAAAGTAGTCCAATGTTTCGTTAATGTCTTGTCCACGTCTATAACTTTGAACGGTTCCGGCTTTTTTCTTGCATCTTTTAACACATTTACCAATCTACGCATAGTTCCATCCTAGTCTTCAAATTTATCAAGCCCATGTTTTTATTACATTCTAGATACAAATGTCCTCTAATGGGGAATGTGACTTAAATAGTATCTAGACGCTTTATATCATGGACAATGTAATAAAGTAGCCGAACAACTGTGAAATTTTTATTTTGTCCGTCAGCTGAGTCGCAGAAAATGTGAAGATGGCGGAATTTGTTGGTAGTTCATTAAAAATGTAGCGGTAGAAGGTAGCATCATGATGTTTTTCTCCATAGATTTGTCGTGACCTTCGTCTTACAACTGGCAATACAGGAATGAATCCAACTAAATAACAGTTTTGAGCATCAATTGATCCTAGTTGATTGAATGCGTTAAGTATGTTTTGCCTCTCTTGAACAGTAGTGTTTTCAAAACACTTCAGTATTCTACACTTACAATCACCTCCTAACTCGTGAGACTGTAATCTTATCTTTTTCATTACATCTACAGTTCGACCAATTTTCTTTCGTTTCTTGGTTTTTTTACAGATCTTCACACAAATACTTTTTACTCGAACTCATCTTGACATAAACTGCCGCGAAAAGAACAAAACATGTAAGATTGTCACGCCCTGTTAAATGTCGTTGCTACGCAACTAGTTGGACTACGTCGGTTGTTTACCAGTACCGCGCTGACAACGTTTGTTTTTAACCAGTATTAGTATATTCTAATGCTTTCTTATTTGAACACCGTTGGTATTATTCCCATACAATTTAGTACATGTTTGGGACCGGATATTGTTAACACAATGAGTTGATTACCTGAAAATCTTATAAAATGGACATCGTTTGTTTTTTCCCCTTACCCTTCATTTGTCAGAACCGATATTAAGCTGTATGACCTGATAGATATCAGCGTCGGACTCCTACTGTATTTTACTTTAAGTATTTTGGTAATATATGCATATTGTCAACATAAAAAAGAATCTATAAGATATTTTTAGTAACGTAGTTGCAAATTACGAGTAACAGGTTCAAAAGTTAGATGATATTCAACACAGTAAGTATTTGATGATTTTAATTTGTTTAATTATTCATATTTCAATTATATTTCACTCTGTATGTCAAATAAAAACATTTTTTAAGTAGATTACAAATAAAAACAGTTGCGAATATAACCTATCCCGTCAGTCATAAACGGACTGAATCATAAACATTCAGCACCTACTAAACGCTCAACTTATTTTTGATACCAACTCTTCACAGCTGCATTAAAAACAGAACAGTCCTTTTGCTTACTGGGCTCACGACTGCTTAATGCCATATAATTTTAAAAAGCACCCTGACTCCGTTATCCGGAAGCAACCTCAACAATAGCCCACGTCACATGTTTGCCTCGTAAAATGCATGTGGGGCTGGAAAGTTTCTCGCAAATCTGTTTGATTCATTTCTTTCTCTCTCATTTTTGTTCGTTCTCTTTTTGTTAGCATTACAGGTTTAGATTTTCCAGCAGAATGCACCGCAGTATTCACAATTTAACATAAATTCGAGGAAAACTCGTAAAGCAGAATGAAAGTATGCATATAGCTAAAATTTTATACAATTTCTTAAAAGTACATTGTGTTAAGGAACGTAAATTTTTCTTAATAAATAAACTAAATTTAAACTTCAATTCAATTAATTAGATAAGGATAACTTTTTATTCTAACTATAATCTTGTTGTACTACTTTAACATAAATTTATTTAAATTATTTTAAAAAAATGTATTATCAAACCAACCCAAATTATCAGCAATACTCGTCGATAAATCCACATCTCAAAGGCCTCTAATTTGTTCATTAATGTCTGTGAAAGGGTCCAGCTCTCCATACCATACAGCAATGTGGAGAATATGTAGCAGCATATTAATCTGATTTTAAGGTTTAACGTAATATCTATATTAATTAAAATTTTCTTTAATTTATAGAAGGCGGCTCTGACCAATGCGAATTCTGATGTCTTTATTTATATCCCAGTTATCATTAACGTTTTCACCCAAGTAGGTAATATTGTGGACTCTTTCTAAATCTATTCCATACACTCTGATGTTCGTTGGTTGTAACTCCGTTTTGCTGACAACCATAAATTTTGTCATATTAAGTTTTAGTCCATATTTATCACATGCTCTTGCTACCCTGTTTATAAGTTGTTGCAGGTCTTCTTCATTGGAGGCAATAATTACCGTGTCATCTGCATATCTGAGATTGTTGACAATAATGCTGTTGATTTTAGTGCCTGTATCTTTAACTAAGGCTTTTTTGAAAATAAATCGAAGAAAATATTAAAAAGTAAAGACGATAGAATACATTCTTGCCTTACTCCACGATATATTTCTACTGCTTCCGTCGTGTTGTGTCCAGCTCGTATGTTTGCGCATTGATGCCAATACAACTTTTTGATAATACGGAGGTCTTGGTCATCAATTCTTACCTGTTGCAAGCATCTATAAGTTTGTCATGGTTATATACAGGTTGTTCTATATCCCTACATCTTTGAACCATGACCTGCAAACTGAAGAGTGCTTTTCTGGTTCCAAGGTTGTTATAATTTGCAATTCTAAGACCATATTTCGTCGCTTGGTTCGTAATTTTTACACAAGTCCTGTGTTTACGTCATATAATAAATCAGCTGGTTCTTATTGTTTGTATTTTGATTTTGAGTGTTTTAGTAACAAAAAATTAAGATAACTTGTATTTCTAGTCTCATTACATAATATACTATTTAAGTTTTTTTTATTAGGATTTTAAATAAAAAGTTTTTGTCCGCAAAAGAACTGGAGGAGAAAGCGGCACTTATTATGAATGGGGAAACAGTGAAGACAGTGGTAGTGACTTGGAAGAGGACAACTTGAAAGCTGAATCCTTTAGTTCCGATAGCCAAATTGATGCGGAAAATAATTCGTGTGTTTTTCCTGTTTGCCTTATCCAAAAGGAATATAACATTCTCGTTCAGTTTGAAGAAGAGGTCCAAGCTAGTTCAGATGAAAATCATATTCCTTTATCATAAGTACGTTCAATATATGTAATAAACTTTAACACGTTCGCGACGACGGAGATTTCCGAGATTTTACCTCTCAACCGTATATTTTTTTATATATTTTAACTAACAATCTCTATTTTGACTATTTTCAATATATTTTTTTGATGTTTAAAACCATATTTTTCTATTTAAAAGCTATTTTTTGCGTGTACCACCCGTGGTACACGCCGGCTGTAGTAAACATTGTTCAAGAAAAAACGTCGTGTACCACCGGTGGACACAATGTGAACTCGTGAGGAGTGGCATCACTGCTCGTGGGTGTCGTAGTATTTTGTTGCATTTGTAATGGTTTTTTCGGCGACAGTACACGTGCAGCTTGTCTTTTGTGAGATTTGAATATAAAATAACATTTGGTAAGTATTTTGAAATTACATTTATTATATATATAAATTACAGGGTTATTTCTATTGCTAAAAATGTATCAAAGTAGCCTGTTTAGTTCATTGGTTTTTTTTTTCAGGTGTAGATCGAGATATCCTCAAGAACAAATAGAATTTTTAACTTACTTGGTACATCATCGACTGAGTCCATTTTTAGAATCAGCCTAGCAATTCTCAAATACCTGAATCTTCATCATTATCAAACGAAGTTCAATACAACAATCTGATTTTGGATAATCAATCAAGAACATATTACTTTTCATCTGATTCGAAAAGTCAGATCCCTTCGGCGATTCCGAGGAGTCATATAGGCCTTCCGAAAGCAACGATAATTATGAAAAGCTATCACACAACAGCGATTCAGAGGAGTCCATAGTAGAAAATGAAACTGAAGCTGATGGTCAGGAGGCAGCTATCAGCAACCATACCAGCGTTATTGACGAATGAGTTTTTTGCAGAGAGGTCCGTAATATTTTTCATTATTCTGGGAAGAGTGGTCTAAAATGTAATGACGTGGACTTATCAAACCCATACAGTATATATAAAAAATTTATAACTGATGATTTGCTTGACGTTATAGTTCAGGAAACCAATCGTTATGCTTCCGAATATATCAGGACCCACACAATTCGTCCAAGATCTATGATTCATAAGTGGAGTAATATAGATCGTAGTGATCTGAAGCAGTTCTTAGCGGTACTACTCATAATGGGTATATCTCCTTTGCCAAATATGCGTTTGTACTGGTCTAACAATATTATATATGGGAATAAACTTATTCAAAATATTATGAAACGTGACAATTTTGATTGTATTTTAAAATTTTTGCACTTCGCAAATAATAACGACGATTCTGCAGAAATTCAAGACCGATTGTTCAAAGTAAAGAATGTTGTAAACATGATTTGTCATCAATCTGAACAAACTATATATCCCGATGAAAATGTGGTAATTGATGAGAGTATGGTGCCTTGGAGAGGTAGATTGAATTTTCGTCAACACTTACCAGCAAAAAGACATAAGTACGGTGTAAAATTATACAAACTCTGCAGTGTCGAGGGTTATACATATAACCTAAAAATATACGCTGCAAAAATGGTTCAAATAAACCTGATAATAATTTTGGACATTCCTACAATATTTGCATGGAATTACTTAAGGGGCTTCTGTATGAAGAAAGGACACTATATGTTGATAATTACTACACTAGTGTAGATTTATGTAAAAAGCTTCTTCAGTGTAAAACATATGTTTTCGGAACCATTAGATCGAATAGAAAAAAATCCTAAAGATGTATGTCAAAAAAAATTGAAGAAAGGGCAAATATATGGAAAACAAAATGATGATGGCATAAAAGTTGCTAAATGGATGGATAAACGTCCGGTATTAATGATTAGCACATTTCCCAGCCATACAGTAAACCTCCAACCGACAGAAAAAAAAATAGGCAAGTTGAAGACATTCTAAAACCACCTGCGGTTATTGCAAATAATAAGGCAATGAAAGGTGTGGACTTGTCCGATCAAATATCTTCATACTATACCCCGTTAAGAAAAAGCATAAAGTGGTACAAAAAAGTGTTTTTCGAAATTTGTCTTGGCACATGCATAGTAATTACGTGGGTTCTTTTTAATAATTATGGTAATAATCCTAACACATCCAATATGTTATTCATTCGAGAAAAAATTATTGAAGGATTATTACAAATTGAAGACACAGAAAGTCCTTGTAAACCAGATATTGTTCCAGTAAAAAAACCAAAATTATCTTTGGTAAAACATAAGTTACAAAAATATGAAGGTAGTGCTAGACAAACAAGAAAACGCTGCTTTTCATGTTATAAGAAAATTCAGAATACACAAGGTTCAAAAGCAGCTCGAACAAAAACAAAAAGAGTGTGTATATACTGCGATTCATGTGAGGATAGACCAGCCATGTATTTTCCTTGTTTTAATGAAAATCACAAACCCACCTAGTTTTGTATAATATTCAAATTATTTTATAAGTTTTTGTACAATATTTATTTTATATGCCAAGATATGCCAAGACGACGGCAAACCCATAAATTTAAAACTATACTTTACGTGTGTACTTAATATGAACAACATATCTATTAACTGTGAGATTTTAAAGAGTTAAGAAATAGAAAGGCACCGTGTACCACCGGTGGCCACAAGCGGCTGAATGAAAAGTTAGGCGTGTATCACCGGTGGTACACGTCGTCGCGAACGTGTTAAAAACAAAAGCATCAAGGGTAAAAATGGTCACAAATGGTTAACAGAGTTGCCTCAAAGATCTAAAAGAATAGCTGCTAGGAACACGGATCATTTTATATCGGGTCTAAGGGGACTGCAAAAAACTGTTCTACGCCGGATGATTATTTGTTGCATTGTTTTTTCTAATAATATATTTGATATAATTCTACAATATACAATCGCAGAGATTGCCGGTCAAGCTCCAAAATACACTGGCCATCAGAACGTTAGCATAACGACAAAAGACGAATTGAAAGGCTTTATTTTTGGTATTTTAATTCTTTATGTGGCAAAGAAAGGCAATCATTTATCAGCAAGGTATAGGTTTAATGCCACCATTTCAGGCAAGTTTTACAGATCTTCTATGCATTGTGAACGCTTTTAATTCCTGCTAAAATTCCTTACATTTGATAACAAGGAAACAAGAGAAGGGAGAAAGATAGGTGATCCGTTTACACACATTCGAGAAATTTGGAACATTCTTATCGAAACGTGTAAAACATCGTATTCTCCATCCTCATACGTCATAATTGACGAACAACTTTTGGCATTATGGGGACGCTGTCATTTTAGGATGTATATTCCTAACAAACCAGCAAATCATGAGATAAAAATTGTTATGGCATGCGATTCCTCAACCAAATATATGGTAAATAAAAGTCCTTACTTGGGAAATAAACAGAAACCAACGGTTTGTCTCTAGTTGGATTTTATGTAAAAAAGTTGACTAAATCAATTAACGGTACGCATCGTAACGTAATTATGGATAACTGGTTCACATTGGTTTCTCTTGCTGACCAATTCTTACAAGATCCCTACAAATTAACCATTATAGGAACCATTCGTAAGAATAAAAAGAAAATTCCTAAAGAGATCTTGAACATAAAAGACCGAAACTCTAATACGTTAATGTTTTGTTTCGATCTAAAAAAGACGTAAGTATCTTACATGCCAAAGAGAAACAAAGTAGTTTTGTTATTTTTAACAATGCATGAGGGAGCAGAAATCGCAGAAGAAACTGGCAAGCC
Organism: Diabrotica balteata; assembly: GCA_918026665.1. Classification (NCBI taxonomy): domain Eukaryota; kingdom Metazoa; phylum Arthropoda; class Insecta; order Coleoptera; family Chrysomelidae; genus Diabrotica; species Diabrotica balteata. The sequence continues at coordinate 41,413,775 of OU898283.1, forward strand.
ATCCATAATTCATAACTATAATGAAACCAAAGCAGGAGTAGACACCTTCAACCAAATGTGTTCTAATATGAGTTTTAGCAGAAAACACACAGTTGGCCATTATGCGTATTCTATGGAATGATAAATATGGCCAGCATAAACTCTTACGTTATTTATACTTTTAATTTGTTAAAGAAAAACGAAAAAACCTATCTCCAGATATCAATATATGATTGAGTTAAGCCTTTGTCTTGCAAAACCATGGATGCTAAACAGATACAACACTGCAAGTTTACGTCAAAATATTCGCCAAGACATACCTTAAATATTCAAAATAACTGAAGGAGATGATGAAAATATGACCCAGTAAAGAAAAAGAAGACTTTTTTCTACTGTCCAAGCAAAAAAGGCGCATGACCACCAACTATTGCAAGAGTGCAAGAAGCCAATTTGCGTAAAACACCGAGGAGATATTTGTATCGTATGTCCCTAAAAATACTCAATTTTGTTTTATAATTCTATGCTTTTGTAAGATATACTAAGTATCTTAATTGTTTTCTACATAACGAATAAAAAATTCAAAGTAAAAAATATAGGCTTTTTTCTATGGAGTAGTAAAATTTAGGATAGTCCCGTATTGTAGGGTCAAATTAGTTGAACGAATATCCCTATTTTTGCTAATTAAAATTGCGCATTGTAGGCAAAGAAACCTTAACATCTAAAACCCAAAATTAAACACTAAATATAACTTTATTCTCTTCTCTATAATTGTAACAGTTCATTTTCATCGTACCATTAATACCTGTAATGTAAATACTATTCTACTTATACTACCTATAGTACGAGATTCCACTGCAATGTCACACAAAAACACAATTGGTACCGTCGAATAGTTTACCAGAAAAAGTGATTATGTCTCAATGTGCAATATCTCGTGGGTGCAAAATTGGAAGTAAGTGGGAATCCTTTTAAACTATTTTCTTAGAAACCGATTCTATTATATTGACGGTGTCGATTGCTTATCGTTATGTTATTGTAAATATTTGATGCTTGTGGATAACACCGAATACTTTCTTGCATGCTCTTGTTCATATAGAAATTACCGACACATCCATTATTCAAAATAAACTCATTAGTTATTTGATATTTAATACTTGTTCATTTATATTATCAAAATTTAATTTCTTTATAATGTGGAAACAGAATCTCTAAAGAATAGTAGAAGAGGTATAAAAAGCACATTTTACACGTTTTGAAAATTATGTCACAAACCACAGAATAATAAACAATCAGAATGCTTACTCTGCTTGAAAAAATAAGTTCGCACATCTCGTTCTTGCAGACGAAATCAGTCATGTTTTAAACGAAACCAGTGCTGTTCAGTGACATTTTAACTGGTGTACATAGAAACTTACTTAATCAGTAGACCCATTTGTACCTTTCGGTGTTGGGCCGTTTATAATACAATTCTTTATATTACAATATTTTACAATCTTCTGAGGTGTCCTAGCTCTTGACAAACTTTCTCCATTCCTTCCTGTTGTATGCCATCTTTGTTGCTTCCTGCCAAGTCTTACCCTTACTCTGCAGTATCTGCGAGATGTCACTGTTCCATTCTTTAATAGGTCTTTCTCTTCTGTTCTTCCCTATTGGTTTGGCGTCCCACACTCTTTTTACTTGTCTATTATGGTCCATCCGGGTTAGATGTCCGAACAATGCCAATTTTTTCTCCTTGATTGAGTCGAGAATCGGTTTGATTTTTAGTCTTTCTCTTATTTTTTCATTTCTGATTCCATCAGTTCTTTTTACTTCGATCGTTCTTCTGAGGTATTTCATTTCTGCTGCCTGAATTCTGCTTTGATGACTTTTGTTTAGTATCCAATTTTCTGCTCCATATGTCACTGTAGGTCTATATATTGTTTTGTATATTGTCATCTTGGTCTTTGTTGATATTTCTTTGTTATTAAGGAATTCTCTATTTAGTGCTTGGAATAGTTTTCCTGTTTTTTCCATTCTGTTGTTAAGATCGTCCTCGATGTCTCCTTTGTTGTTGATTACTGTTAAGTATTTGTATGAATTTGTCTGTATTATTTTTTGTTGGTCTATCATTATTTCTAGTTGATCTTCCGTCCCTTGTTTCCTTGATATTTTCATTATCTGAGTCTTCTCTTTGTTTACGTTTAAGTTGTATTTGCTTGCTTCTAGGTTCCATTTCTCTAAGTTGTATTTCAGTTTTTCTGCTGTTTCCGCAATTAATACTATGTCGTCTGCAAATATACACATCTCAGCGTTTATCATTTGCATTCTGTTCCAACCAATGCAGTATTTCTTGAACGTTTTCTTACATTCTTTCACTATCTCATCTATTACATTTATGAATAGCACTGGGCTGAGATCTTCCTCCTTGTCTAACTCCTTGAGTTGTTTCAAATGGTTCTGACTGCATATTTGACATTCTTACTGTGTTTGTTGTTTTCATGTATATACTATTTGTTGCTTCTATTAGTTCTTCACTTACTTGCTTCTTGTTTAGGCTTTACCATATATCTTTTCTTTTGACTTAGTCGAATACTTTTTCCATGTCTATAAAGCTCAGATATATTTCTCTATTTTTCTGTAAGGCTTTTTCTATTACTTGTTGCATGGTGAATATAATGGTCTTGTGTGTTGTGTCCTTTCCTGAATCCACTTTGTACGTCCTCTAATTAGAGTGTACATAGAAAAATTAACCCGATTTAGTTTATTTACGGCAACTATAGACATAATATGCACCATTTTATTCGTACTTTTAGTTGAAGAATGGATTTAGAAGTTATTTCAAATGTACTAAATTAGTAATATTTACAAATTTAAATGACAGTTCTGTCGTAGCTTGTCACAAATTTCTCAATTTGAGTCTATGTTTCCGTTTGAAATATGGCGATCGCGTGCTGATAAACTTCAAAGGCGGCATCTGAAAGTGGGCATTCTGATTGATATTTATTCTGTGGTCAAAACAAACATAGATAATAAAGATTCTCCTGACCTAGTTGATTTGGAATTTCGTTTAGAAAATATTTTAAAGCTAATAAATAAATTTGATGACATTCAATTAAAAATTGAGACTACCAAAGATAAATTTAACGTAGACAATGATGAAATAACTGCATTTTTAAAGATTCTTTTTATAGCATTACGAGCAAAACAAAACAAACTTCTTTTGAATGCTTCTTAAATATAAAATCCACAAGGTTTATGATTTTATTATTATATTTAGCTATATAAAGTTATATTTAGGTATAGTAAAATAAATGCTTTATAAAAATTTTATTGAACAGTTAAATAGCAAGAAGTAAGTTACTGCACAATTTATTATTAGATACAACGAATAATATTTTGTGAAAATTATTTATAGTATCCTCAAGCATAAGAAAAATGCAAGGAATATTATAGTTGTATCTACGTCTATATTTAATATGACTTTAAATAAAACAAATAAGTGATTTTTACGCCTTGAGATTACGTAAACATGAAGTTACTGAAATGTTTGATTGTGATCACCCCAATTACGTGTATAAAATTTATAATAAGTATAAACTATATATAAAAGAAATCTGGTATACATTGTTATATATATATATATATATATATATATAATATATATATATATATATATATATATATATATATATTATATATATATATATAAAATTTAATCTTTGCAGATAAGTTAAATAGTAAACTCTTAAATATTGGGGAAATCTGCAAGTAAGACTCTAATAAATATCAATTGTTTTCGCCGAATGTTTTCGCCAAAGAGAACTAATTTGGCTTCTTAGGCGAAAGAATAACTTATAATAAGCTACCATATTATCTATATGAAACATATTTTTTAATAGATAATATGTGGTAGCTAATTATAATTTATTCTCTTTCAGCCCTGAAGAAGCCAAATTAATTCTCTTTGGCGAAACAATTGATTCATTCGTTCGGTTGGATTCAAAATAAACAAACCATAAATAAATTAAAGGTACTGAACTGAAGTCATAAGTCAAGTCCTAACGATTTATGTAGCACCAGAGCAAATATGAGCTTTGAGTCGGTATTGTACTTACAGTCGGCGGCAGGTATTCACAGGTAATGACATTCTTTCATAGAACGGTCGTCAATAAAAGCACTTGACATGTTGCACTCGCAACAGATGTATTGAAACTTCTCAAGCAGCATAGAGGATTTAATTAAGGTAACAAATTACTGTGGATTCAATCAGCACATCAATCATCAAATTAATGTAGGTACAGGCAATACATCAAATCAATCCTCACAATAGACTAGACTGGAATAGAATAGACTAAACTGAATGGGTGGAGGAAGACACAAACAGAATTTACTCAGTGTCATCGAATTAAAAGACGTCGCTTTTTATGCAGACAATCGCATGCAACAGGAACATCAACAAAAATGAACTCGATTTTCGATATTTCGACTAGCTAGTGTAGCGTTTACGCTACTGACTAGTCCAATTTAAACCCCTCAAGAAATTTTTATTACCCGCCTACGATCGATTTTAAATCGACATTTCCCCACTCACGCGCTGTTATCGCTTTGAAAGGAAGATCGATTTTATGCGGAAGCGGAACGATCAGTTTTGGTCAGAACTCGTTAACGCAGACACGCCAACCGGTGAAATTTTTTCCACCTTCAAAGTGACGGAATTGGAGCAATAAAATAATCTGGGACGAATAAAATAATACCTAATTTAATAATCATATCATAAAATAATAATAAGTAAATTTTTAAAAATCAAGATTTCCTAATAAAAGAGTTCCACAGAAAAGGAAGATTTTTTTGGCGTGTTGCGGTTCCATGTAAGTAAATCATTTCATACGTATTATCTCTTTATCATATAATCAAATTTATCATTGTATTTAGTATTTCTTTAGAGATTTATTTTTGAGTTCCGAAATAATTTAAATATAAAATTTCCTTGATTTACTTGCAAAGAACAGAAGGTCATTTTTTTTATATAGTTAAACTTAAATTCTGTTTTATTCCATGTCGTTACCATTAAGTTTTTTTGGTTTTTTTTTTACCTAATTTTTTTGGTGGAATATAAAAGGTTCTACAAATGTGGACAGCCTTCTATATTCTGCGCATGTTCTTTTCATGGCGCAAGCTTGCCATGCCTACGAAAGTAACTTCATAAATTTGACATGTTGGTTGACATAACCTAATGTTTTGATGTTTTGTTTTGGTGCAGTCAATCCATGCTGCTACACCTATTGAATTGTATTTATTAAATTAAATAATAATTTTAGATTCCGTCACTTCACTTGAGGATATTCTCTTCAGAATATTCCCTCAAGGTACTCAAGTAACTAAATTTCTTGAATAGTTAGCAAACCCGTGGATTTTGCTGTCACCCAGAGACTAGTGACTGGTTGTGGCTTTTGTGACCAGGATTCGTCTTTACAGCCATAAACTGATGTAACCGTGCCAAGAGGAATTTTCCTATGGACTTATGGGGCTGTAAAGATAAGTTGTTTAACTATTTGACCTTTTGTATTACGTATTACTTTCTATTTACTGTTAACTTTTCATATGCATATGATCAAGTAACTACATTTTGATAAAATATAATTTTGATATTATTGGGAGAGGGAAAATATATTACCTTTTTTTATTAGTTTTTTTTTTAAATAGGATTTTAAGAGTACTGACCAAACTCACTTTTGCTATAATATTTTTTTTAATACAATACATTGGATATGATACAATTTAATATTGGGAAAGGGAAATAAATTTAATGTTTTTTTTTTAAATATGATATAATGAGTATGGAACAACTCATTTTTTGGATGTAATATAATATAATTGTAATAGATTTATCGAGTTGATATCTTTATAATATTGTCATTAGTATCTCATATTAGTAGAACTATTTAAAGTTAAATTACTACCTTTTTGTGTTAAGACTTTGGCTATACATACGGACTATTCTTGTGTTTATACTAATATTTTATACTTTATTTGGCCAGTGGTAGTGATTATTCGTTTGTTGAGGGGCTATTAGGTCCCATTGTATGTGTACACCATCCACTACCACTGTTATTTGGCTTTGCATTATATGTAAATTGTTTATACACATATACCTATATACATTTTTTTATAAATATATTTATTGTTGCTATTTTGAGTTTTATTTCAGTTCTACTAACCAGTATATAACATAGCAAAACAAGATTATTATTTAGTATTTTTGTATTTCAGAGTATTATCTCCAGATTCATTTGTTACTTCAAAATCTCAACTATCGTTGAGTTGGCGCCCTTCTTTTCTCTTCTTATTGTTCTCTTTCTATAAATTTATTCCCAGTGACCTTCTTCAGTTGTATCACGTTTGATATTACCAGGTCTCATTTCTTTCTTGTCTCATTAGCTCATTATCTCTTGTTATTGTTGTTTATATCTTTAAAGCCACAATCCAGTGCATTGAAGCTAGCCCGAACACTCACTTGAGATTTAGTGTCTCTTTGGCCATTTAAATTTGTTCCTCTGAGCTTAGCCCTATTTTTAGTATTTTTAGTATTTTCATCACCTATATTCCAGTTCTTCTGGAATTTGGAAGTCTTACACTTCCAAAAACCCAATACTCCCGGAGTATTGAGCGAAATCCTATTTAAAAAAAAAACTAATAAAAAAAAAGGTAATATATTTTCCCTCTCCCAATAATATCAAAATTATATTTTATCAAAATGTAGTTACTTGATCATATGGATATGATCAAGTAACTACATTTTGATAAAATATAATTTTGATATTATTGGGAGAGGGAAAATATATTACCTTTTTTTATTAGTTTTTTTTTAAATAGGATTTTAAGAGTACTGACCAAACTCACTTTTGCTATAATATTTTTTTTAATACAATACATTGGATATGATACAATTTAATATTGGGAAAGGGAAATAAATTTAATGTTTTTTTTTTAAATATGATATAATGAGTATGGAACAACTCATTTTTTGGATGTAATATAATATAATTGTAATAGATTTATCGAGTTGATATCTTTATAATATTGTCATTAGTATCTCATATTAGTAGAACTATTTAAAGTTAAATTACTACCTTTTCCAATATTAAATTGTATCATATCCAATGTATTGTATTAAAAAAAATATTATAGCAAAAGTGAGTTTGGTCAGTACTCTTAAAATCCTATTTAAAAAAAAAACTAATAAAAAAAGGTAATATATTTTCCCTCTCCCAATAATATCAAAATTATATTTTATCAAAATGTAGTTACTTGATCATATGCATATGATCAAGTAACTACATTTGATAAATATAATTTTGATATTATTGGGAGAGGGAAAATATATTACCTTTTTTTTATTAGTTTTTTTTTAAATAGGATTTCGCTCAATACTCCGGGAGTATTGGGTTTTTGGAAGTGTAAGACTTCCAAATTCCAGAAGAACTGGAATATAGGTGATGAAAATACTAAAAATACTAAAAATAGGGCTAAGCTCAGAGGAACAAATTTAAATGGCCAAAGAGACACTAAATCTCAAGTGAGTGTTCGGGCTAGCTTCAATGCACTGGATTGTGGCTTTAAAGATATAAACAACAATAACAAGAGATAATGAGCTAATGAGACAAGTAAGAAATGAGACCTGGTAATATCAAACGTGATACAACTGAAGAAGGTCACTGGGAATAAATTTATAGAAAGAGAACAATAAGAAGAGAAAAGAAGGGCGCCAACTCAACGATAGTTGAGATTTTGAAGTAACAAATGAATCTGGAGATAATACTCTGAAATACAAAAATACTAAATAATAATCGTGTTTTGCTGTTATATACTGGTTAGTAGAACTGAAATAAAACTCAAAATAGCAACAATAAATATATTTATAAAAAAATGTATATAGGTATATGTGTATAAACAATTTACATATAATGCAAAGCCAAATAACAGTGGTAGTGGATGGTGTACATATACAATGGGACCTAATAGCCCCTCAACAAACGAATAATCACTACCACTGGCCAAATAAAGTATAAAATATCAGTAAACAACAAGAATAGTCCGTATTATAGCCAAAGTCTTAACACAAAAAGGTAGTAATTTAACTTTAAATAGTTCTACTAATATGAGATACTAATATAATATAATTGTAATAGACATAGGATAAAAAGAGAGTGGGAGTATTTGCCGAAGAATTCCACGAGAAAATGGTACTTAATTGATAAGTCCGGTGTACCAACATCTCAACTTTCTTAATATCAATAGAAGATATAAAATTTGCACCTCGTAAAAGAGAAAGGATCCTATCGATATTTGGAAGCGGGTAGATGTCATGTTTAGTGACATCCTTTAAAGTTCGACCATCGAAACAAAAACAATATTCGTCCTTTTTCTTCCTAACCAACAAAACCGGTAAACACCAAGAACTACAACTGGGTTCTATTGCACCTAGCTGAAGCATTGAATTCAGTTCTTTGTTTAAGATGTTTGACATATATAGAGACATAGGGAAAAGATGTCGCTTGAATGGTTTTGAGTAGCCGGTGTCTAACGTCATTTTGATTTTGTCTTCGCGACCTATACCGTCTTTTTCGAAGACTTTTTCCAATATTGCAATAAATAATATTATTATATAAAAAACAAAAAATAAAGATATTTCATACATCTTAAAATGTTACAAAAAAAAAGAAAGAAGCAGTGAGATTTTTAGTATATTTTTGTGTCTATATCAAATATTTTAACCCTGCTGTCCTGTTCGGGTCTATTTGACCCAAAAAACAAATTTATTTCATATTTTGCAAATTATTACGCTGCGTAACGTTTTGGTGTTTCGTGACTTTATAGCCTAAGACAAAGCTAAAAAATAAATCAGTCAAATAGTACAAAAAGTATAAAACAAAAACAAATATAGTAAAAAACAGAATAACACAATTTTAAATTAGTAAAATTATTGTATAACCTACATAATTTGTACAGACAACAACAAATGAGACAAATTGTAGCCACTGCTTGAGACACCCAAATGTAATTATAAACAATACTAATTTTGTTTCTTTGTTATACATTAAGAAACTCGTCAACTGAATAATATGGTCTTTCTGAGAGATAGATTTTTGTCACCTTACGAAACTTAATGAAGGATGTTGCGGATTTAATTTCTCTTGGAAGGTGATTATAAAGTTTCTTTGCACGATATAGAATAGAATTCTTTACTAGCTGAGTGGACGGGATCGGCAAATAAACGTTACAATCCGAATTTCTAATGGAGTAGCCATGGTCAGGTCTATCGGGAAAAATGTTTAGATGCTTTCGAATCAAACAAACCGTTTCCAAAATAAATAAAGAGGGAAGCGTCAAAATTCCGTGATTTTTGAAGTAGGTCTTGCAATGAGTTGTTTGTTTGAGACCAAATAGATAACGGATTGCTCTTTTTTGCAACTTAAAAATAGTATCAAATTGGGCCGCTGTACTAGAACCCCAAAATGGAAGCCCATATCGAAGATGGGACTCGAACAATGAGAAATATGCCATTTTGGCAGAAGATAAATTTAGTTCCTTCGAAACAGATCTTATTGCAAAGCAAGCTGAGGCTAGTTTCTTCCTTAAGGAGTCAGTATGCAAGGACCATTTGAGATCACTGTCAATGAGAATACCTAGAAATTTCACGGAATTTACGATATTGATTTGGCTCTCATTCAAAAGCAAGGGTTGCATGACTCCTTTATAAGATAATGCTACAGTCTTATCCACGTTAAAGCTAAGTAAGTTGGAGTCTGACCAAGCCTTGATTATAAGTAAATCAGCGGTTATAATTGAATGAAGCGTTGAAATATCAGAGCTGCTCCAAGTAATACTGGTATCATCAGCAAATAGAAAAATTTTCCCTTTAATTTTCAAGTAAGTGATGTCATTAATGAAAAGTAAAAAAAGAATGGGACCTAATACTGAACCTTGCGGTACTCCACACTCAATATCTTTACAACTAGAGTCGGTGTCATTTATTCTAACCAATTGTTTCCTACCTACCAAGTAAGTTTTGAACCAGTTCAAAGACACACCCCGAATTCCGTAGAAAGTTAATTTTTTTAATAGAATGTCGTGATTTACGCAGTCAAAGGCTTTGGAATAGTCGCAGAAAACGGTGGCGGAGGAGAGGTTACTGTTTAGTGATAGATATACATCATGTAACACAGAAAATATGGCATCACTAGTGCATTTATTAGACAAAAAGCCGAACTGATTTTGCGATAAAATATTATATTTAAGGAGAAAGGGCATAAGTCGAACTTTTATAAGTCTTTCAATAATTTTTGATAGTGCTGGTAACAAGGCAATAGGTCTATAGTTGCAGGCATCAGATTTTTCTCCACCTTTATGAAGAGGAATGACGATGGCAGTCTTTAGGCAGTTAGGGAATGTACCTTTTTCAAGGGAATCATTTACTAGCGAGACCATGACCTCCAAAACATTATGCGGTAGATTTGAGAAAATTTTAATAGATAATCCATCTGTACTACAGGACGATGTGCTTTTTATACTACGAATTGTTGAAATGAGTTCCGTCTTATCAACTGGTCTTAAAAAGAAGGTATCAGCAATGTTTTTTGAATTAGAGAGATAGGAAACTGGATCTTGTTGTGGCGAAATAGTTGAGGTTATATTTTTACTCACATTAACAAAGTAATCATTTAGATTTTCGGGGTTAGGAAAAGAAAAGGTTTGATCCGCTGTACTGGTTTTATTTCGAAAATCGTTTATTATTGACCAAGTTTCTTTTGAAATATTTTTGGAGCTTGTTAAGCGATTATGAAAGTAGGATTTTTTGGCTACTTTGAGTAGTTTTATATAGCATTTTCTGTACTTGTTGATATAATCAGAGATGGGGATACTGTCATTAAATTTTTTAATATATAGCAGAGAACGCATATTTTTCGCAGATATGCGAATGCCTTTGGTAATCCAAGGTTTGTTATGTTTTGGCCTGATGTTTAATAGAGGAAATGCTTTATTAAAAATAGATACAAGTCTATTTAGAAAATCACTAACATTACAGTCAATGTCCCCAGAAGAAAAACTCCAGTCAGAAGTCAAGCATGAATTATAGAATTTACGAAAGTTTTGAGTGGAAAAAATCCTACCTAATCGTCGGGTTTTTGAGTGAGGTGTTTGTAAACTGCTAAACTTGGTATATACCGCTTCATGATCAGAAAGCCCCCCACTAATAACTGTAGAATGGACGTCAGCGGGTGGAAAATCGGAAACCACATAATCAATTGTCGAGGATGATGTTTTTGAGATTCTTGTTGGAGAATTAACGTGCATTGTGAGACCATATGATTCAAAAATAGTTACCAAAGACAGTTGGGTCGCACAAACAGCAGCGTAGTCAATATTAAAATCACCACATAAAATTTTTCTGCTTTTAATGGGCAGAATATCTAACAAATTTAGCAGGCTCTGAAAAAATAGTTCAGTATCAGAGCTAGGTGATCTATAAATGCAAATATGTATAGATTAAATTTCTTATTATAAATCAAAGAAAATTCGAAGTAGTTTTCACCCAGCAAATAGTCATATTTCGAAACTGAAGAAAAATCATTGTTATTTGAAAGAATCAGAGTGCCACCATGAGCTGAACTTGGACGATCATACCTAGCAATTGTGGTATATTCTTGAATGAAAATTGGCTCATTAACTTCAAGCCACTGTTCCGTCACTGCAAGTAACTCGGGAAACAAATTCTAATTCAATTCAATTCAATAAATAACAAAAACTAATTCTTCCGGAAATAAAAATAATTCGTCTG
>OU898283.1:41426071-41450873 GCA_918026665.1 Diabrotica balteata
GAACAACCAACGAGGCCTGGCGTTGGCTTCAAATTTAATTAGTACGGGGTTTCAGTAGAATATACTGGCCCCAGAATTTTATTTTTGCAGTCTTAAACGCTTGCAGGAACAAGTGCCAGTACGCCGACCGTAATTCTCCGTGTACAGACGTACAACGAGGGACCATTTAGCAGCGTGGTAACGCGCTAGTGAGTATAGTCACTGTCAAATACTGTATAGAGCACGACAGTAGAACAAGCCTTTTTTTCGGGGGGTTTATACAGCCCCTGGCTCCGTGAGGCTGCGGAGTCCGTCTGTCGGTCTGCTCTACACTGTTTCTCTCCCGTCGATATGCCTGGATCAGCCAGGTCTGCTTTTTCTACCCGGTCTGTGACTAGATCACAGACCGCAGCACTTGCTAGAAACCCCTATGCCCCCCTCCTGCACGACCATGAATCAGATAGCATTCAAAGTGAAATTCCTGAGAGGTCCTATGACCCGTATGCCTCGGCACACGAACTCATAGGCCTCAACTCCGAAATTATCGCCCTTACGGCTCGTTACAATCTTGTTAGAAATGAAATCGAGCAAAACGACTCCAACCACCCCCTTCTCAAAAAGCTTGATAACGATTATCAGCGTCCAAAAACTCCTGACTTCCCACCCCTTTCTTCCTCACACAGGAAGCTATCAACATCCAGCAAACGCAACACGCAACCTTCTAAATCCAACAATAATCAAAATCAATCCACATCAAAAATCAATCAACCAAGCACCTCCAACCCTAATACTTCCCGACAATCTAAACCCCTAAACAATCCCAGAAACACTCCCCAACCAACACAACAATCTACACAATCATTCGCCGCCGCACTTAAGGCACCCTCTACCTCCAGACCCCGTACAAACCCTAACATCACTAACGCCATAAACAATCCGAAAACATTTGAATATCTTGTCAAAGATATCCCAAAAGATCACAGCAATCAAAGGGTATTCTTCCGCATAATAAATGCCATACCTATGCTCCACACCAAAATTCATTCGCTGAAGGTACTTCAGCATGGTATTGCACATCTCAGACTCCTACACTCCATGAATGCTGAAAAAATTCAGCAAAAAATTCACAGAGCTACAGGCCAAACCCAAATCAAGGTAACTAATCGAGCTCACGCTCCCAGCAATCAATCCGCCCGTCCAACAACATATCAATTCCTCATAGTAAACGTCTCGCACGAATACTCTGAGGAAGAACTAACCCAAATCCTGCAGGAAGACAACGACATCCCTGTAGCCAATCTTTGGCGAATTAAATCCCGCCACACCGGAAAGAACACTCGCCTCATCAAAGTTCTGACCACTTCCGCAGAAAAATTCAACCACGTCCTAAACTACGGCATAGCCTTAGACGGGTTAATCCATTATACCGAGCTTCCACACGGTACAAACCCTATCATTCCTACCCCCAAATACTGCAGCAAATGCTGCACGAACGGCCATACAATTTCAGAGTGTCGTCAAAGATCGTTCATCTGCCCTAATTGTGGCAACAGCCACAAGTCAAGCGACTGTCCCAATCCAACCAAGTTAAAATGCCCAAACTGCGGTGGCGAACACGCAGCCTACTCATCCCGCTGCCCTAAAAGGCACGAACAACCTTCCAACCCACACCAAATCCAACCCCTGTCCATCGAAAGGTCATCTCCCCCTTTCGACCTAACCACAGACCTCAAAAACACCATAAAATTTAGTACCTTAGTACTATTAAACATTCTACCCGAAAGACGGGACCTCATAACTTCTATCACAAGCTCTGTGGTAGAAAGAATTTTCGGCCATACAATTACATTGTCTGGCCACAGCAACAAGGTCGATTTGACCTTCCACCCTTCCTACTAAATAACATTTCATGGATTTCACATTAGGAGCAGTTAATTGCCAAGGGATCTCTAGAAAGAGACCCCTAATCAAACATATCCTGCAAAAGTACAACATCCAAATCCTAGCCGTCACTGACACTCTCTGTCAAAACACTCCTACTTTTGCAGGATATAAAACAATCTATCGAAGCCGCTGTCAGGTTTCCCGTGGGAATGGTATCCTTATCAAACACGGACTACCACACTCCCCCCACGTATTCCCTCAAAATATACCTCCACCCAACGTGGACTTCCTGGCAATTGACCTCCACCTTCCCAATAACCAAACCCTCACGATAATCTCTTACTACAAGCATCCAGCGAACCCGCTTTCTATCGAACTCTTAGAGTACTTCTCAACTCTAAATAAAGCAATTCTCATGGGCGACCTGAATTGTAGACACACTCAATTCGGTGATCATTCCACAAACCCGGAAGGCATCGTACTCTCCGATACACTTCTAGACCTTCCTATTATCAGAATCACCAACACTGACTATACGTTTTTGGCCGCCGGTGGGGCATCTATTGTCGACCACATCATCGTTACTGGTAGCGTGATGCATAGGTTCGAGGATCGATGTCACATAGGCGATACAATAACGTCTGACCATCTTCCGATATTAGTTAACACTGATATCATGTCACCAATAATTCCACCACCTCCCAGACAAATAAGAGATTATCGTAATGCAAACTGGCAAAATTTCAAACAATACATCACAAACAACATTCCTGAGTTAGGCGAAATCAATACAAATGAAAGTATTGACCAGAGTGCGATCCAAATTGAGAACCTCCTAACCGAGGCGATCAACCACTCAATTCCTATGAAAACCATTCAATATTTCTCTCCGGCACTTCCACAATACATCATTGCCAAAATACATCAAAAAAGACGTCTTTTACGTCAATACAAGATCAACAGAGACCCCCTAGTCAAAACAGAGTATAACCGCATCGAATTAAGAGGGAAATATCTATCCTACAGGCTCGCCAGTGGGAAGATACTACCTCGAAATTGGATTACAGAGATGGGAGTAAATTCTGGAACAAATTCAAAGTCCTAACAAAACAAAAAACTTTTCAACCATCCCATCTGTTGATCGACAACCAAATTATCAGTTCACCTGAACTGAAAGCCGAAGCATTCAGAAACTCACTCTTCGAAAACTTTCAAACACCCAATAATCCAAACTTCGATCGCCTATTCAAAGCCGAAACCGACTATGTAGTAAGAAATACTCTCTTGCATCACACTCCGAATCACGTTCCTATCATGGACCCTATTACTGACAGAGAAACGGAGAGTTATTGCCGCATCGGCAAAAATAACTCTCCCGGACCTGACAATATCAGTAGAAGGTGTCTAAAGCAACTTCCTGAGAGTATAATACCCCTAATCACCAAAACTATTAATGCATGTCTTAAAAATTACTATTTTCCTACTCCTTGGAAAAAAGCTAATACAATAATGCTACCTAAAAAGGGCAAACCTCGTACGAACGTGGAATCATACAGACCTATCTCTCTAATCAACTCTCTAGGGAAAGTCCTTAAGCTAATCCTTAAGGAGAGGCTCAGTGACTTTCTGGACACAAACAACATCATCCCCAAATTCCAGTATGGCTTCCAACCAAAACGTTCCACTCATAATGCATTAATAGACTTCACAACTAAAGTTTCACAGTCATTAAATGGCAATAGCATCGCCATCGCCACTTTTCTCGATGTTCAGAAGGCCTTCGACCAAATCTGGCACGACGGACTTATTCGGAGACTACTGGACATCGGCCTCCCTCTTCAATTCATAAAAATAATCCACTCATATCTTACCAACAGAACGGTCAAGGTAAGAGTAGGCGATCAATTGTCCACCCCATTCACTCCTCGAGCAGGAGTGCCTCAAGGCTCAGTACTTGCACCTTTGCTGTATATTACATACAACAGTTCCATACCCACTCCTCACATTCCTCATACCCATCTGTTTCTCTACGCGGACGATACTGCTCTCCTGACAACAGGGAGTGGCTACGTTCCCATGACTACCTTTAGAAGAGCACAAACTCTACTAAACGGTGTCGAAAATTGGTGCAATAAGTGGAGAGTTACCCTAAACACCGCGAAAACACAAACCATTGTGTTTCGCGCCCCATTTACATCTGGGCGTCTTGCAGCCAACAATGTTGAACAAAAGCCCCTGTACCTAATGGGAGACAGGCTCGTGACTAGCCCGACAGCTAACTACCTAGGCGTCCCATTTAATAGGACGCTTAATTGGGAAGCTGATCTAAAGGCAACTTTAGATAGGGTCAGAAACAGAGCCCGACTCCTAGTACCACTTGCAGGGACGTTTGGCAAGACGAGTAACACCACTCTCACACATACTTATAAAACCTTTATTCGACCCGTTATAGAGTATAAGGCTCACTTATACTGCCTTCTAAAGGAGAGTCAGAGGAAGAAGCTGCTTTCGACGGAGCGTAGAATCCTACGCAAAACTTGCAGAAAAAGATGGGACTTCCCCTCACGTGAAATCCATAGAATGGCCAACACCACCCCTATTCTCGAGAGAATAAAAACTCTCAACAGGAACTTCACCCTCAGAACTATTAACGGTCCTCCATCCAACACCCAAAACACACTAAAAAGTTCCTGCTCCTTCAGAGGACACACAGTCACCCGGATTCCCAAACGAAAATTCCCACATCCCCCCTCAATATTAATGCAAACATGCATCGATGATCTTCCGGCAGACTACTTTGAAATCTTAGAGGCCACTCCATATGCCTATCGCATAGCCTAATCAATCAACTACCCTCAATCATCCTTATCACTCACCCATCCCACTCCTAACCCCGGACAGGGGGAGATTGGTTTTTTGCGGTTTCCCAATCTCACTACTAAACGATACCTGTCCGTCCCTGAGGAAATAGCCGCAACTATTTTCTCACCTGACTCGACAGCCACAGGCACCGTCGACCAAAACCCCCAAAACCTCGCCGTTGGCGAACACAAACAACAACCGCGAGATTTTAGTGCAATACACTAGTCTCGTGTTGTTTGTGAACGCGTAAACGACGCTGGAACAAGGGATAATAGGAAAACGATGCAGGCTGCTGTCGGATCAGTACACTGACATTCACTTACATACACATACACATACACTTACTCACAAACTCCACATTCCAACAGTGAAAGGGGTCCTCTTTCATGCTACCCATGCACCCTCACCCTCGGGACCCCCGACCGCCTGCAGCCCCCGTTACTTTACACGGGATCTGTGGGCGGCCGGGGAGAATCTAGACGGTTCGAGGAGTCTGTAACACCGAAATGGTAGCGTCCATCACTGTTGGAATTCATACAAATTCACACTGAGCGAAGTGCGACAAGCCGACTCTCGAAAGCCGAGGCGCCTCCACTCACGAGCACACCCGTCCACGAAATTTCAGTGCAATACACTGGTTACGGGGACGGGTTAAGCTCGAGACTGCACAGGACCAATGGTCACTAGAGACCCGGCCTTGCCGCACCTAGCCCAAAAAACAAACAAGACAAACTGAAAAGACGCAACAAACACTACAAACCCCTGTCTCTCTGATTCTCTGGCTCTCCGAAGTCAACTCCTCCAGGCGAAAAAGGTGCAACAACAACAGAAGATAACGGAGAAGATCTTTGCGCCAGCGGTTTCCGGGCGTTTGCCTTTGTACGACTACAATCAAACATACAATCTCAAGTCTGAAGAGGGTCAACCGACCCTAAACGGACACAATCATTCTTTCCCTTCGAAATAAAGATTCCCTAACCTATCCCTCAAAGAATGAACATTGAATCGAATCGACTTTTTAAAAAAATGTCGTCAAAATTTATGTACTAGCATAACGTTTTCGATTTGAACAGATCATCCTCAGTGCCTTATGTAGTTGAAACTAACAACAAAGTTATTGCTGAGACCTCCATACATGGGTTTACATCATTCCAAATTTTAAATTTTAATTATATTGTGACTCTAGTTCGATGATAATAGATAAAATTTTATTACTTTAGGGACTATATGTCTCCCTGCTCGATTTTTAATACGTGGTACTTGTCATTTAAAACGACATAGACCAACTGGCTGAGGTGACAAGAATATAATTTAAAAAGACAACTGAACGTGACTAGGTATAGGTGTGTTCCGAGACTAATGTGATTTTTTAATTGTAAAATTATCAAATTTATTTTGTTGTAATAATAGCTAATATGTTATTAATGATCCTGTAGTTAAAATTAAATTTGTTTAAATGATAACATTTATTGTCTTAAATCTGCAAATTTGCATTATTGAAAAAGAAATGAATTATTAAATTACTGAAATTAATGTTTAAGGTTGAATTTATCACATCATAAGTGGTAAGAAAAATGATAAAGGTAGAAAATGAAAGGAAGTGATGTGGTACTATCCACATAATAGTGTAGAAAGAGTATAAAAAATGAGTATACACTAAAAGATTAAGTTGAAATCTAATGAAATGGAAGTAAAAATTAATTTTGATTGGGTAATGGTGGTTGCCTAGCAATGGCAAGGGACCTGTTGTGTATATCTGTGGTAGTTAAAAATTTAATCAGAATAATGAATAGTCTATAGGCAAGTTTTATGAGATGATAACAGAATGTGATATTATATATATATATATATATATATATATATATATATATATATATAATATATATATATATATATATATATATATATATATATATATAATATATATATATATATATATATATATATAATATATATATATATCGGTTTTAAAACGTTCTCCTACGTCTTCCGATGCCTAGTCGCCATTCACTTCGGTCCATCCAAAGGTCTTCATCTAATTCTCTTTCTCTCATACTTCGATTTATGCCTTCTCCAACTAAGGCGGGGTCTTCCTCTTTTTCGTCTACCATGAGGGGTCCACGTTAGGATTTGTTTCGGGAGTCGTTCTTCGGACATTCTTTGTACGTTTCCATACCATCTAAGCTGTTTGGTACTAATGTCATCTACTATTGTGTGTTTCACATTCATTATTTCCCTAATTCTGTTGTTGGTTACCCTTTCTAATCTTGATTTTCCTGCTGAGCGCCTCCAGAAATCCATTTCTGTTGCTTCAAGTTTTCTCTTGTATCTTTCTTTTACTTGCCATACTTCACTGCTGTAAGTGATTATACTCTTAACAATTGTATTGTATATTCTATGTTTGTTGTTGTTTGATATTGACTGGTCCCACAGTATGCTATTGAGAAGGGTAATTGCTTTTCTTCCCTGGTTGTTTCTTTCTTCTATCGTCCGGTCTACGTTTCCTTCTTGTGTGATGGTCATACCCAGGTATTTATATGCGTCGCAATGTTTAATAATTTCGCCATTCCCCAGTGTAAGGTCCTGCTGTGTCCCACCGATACACATATATATTCGGTCTTTTTTATGTTTATTTCCAAACCACCTTTTTTGTACTCCTCTATTAATTTCCTTGTCATATATTCTATATCATCGTAGTCTTGCGCTAGTACAAGTTGGTCGTCTGCAAATGACAAAGTGTATATTGTATTGTTGTTGATCGGTAATCCCATGTTTTTGCATTTGCGTTTCCAAAGTTTTAGAGTTTGCTCGAGGTTGATCTTAAATAATGTCGGTGAAAGGCAGCACCCTTGTTTTAGGCCTTTGCTAATTTGGAATCCTCTCGAT
Source organism: Diabrotica balteata (assembly GCA_918026665.1). Taxonomy (NCBI): domain Eukaryota; kingdom Metazoa; phylum Arthropoda; class Insecta; order Coleoptera; family Chrysomelidae; genus Diabrotica; species Diabrotica balteata. The sequence continues at coordinate 41,433,683 of OU898283.1, forward strand.
AGTCTGCTTCAAACTTTCACCCTTGCTGCAGTTTTGGTATACAATTGTTTCGTCGCTGTTATTAAATTCGCGCTTATATTGGTTTTCTCTAATGCTTCCCATAGTTTGTTTTGTGGGATGCTATCATACGCTTTTCTCAAGTTTACATATAATAACAGATGCACCTCCTGGTTGACGGCCAGTTTCTTCTCAATAATTTGTGTAATACAAAACAGATGGTCTACCGTTGATCTCCCTGCCCGGATTCCTGCCTGTTCTTCAGCTTCTATATCTTTATATTCGTTTTCGATTTTATTTTTAATCAGTTTTCCGTATATTCGGCTGATCGAGTTTGTTACAGCGATGCCTCTGTAGTTGTCACATTGATCCCGTCTGCCTTTTTTATGTATGGTGGATATCCATGATGTCTTCCATTCTTCTGGGATTTCTGCTCCGTTGATGTATCTTTGAAAGAGTTTAGCCAGGTTTTCATATAATTTTGTTGTGCCATATTTTATTAGTTCAGCTGGTATGTTCCCTGGTCCTGGTGCTTTGTTATTTTTTAAAGACTTACATACTTCTTCTACTTCTTTTGTTGTTATTCGTAATGGTGAGGCTAAGATATTTACGTTGCTGGTATCACTGTTATTTAAAAATTCCGCTCTGTCCTCATTTAGGAGTTTTTTTAAATATTTGTCCCATTGATCCGGTGTTATTGATGATATTATATCTCTTTCCTTTTCCTGTCGTAGCGATTTTAATACTTTCCAACTTTCTGTACTTCTCCGTCCTCCTAAATGTGTGTTAATCATGTTACACTTTTGCTCCCAAGCCTCATTCTTCTTTTGGCATATCATTTTTCGCACTTTAGCTTGGGTCCTCTTGTATTCTACCTTATCAGCGTCGGTCCTTGTGTTCAGAAATTTTTTATTCTTCTTTCTTTTATTTTTAATCTCTTGTTCTATTTCTTCGTCCCACCAATACGAAGTTTTTCTGTGATTTTTTACTTGGAGTCCGAGAGCCTCTGTTGCTGCTTCCTGAAGACATGTTTTTATATAATGATAATGCTCTTCATTGCTGGTACATTGCATGGTTTCTAACTTTTTATCTAGTCTACTCCTGCATAAATCCCTCATGTGATATTTTAACTATTATTATATTGTAGTTTTTAATCGTGTTAATATGGTATTACCCTATTGTGAAGTATGTTGAATTAATATAAATGAAGCTGATAATGAATGGATGAAAATATTAATGTAGGAAAGAGGAAATGTAAAATTTTTGATATGTGTATGAATATGTATTCGAGAAAAATAAAATAATGGAGACTGTATGTTGAGTTAACTGTGAGAGGATTAGATTGACTGCATATCTGAGTTGGTTAAGTAAAATGTGTAATATAATTGGTAGTGGGGTCCACAGACTGAAAGTGTCAAATGTATGTATGATGATAAATGATGGAGTTTTAATTTAGTAATGGAGTTTAAGTTTAAAGTTAATGATTGAAGTTAATAATGAAGCATAATGTTGAAAAACAGTAAAAATACAAGTAAGGACACCCCAAGAAGTAAGAGACATGAGGAGAGAATATGTGAAGAAGTAAGAGGAAGAGTTATAAAAGTTAAAAAACTGGCAGAAGGATGAGAAAAAGAAAGAAATTGTCATGGGATAAGACGGTGTAAGAGGAAGGAGTATGATGAATAGAAAAACAGTAAATTAGGGGGTGGAAAAATTTAGGTATGGTATGTGTTAATGGGTGATTAATAAGGAAGTTGTAAAATGTTGTACGCTAGTGGGGTGGTTGGAAAAAAAAGAACCAAAATAAGTAAAAGATGAAATTTGGATGCAACTATTGGAATGTTGATTAAAAATTAAGGGAGTAGTTGTCGGTGTATGTGTATCTGAATATATTCTGTATATTTTAACTTTGGCAGAGTTTTTGTCACACAGATTTCTTATTATGTTAACTAAGTGGTTAGGTATTTCCATATTTTTTAATAAACTCCTAACGGGATCTATTTTACTGAATCAAATTTTTTTGTGTTATCTACGAAACAGTACAGTATTGGTGTGTTGTATTCTTTTGCTATTTTATATCTAGTTTTAAGTATCTGCTGTTGCATTCCTTTTCGTGGTACCAATCCGCATTGTTCTTCGGCTATCTCTGGGAGTAAAAAGTTCTTTAGCAGTTCATTGATTATACTGCTAATGTTGATTATATCGAAGAACACGAAATCAAATAGATCCTATTCTCATTGACGCAAGACACTCTAGTAGCATTATTAATTCACGAAGTATCAGATGAACTGACAGCGATAGCGATCATTTTCTGTTGAAATATAAGTTAAGAACGCGATTATCAATACAGAAACTGGAACAATAATAAAAAAAGAAATAGGAAACATAGAAGCCCTACAAACTCCAAATAAAGAACTGCATTATCAAGTGGCAATAAGCAACAGATTCCAATTTGCTGGGGGAGGGAGAGCATAATTTAGAGTTAGAACAAGCATGGCAGCAAGTGGCGTCAGTTATAGAACAAGCAGCCATGGAAACCATTGGAAAAAAAGAGGACTCGCCTAAAACGAAAATGTTTTGACAAAGAATGCTAGGACATTCTGGAAATAAAAACGAAAAAAAGATGGAAAATGCTACAAGACCCCACAGATGAGAACAAAGCAGATTTTAACATAACAGGAGCACAAACAAGGCGACTATTAAGAACTAAAAAGAGTAGCTACCTTAGAACAGGAAATCTGGGAAATAAACAGAAGTGGCGAGAGGAATCAAATAAGGAAATACTTTAGTGAAGTGACGTCAGTCAGAAAAGGTGAAAGTGTTGGAGTAACACAGATTATAAGAAATGAAGCAGGTTATCAGCACCAACACTTGAGGAAGTAAAGAATGCGATCGCGTCTCTAAGAGACCATAAAAGCACTAGAAGATGATGTCAAAAATGAAGAGTGGTTAAAAAAAATAAGGAAATCTTTTACACCCAAAATCATCATTCTGAGAATATGGCAACAACAGAAAATGTCTAGAGAATGGACAGAATGGGAAGAAACATTCCGAAACTATAGAGGCATATCGCTTATTATCACATCATATAAAGTGCTATCAATTATCTTGCTAAAGAGACCACCATATTAGGAAGATATTCTAGGCGACTGCCAATGCGGCTTTCGTGCTGGAAGGTCAACTATAGATCACATATTTACCATCCGACAAATATTAGAAAAAAACTGGGAATTCAACCCCGATGTGTACTATATTTTCATAGATTTTCAGCAAGCATATGATTCCATAAAAAGAAGCAAATTGTGTATAGTAATGTTAGAAATTTGAATACCAAAAAAAAAATAGTTGAATTAACGCAAATGTGCGTGACACACTCATATGCGCAAGTAAAGATAGGAAGCAGAATATCGATGCAATTTGATATAAATTCAGGACTTAGGTAGGGGGAACCCCTTGTCACCATGGCTGTTCAATTTTGCTTATTGCAATAAGTAAAATATCGTCTGAGCTGACAGGTGGATTTGCTGATTAAGGATCAAAACTGTTGCTGGCCTTTTCTAATGATATAGAAGCAGCTATGCATTCTACAAGAGACGCGAGAGAGGTGTTTTCCTAGCTTGAAGAGAAAACAAGTAGTCTGGGTCTCCGAATAAATGAAGAAAAGACAAAATACATTGTAGTAATCAAAAATCCAATACCAAGAGTTAGGCAGAATATTAGTATTAATGATCACAACTTCGAAGTAGTAAAGGAGTTTAAATACCTGGGGGCGATAATCACCGCTGACAACCACATAGAAAAAGAGTTCTCCACAAGGATAGCTGTGGGAAATAGAGCATTACACTCCCTTTTAACATTATTATGATCAAAGCTGCTGAAAAGAAAATATAAATTAACACTGTACAAGTCGATTATTCACCCAATTATAACATATGGCAGTGAAACATGGACTCTCAACCAGCGAAAATATTATTAAGCTTCTAGTATTTGAAAGACAGGTTCTAGCAATAACATTTGGCCCTTAAAGAGTTGAATTCACAGGGGATTGGAAAAGACGCCGCAATGCTGAATTTCTGATTCTGTATGGAACTGAAAACATAGTTAGACATATCAAAGCAAACCGAATAAGATGGGCAGGTCACGTGGTACGATCAGAGGATGACAGAGTGTTAAAGACAGTATTTTTTGAAAGACCAGATAGTAGAAGATCAGTAGGCCGATCGAGAAAAAGATGGTAGGATGATGTTTAAGCCGATTTATCTAGAATTGGTGTACAACGATGAGATATAAAAGCACATGATCGTAGAGGATGGAGGGCGATAGTGGATGCGGCGAAGACTCACCCCGAGTTGTAAAGCCAGTGAAGAAGAAAAAGAAGATATTTAGTATTACATCTACGTTCATCTCACCCATTACTTTTAGAGTCTCTGCTGTTGGGCTATCGAACCCTGGGGATTTTTTATATCTTAGTTACTTGAGAGCACTCTCTACTTCTGCTCGTATGCTTACTTATTCGGCTTTTACTTTTCCATTATGGTCTTGAATGATTTGAAGTTATGGCTTGAACTCTGGGACCAAATATTTAACTTTTTTTAAATAGTTTATGACTTTCATAGCTAGAAAGAGTAGCAGAATACAAAAGTGTCAGAGTGGTATAAGCAGATCTAAAAAAACTCACTATAAGAGCAACAGTTACAATATTTTTCGGTCCAGAGCCGACACCGTATGCAACCGTAAAAAAAGCTTGTATCCGAAGACAACATTATTTTTACTAAGAAAGTATACCCGCTCATGTACGTACCAAAATGTGTATTGGACGCACACTTATTAATTTACTGCGAAGTACTGCATGGAGATCGACTTGTCCAGTTCTGTCAAGAACACGATTTCATTATATCGAATAATTACTTTAAACTACCACCGAGAAGACTAACCTAAAAATCAAATGCAGAATCAGAGGACAAAATTATAAGGAACCAAATCGACTTTATTCTTATAAAAAAATCGAATAAGAAATTGTATTAAATCAGTTAAAACTTATCCAGGTGCTGAGATTGAGTCCGATCACAATCCTATAGTAGCTATAACCAAATTAAAATTAAAAAAGTGATCAAAAAGAAGTGTCGCAATAATATTGATACAGCCCAATTACAAGACAAGAAAGTTAAGAAATAAGTTTCAAGACAGCTGAACGAAAATTTAATTTGAGAAAATATTGGTAAAAACGTCGATGACGGCTTAAATAAAATCGTAAGAACAGTAAAAGAAATCTGTGTGAGAAATTTACAAGACAGGTCAAAACTAAAAATTTACCAAGATGTAAATTGGAGCTGAAAGGTCAAATAATAAAAAGTGATGCAGTTTATATATCTAGGCATCATTTATTGTCTAGCTACGGAAAGCTCGAAACAGAAGTGAAAGATGAAGTGGATAGAACAAACAGAGTTACACGTTGCCTAAATGTAACAATATGGGGAAATAAAAATATCGCGAAAGAAATCAAAGGCAGAATTTACGAAACAGTATTCGGACCATGAATGACATACGCGGCAGAAACACCTCTGACACTAAAAGGACTAAAGGGATGTTAAAAATAGCAGTAATGAAAACACTTGGCATAGGCTAGAAGTACAGATATACGACGATGCAAGGTGCAAAACATCAAGGACTGGGTGACAAATAGAAGAGTGGATTGGAGCGATCTTATGAGCAGGATGACAATAAATGAAGTAGTAAAGACGGCAAGAGACGGTTTTCTAGTAGAAAGATTATCAGTAAGAACGCCACGAAATAATGGAACGACATCTTACTGGAGGCACATTGAAAAACACACAGAATCATGCCTGCATAAAAAAAGGAGACTAGTGATTGTGTTATGGGTCTTTCTGGATATTCATTCTTAAACTAATTACACATGTTTAATTGAGAGTTTGTGCTCTGTTATTATAACTAATTATACTAAGTATTTTAATTTTCTGCTTTAAGCTTACATTCAGACATGACATGACAATGAAAATGGCATAATAAAAGTAGCCAACTAGTTTTTCTGTAGTAGATAATAATTATTTATTTTTGTAGGCCCATATTTTAATCATTCTCTTTTTAATAGCCGAAGTGTCGTATATTGTAGCAATCAGTCCGTTATTAATGATCTAGAAAGTCTACAACATGCAGGACCTTGAATTGATGTAATGAAAAATAAAAATAAACTAAAAAACAAAACAGACGAGCAAATCTATATAAATGATGATATGTCAAAGGAGGAAAGAATTATCCAGAATGAAATTAGAGGTAAGGCTATGGCAGAGAGATATAATGGAAAAAATGTAAAAATACGATTCCAGAAGCTTAGTAAAAGAAGAAAATTAAAGTAGAAGTAAAAGAAAGAAAATTAGTAAATGATAAAAATGTCAAACCAAAAAACTAACAGCAAAATTTAAACAGACTAAAATAACGAAGACGACTTGGCAAGATAAAGGTACAAGAGATGAACAAAATGTAAAGATCATTACTGGAAACAAAGTAATAAACGAATGCATATTAGTAGGGACATGGAATGTAAGAGGAACGTACGAGGAAGGAAAACTAAAACACATAACCGACGAATGCAAAAAATACAAGTTCGAAATAGTAGCACTACAAGAAACAAAGCAATTAGCAAAACTCAATGGAAATAAACGACTATTTATTTTTCAACAGCGGGGGAGAAAATAGAATGTTAGGCACAGGCTTTGTGGTAAATAAAAAGCTGAAAGATCTCATCGTTGACTTCAAACCAATTTCAGAGAGAATATGTGTATTAAGAATAAGAGGAAAATACCAAAAAATAACATTTATAAATATACATGCACCGACTGAAGACCAAAGTATAGAAATAAAAGAAGACTTTTATAATCAAATAGATACAGTATTCGAAAATATCCCCAAATTCGATGTAAAAATAGTGCTAGGTGATAGTAATGCAAAAATAGGAAAAGAAAAAATATATGTACCTACCATAGAAAAATACAGCTTGCATAAAACAACGAATAAAAATGGTCACTTCCTAATTGATTTCGCGAAAGAAAGAAATATGATCATTATGAGCACGTACTTCCAACACAAAAGAATACACCAAGGAACGTGGAGCTCACCGGATGAGAAAACCATAAACCAAATTGATCATGTGCTTGTCGAAAAAAGATATGCAAAATGTATAAAAAACATACAGAGGTCCAGATGCAGACTCAGATCACTTTATAGTTGGAATACAAATGAAACAACTTATTCCAGTGCTTAGAAACCAGAGGAAGAAAAAGTATAAAGCAACCAAATCTGTGAGACTACTGACAGAAGAGAAACAAAATAAATATGAAAAAATAGTCAGTAGAGGATTAGATAATATTGCAGAAAGTGGGGATATTAAACAAACATAGATGCAAATAAAAGTGTGTATGACCAAAGCAGCTCAGGCCAGTAATGGAAATATAAAACACGAATACAAAGAATGGTTCGACGATGGATGTAAAATGGAACTAGATGAACGAAATAAATTAAGAATGAAAATGATGCAAGAAAAAACAACAGAGATTGAGAGAAAATACATTGAACAAAGGAAAAGAGCCAAAAGAGTAATAAGATCAAAGTAAAGAAAATACAATGGAGATAAATTAAAATGTATAGAACAGAGCTATAAAAATAGAGAAATTAGAAACTTATACCAAGGGGTGAAAAATGAGAAAAAGGGGTACCAAGGAAAACCTGTACACTACAAAAACAAAAGTAGAAGAAATTTAGTGAGTGACGAAGAAATATTGAGCAGATGGCAAGAATACTTTGAAGAACTTTTAAACGAAATTCCAACAACAGAATATGAAAAAGAAGAAGAAGTGAAGGAAAATGTCGATCAAGAACAAATAGAGGAAAGACCGCCTAACGAAAAAGAAATAAAAGAAATAATAGAGAAACTAAAGAATAATAAGAGCCCAGGAAGTGATGAAATAACAGCTGAAATGTTTAAATATGGAGGACCAGTACTAATTAAGCATTTGGAAAAGTTGCTAAAAGACATATGGAAACAAGAAAAATTACCGAAGGAATGGACCGAAGCGACACTGTGCCCTTTTCACAAAAAAGGCGACAAAAGTTTATGCCACAATTACAGGGGAATAGCCCTACTAAATGTGGCATATAAAATTCTTGCAATATATATAAAAGATAAGCTATCTCAAAATATAGATAATGACATAGGGGAATATCAATGTGCTGCGCCCTCTTCTGGATTCAGAAGAGGGCGCAGCACAGTGGATCAAATTTTCCTACTGCGCGAAATACAAGCAGAAAGCTACGAATATGGGAAACCTACAATGGCCCTATTCATCGACTTTAAACAAGCGTTCGATAGGATAAAACGCAAGGAAATATACAAAGCTCTACGTGAAATGAGAATTAGTGAAAAACTGATAAGAATGGTAAAAGTGACACTACGAAGAACAGAGAATAGGGTTAAAATAAATGGCGTAGAAACAGATAAGTTTGAGGTCAGTGAGGGGGTGCGACAAGGAGACCCACTGTCATCGCTGTTTAGTATCGTCCTCGAAGTTACCATCAGAGAAGCTGGAATCAACAGATCAGGACTTATATATCAAAGAAAACACCAATGCTTAGCTTTCGCTGACGACATTGTACTGATAGCCAGAAGAATTAAAAGAAATAACAAAAAGATTAGAAATGAAAGCGAGAAAGAAAGGGATCTACATAAATGAAGAAAAGACCAAATATATGGAATGGACAGAAAGAGATTACCTACAAGAACAATATCTGATAGTAATAACAGATGAAAAAACATATAAATTCGAAGAAGTAGAAATATTCCAGTATTTAGAAGCGACATTCACGAGAAGACCAAATATGAAGGAAGATATCCAAGCGAGAATTATGGCCGGTAACCGTTGTATTTTTGCACCAAACAATTGATTAAGAAGCAAAAACATATCTAGAAGGGCTAAGATAAGAATATATAAGACAGTAATTAGACCAATTGTATTATATGCCAGTGAAACATGGACAATAAACAAATCCGAGCAAGTCCTGCTGCAAGTCTGGGAAAGAAAAGTCCTCAGGAAAATATTTGGAGGTAAAATATGGAATGGTATATGGATAAAAAGACCAAATATGGAATAAGAGAAGGTGTATGGAGAACCGAATATCGTAAGGATCATAAAGTCACAAAGACTGAGATGGTTGGGACACATCCAAAGGATGGGGAACACGAGACTGCCAAAAAGAATGCTAATGGGAGGAATAGGAGGGAAAAGGAAGAAAGGCAGACCGAAAACCAGGTGGAAGAAGGATGTTGAAAAAGACATAGAAAAACTTAAAATACCAAACTGGAAAAATAAAGCAACAAACAGAAAAGAATGAAAAAGAATAGTAAACCAAGCCATGGGCCTTCTAAAGTGTCGTATATTGTAGGTAGCAATCAGTCCGTTATTAATGATCTAGAAAGTCTACAACATGCAGGACCTTGAATTTTATAAAATGACGATGACGGTATTACGTTAGTGTTTATCACCCCATATAATATATTTTTTTGTACATAGTAACAAAAAAATACAAATAAATGTGTTTTTACTGTTCTTACTTATTTATATTTTAGAAAATAATGAATTTATTCCATACTAATGGATACATATTCTCATATTTTCTTTCCTTATGTTAGGTTGACTTATTTTATTATTTTACAAGAAATATCGATTAAATGTTTTTGTTTGGTTAACTTTATAGGAATTATGATTAGAAACTGAATCGCCGCTGGCCATTCATGGTAAGCCTCAAGACAGCGTAACGTTCGGATCCAAAGTTTAAAGTTTAACTAAAGTTAGATGCTGATAGTTTTGGTTGTGAGATTGTCAGGTTGTATAATGTAGATCAACTCTGCTATTGGGTTAATTGAAAATATATACCCACAAGGTACGAATACAATATATTCTATTAATAAAAAATATATTAAACTAATCTAACATCAAACTATAGCGGTTTTAATTTTTGAAAGTCTTTTATATAAAAATTCGTTAAATCTTTATTGATCTTATTTCAAGTGAATTTCTATAGTCTCCTTATGGTTGAGTGTTCATAGTTCTTTCTTGGTAAGTTTAAATCAAACTAATTAATTGCATTTTATCATAATATCAACGCGCATAAATCAGAAAAAAAAACGAAAATTGCAGCTAAGAATTTCCGAAGAATAGTCCAGGATATGCTGAGGCGAGTATCACTGAACTAGCGCCACAAGATGTCGTCGTCACAGAACTAGGCCACACGATATCATCCTCATGTGTAGCGTCACAAAATGGCGATTCTTGACATCAATGCATTTCTTCAATTCGTTTCTAGTTTTTATATATTAATGTCAAGCAGATTTATATTAAAAACTTGTATATTTTACTTTCATAATTTCTCTTAATCTGTTGTTAGTTGCTCTTTATAGTCCAGATTTTCCAGCCGAACGTCTCCAGAAATCCATTTCCGTTACCTCAAGTTTTCTCTTGTATTTTTTCTTTACTTGCCATCTTTGACTACTGTAGGTAATTATACTTTTAACTATTGTGTTAAATATCTTGCGCTTGTTATTATTAGGGATTGATAGATCCCAAAGGATACTACTGAGAAGGGAAATTGCTTTTCTTGCTTGGTTGTTTCTTTTCTCAATTGTGTCGTCTACGTTGCCTTCTTTTGTGATAAATATGAATGAACCTAAATATTTATATGTGTTGCATTGTTTGACAACTTCTCAATCTTCCAATATATGGTCTGTTGTTTCCCGCCGAAAACATACACTCGGTTTTTTTGGATATTGATTTCAAGTCTTCATTATTTATACTCCTTAATTAATTTTCGAGTCATATACTCAATATCTTATTAGTATATGCTATTATCAATCAGCATTTCCATATTTTTACATTTGCGGTTCCACAGTTTTAGAGCCTGTTTTATATAAAATTTAAATAATATCAGGAAGAGACAGCAGCCCTGCAGGCCTTTATTTACTTGGACTCCACTTGAAAGATTATTTCCAACCTTTACCTTTGAGTTAGCATTAGCGTATAGTTCATTCGTCGCATTTATTAATTTCATGCTTATGTTTGTTTTCTCTCACGCTTTTTATAATTTATAATGTGGTTCGCTATCATACGCCTTTCATAGGTCTACATACAATAAATGTACTTCTTGATTAAGGCTTATCCTCGAAAATTCTAAGGGTAAAATTCAAGGGATTTCCATTTCAAAAATATTTTTTTTTACGAAACAAATTCCATTTACGAATAATATTCCTAACGTCATCTTGTACTAGAGGTTAGCTTTATAGCTACCTACTTACAACCCCCTGTGGTGAAAAGTCTTGGGTCTATACAATAAAGCGAGCGTCTTCTATTCAATGCGGTTTTGGGGTAATTAGAACAATACGAGTATACCAGAGTAATATTATTTATTGAATAATTAATTCAAAACTTAGCAAGGGTACATATAGGTAACAAATAATTGTCCTGTAAATCAGAACAATCAAATCGAAGACAAACTATAAAAACAAATATAAAAAGATATTTTCAGGTCATAGTATTCGTTTTTTATGTCTTTTATATCTATTTTCTTTTGTTTTTTTTTGTTACTTTTTTTACTAACAAATTGGGTTTTTAACGTAGATTACATTAATGATAATGATTAGTACTTGAAGCCCAGATCGCGTGAGGAATATGTACATCAGTTTTCAAATATTTATTATTTACTATATAATTTCTAAATTAAGCCACTTTCACTTCTTTAGGTAACAATGTATCTGTTTTGACAACTAAATAGGTAATTCGACAAAATAACGAGTATTATCAATTTCAAAAAAGGGGTTTAAAGAATTAGAAGGAGGTAGTCCTGGCCCAGTTGAACGATCAACCTTATTCCAATGGAAGCAAAAAGGGCGATTATTTTTCGTTTTGGCTCAGCTGACATGCTCTCTCTAGCACTACAAACCCATAAAACTGTAGTAAAAAGCATGATTTTATTTACACAGTGAAACGAGGCAATTAACAGAGATATCGAAGAAATATATCTCGTCGAACTGGATACGAACTGCAATAAAGTATGAGAATAGAAGATACAGTCATAAATGGCATACAACGAAAGCAGCTAAAATGGTACGGACATGTCCAATGAATGAAAAGCAGTAGACTCCCGAAACAAGTACCTGTATGAACACCTATAGGAATCCAGAAGAGAGGACTACCTTAGAAAACACGGATGGAATGAATAAGAAACTTAATGAGCTCGAAAGAACTTAAAGAACAATGGAAAAACCGAATTGAGTAAAAAATGGACGTCGGAAGACGTTTAATAGGAATTATATCATATTATAGGTACATTATTATATCATATTATATAATATATAAAATACACGATCTTAAAGGAGGTTACAACATAGACAATCAACAAAATCTATATCGTCAACTACACAGTGAAGACACAACAATAATAGAAGTGTCAAATGCCCTCCTAAAGGTCAAAGACTATATGGCGTCAATGAGGATCCTGTAATTATTATAATCAAATTAACTGTGAATTAACAAAATAACATTTCTAACTTTGGTCCAAATTAACCTATTCCAAATTTTTTATTTAAAAATTCGGGTAAAAAAACTAGCTTTTCGAATGTAAAAAAAGATTTTTTTCTAAGGACAATGTTTTTAAAGTTATTCTTAATGTTTATAAACTACATAATTTCAAAAATTTGGCATCAGGATTTTTGACTACAATAAATCATTTTTTTATCTTTTTCTAATACATATTGATAGTATAAGTCTTTTGCCGTCATTTTTCACCCATACCATTACCCCATCTTTATTATTTTCTTCCTTATGTTATTTTTAAAAAAAAGGTCTCTGGCATAAACAAATACAATAATTTTTAAAGTAATTAATATATCGGTCCCAAATTTTAAGGGGTATGTTAAGTACCCCAATACCCAACCTTGGGTGGAACTCTAAGGTTTAAGATTACTAAAAATTTTTAACAAATATCAATTATCATTTATTTTGCAGTTTGTAAAGCAACAAATTGACTTTTCAACTTAAAAATATTGTAATTTTGAAGGTTTGTCAACGTTCTAAAAAATAAAATTTTGTAATTTTATGTCAGGTATTTATCTTTCTAATAGAGTGCAAAAAATCGAAAGACTCACGTTTTTTGCATTAAATTGTTAATCATTAAAAAAACGGCTCCGAACTTTAGGCAGGAAACAGGTAGGTTTTCTTGTTATAGGTCTACAATAACTAAAAAAGTGGTGAGATACCTAGATTATTGAGTGTCACGAGAAAATCCTTATTACTCTGAACTAATATGACTGGACAAGCAAGTGACGAAACAAACTTCATATATTATGTAAACTTTACTAACAAAAACGTTTAAAATAAATATTCCAATAGATATAAATAATCAAGTTTCATATTCAAATACTGCAAAATATTTGGGCATTGTGCAATAAATATTAATAATCAAATTCCATATTCAAATACTGCAAAATATTTTTGTATTACTCTAAGCTTATGTAAAGAAGAAAAGAAAATAATAATTCTGATTGAAATACAAAAAAATGTACTGGCTGATTGACCAAAATTCTACGTTGTTTCTACATAATAAATTATTAGATATTATATAATCAAATACTGAAACAATAGTATTATCATAAAAACAGTATAATTATAAAAGGAAAATGTCACAAATCAACAGAAAATATTTCTATTCATATAAAAATTTAATCAAATTATAGGTACATACTACTTATTTATATAAAATTTCCTCAATCCTCGTCGACTTTTTCGTCCGGAACATAAACGTCTTTGTGAACTACCTATTTTAAAAACAATTAGAACACACCGGTTTGTCAAAAGTCGGAATAAGCCCTAATAATGTTATTCAACATTATTTATGACCCACCCTCGGGAGGGTATTATACTTCTTACCTACCCGTTGGCGAGAATCCAGAAACTATCGACAAGGACAGCCTGTACTGACCGAGAGAGAGAGAGAGAGAGAGACATTTAGCAGAACTTTGAGATTTTTAAGAAAGTTTATACCAAATAGCTGCTTTGTGTTACATTTTAAAACAGATTCGGAAAATGGGTTAAATTCTATAGTGCCCTATTAAACAAAAAATAGGTTTATTTTAACCAAAAATATTTGAAAAAAAAATATTGTTTAAAGAATTTATTAATTTACAACCAAATAGTGCACTAAAACTGTTTAAGACCTTCCATATAAAAAAAATCATCTCAATATATGTATAGTTTTTGCGTTATTTGATATAAACTTTTACATTGGAATTTAGCTATGCCCAGAATCGCGAGGAATGGCCTTAACGGCTATTTTCTTTTCAATAATCGCTGTAATGCAAAACAAATGGTCAACAGTAGATCTACCTGCCCTAAATCCTGCCTGTTTCTCAGCTTCTAAGTCTTTATATTCGCTTTCTATTCTGTTTTTAATTACTTTTACTTATATTCTACTGACCGAGTTTGTCTCAGCAATGCATCTGTAATTGTCACATTCATCGCTTCTGCCTTTTTTGTGTATAGTGGTTTTGAATGATATCTTCCACTCCTCTGGGGTTATCATTCCATTAAAGCAGTTTTGGAACAGTTTTTTCTAAACTTGTATATAGTTTGGTTGTACTCTGTTTAACTAACTCTGCGGGGATATTACCTTCACCCGGTGCTTTGTTATTTTTTAGAGATCTACATACATCTTCCACTTCTTTCGTTGTTATTCGTATGGGCGAAGTTAAAATATTTAAATTTTGTATTTCGTTGCTATCTTTAAATTGTGTTCTATCTTCCCTTAGGAGTTTCTTAAAATATTGGTCCCAGTCATCCATTGGTCCATTCTTATTGTTGACACTATGTCTTTTCTTATCTAATCGTAAAGATTTTTTTAAGACTCTCCAACTTTCTGTGCCTCTTCGCCCTCCTACATGTGAATTTATGATGTTACACTTTTGTTGCCATGCTTCATTTCTCTTCCGAAATATCATTTTTCGTACTTTAGCTTGAAAAAAGCATTTCGTACTTAGAAAATACAGTCATCGAATGAGAAGTAAAACATTAAAAAAATATTTGTCAATAAAAGATTAGATTGGCAACGATTATTAAAATTAAAATTCATAAAAGGTCAATAATAACAATATTGAATCATTTGTTTAAATTTTTAACACGCTTCTCATTTTAAAATAATGTCATATAAATACAATTATTACTTTAAATATATTACGTAGTTTATATAAAATTAAATAATAATTAAATGCACTATAAAATAATGAATGAACTGAATAAACTGAACAAAACCATAAGAAAACAGATAAAGGAAGATTTAAAGAAATACCAAGAAGATCGCATTAAGAAAATCATAGAGAAGAACAAAAGTTTAAAAACAATGAAGACAAATATAGGAAAAATAAAACTAATCATGCTTAAAGCTGAGAACAATGAAGAAAGAGATCTAGAAGAAATAGTAAATATCACAGAAAGATATTACACATACCTATACAGTTCTAAAAATGACCCAACACTATCATCTAAACAGAATCTCTCGAGGAAAATACAAAATGTTGGCTCAGAGGTATTACCAGAAATAACTGAACATGAAATCGAAAAATCCATAAACGACATGAAAAGAAATAAAGCGGCCGGTGCGGACAAAATACTGGCGGAACTGCTAAAAGAAGGAGGAGACACTATAAAAAAAATGCTAAAAATACTGTTCAACAAATGTCTGTTTGAAGGTAAAATACCTAAACAATGGGGAAATGCCAACACAATTTTAATACATAAGAAAGGAGACCGAACAGACCTAAACAACTACCGTCCTGTTTCCCTTTTGTCACAACTATATAAAACCTTCACAAGAATAATAAGCAACTGACTAACCTATAAACTTGATAACTACCAACCAGTAGAACAGGCCGGATTCGTGAAATGATACAGCACAATCGACTACTAAATGAGAAAACCAATGAATACAACCTTCCGCTGTACTTAGCATTCGTAGATTATGAAAAGGCTTTCGACAGCATTGAACACTGGGCGGTTGAAGAAACTCTGGTCAATAGTAGAATAGATTCAAGATATCGACAATTGATACATGATATTTACTAAAACGCAACCATGACCGTAATTATGGACGACAAATTAATAACGGATAATAATAAAATTAAACGAGGAGTCCGATAAGGCGATATAATTTCACCTAAACTGTTTACCTTGACCCTCGAAAACATAATAAAATCAACATATTGGGAAAACAGAGGAATATGTATTAACGGAAAATACCTAAATCACCTTAGATATGCGGATGATATACTCCTGATCTACTCGGAACGACAAAAACTGGAATTAATGCTGAATGAACTTCATGAAAAATCACTGCAAAAAGGCCTAAAAATTAACTTCAACAAAACAAAAGTACTGACAAACACGAAAGACCAAGAGGCAATAAAAAAACAAACAGAAAAAATAGAACAGGTAAATGAGTATATCTATCTAGGACAAGCAATCAGAGCTAACAGAGAAAATCAAACAGCCGAAATTATCGAGACGAGTAAGAATAGGATGGGCAGCGTTCGGCAAACTTTCTTACGTTCTAAAAAATCAAACAATCCCTCTATACTTACGAAGCAAGGTATATAACTCCTGTATAATACCGGTGCTCACCTACGGAGCACAGACATGGACATTTACAAGGCCAATTTGGATAGGATAAGAAAGGTACAAAGAGCGATGGAGAGACAAATGTTCGGTATATCACTTAAAGATAGAAAACGTAACCAGTGGATCAGAACCAGAACAAAGACAGAAAATGTTTTACATTATATTAATAATACATCAGATGTTCGTTTGTAATACTTCATGTAACGTTTTATATTGATTTTTTAATTGTGTGTTCTTATTGTATGCCATACGATAAATAAATAAATAAATGCATTTATTTCTAAAGTCATGCGAAGGCACATATTTTTATTCTCTATAAATTATGTGCTGTGATTGGATAAGTTCTATACTTAATTTGAGGATCGACACAGAAAAAAGAACTGTCATTTTTACCCTTATGGAGAATTATTTAAATCCAGGACGCATATATATATATATATATATATATATATATATATATATATATA
>OU898283.1:41451373-41499354 GCA_918026665.1 Diabrotica balteata
TATATTGTATTCATACCTTGTGGGTATATATTTTCAATTTACCCAATAGCAAAGTTGATCTACATTATACAACCTGACAATCTCACAACCAAAACTATCAGCATCTAACTTTAGTTAAACTTTAAACTTTGGATCCGAACGTTACGCTGTCTTGAGGCTAACCATGAATGGCCAGCGGCGATTCAGTTTCTAATCATAATTCCTATAAAGTTAACCAAACAAAAACATTTAATCGATATTTCTTGTAAAATAATAAAATAAGTCAACCTAACATAAGGAAAGAAAATATGAGAATATGTATCCATTAGTATGGAATAAATTCATTATTTTCTAAAATATAAATACGCAAGAACAGTAAAAACACATTTATTTGTATTTTTTTTTGTTACTATGTACAAAAAAATATATTATATGGGGTGATAAACACTAACGTAATACCGTCATCGTCATTTTATAAAATTCAAGGTCCTGCATGTTGTAGACTTTCTAGATCATTAATAACGGACTGATTGCTACAATATACAACACTTCGGCTCTTAAAAAGAGAATGATCAAAATATGGGCCTATAAAAATAAATAATTATTATCTACTACAGAAAAACTAGTTGGCTACTTCTATATATTATATATATATATATATATATATATATATTATATATATATATATATATATATATATTTTATATATATATATATATATATATATATATATATATATATATATTATATATATATATGTATATATATACTTTGGAGGATAACTTTCGGGAAAGCGTCAAAACAAGGATCAGCTAGAGATGGTATAAGCCAGTTTGGTGTAGAACTTTATTCTATATGTGAAATTTTCGGTGATATGTTGTCACCTTCATCAGCACCTAAATGGAAAACCTATTTTAGTACAAGTGGTGGAAGTTAACATATAAAACCTACATTGAAAATGTTCAGTTGGTCCTAGAGTTGAAGAACACTGTCACAAACATGTTAAAAATATTAAAAATTACATTTAAAATTTTGAATAAAAACATTACAACACAACAGGGTATTATTTAAAATACAAACACAACAAAAATCTAAAAATTATAACCTACACAACAACTGCAACTTCATGTTAAAGGTAGAAAAGAAGAATTATTCTTCTTTTTTGATGACATATTTCTGACTTCTGTCAATATCCGGGTGTCATATGCAACGAGGTTATAATTTTCACGTTAGAACCTCATGGATATGGAAAGAAAGAGCCCAGGAAACACAATCAGCAGGGAAATGGAGTCTTTTCTCAAGTACAGGTAGGCATCTAGTCATTTCCTGTGATTGTGTTTCCTGGGCTCTTTCTTTCCATATCCATGAGGTTCTAACGTGAAAATTATAACCTCGTTGCATATGACACCCGGATATTGACAGAAGTCAGAAATATGTCATCAAAAAAGAAGAATAATTCTTCTTTTCTACCTTTAACATGAAGTTGCAGTTGTTGTGTAGGTTATAATTTTTAGATTTTTGTTGTGTTTGTATTTTAAATAATACCCTGTTGTGTTGTAATGTTTTTATTCAAAATTTTAAATGTAATTTTTAATATTTTTAACATGTTTGTGACAGTGTTCTTCAACTCTAGGACCAACTGAACATTTTCAATGTAGGTTTTATATGTTAACTTCCACCACTTGTACTAAAATAGGTTTTCCATTTAGGTGCTGATGAAGGTGACAACATATCACCGAAAATTTCACATATAGAATAAAGTTCTACACCAAACTGGCTTATACCATCTCTAGCTGATCCTTGTTTTGACGCTTTCCCGAAAGTTATCCTCCAAAGAATTGTATTCTTAGCGTCGTTATACAAACTCTATTTATATATATATATATATATATATATATATATATATATATATATATATATATATATATATATATATGGTCTACTGGACCAGTACTAATCGAGTAACGACGAGAAGTAGTTCCACCAGGCTTGAGAATGGCAAGTGAGACCTTGCCGAAACGTCGCCAAAACAATGGTTTTCAAGAAAACCAGCACTTTACAACGCGGAGTCAAACCCGGAAAAATAGTGACAGCACATATAGCTCCCGCGGAAACCTCAAAACAAACATATATATATATATATATATATATATATATATATATAATATTATATATATATATATTTAGCTCTGCAGGCTAGAAGCCCATGGCTTGGTTTACTATTCTTTTCCATTCTTTTCTGTTTGTTGCTTTATTTTTCCAGTTTGGTATTTTAAGTTTTTCTAGGTCTTTTTCAACATCCTTCTTCCACCTGGTTTTCGGTCTGCCTTTCTTCCTTTTCCCTCCTATTCCTCCCATTAGCATTCTTTTTGGCAGTCTCGTGTTCCCATTATTTGGATGTGTCCCAACCATCTCAGTCTTTGTGACTTTATGATCCTTACGATATTCGGTTCTCCATACATCTGCTCTTATTCCATATTTGGTCTTTTTATCCATATACCATTCCATATTTTACCTCCAAATATTTTCCTGAGGACTTTTCTTTCCAGACTTGCAGCAGGACTTGCTCGGATTTGTTTATTGTCCATGTTTCACTGGCATATAATACAATTGGTCTAATTACTGTCTTATATATTCTTATCTTAGCCCTTCTAGATATGTTTTTGCTTCTTATTCAATTGTTTGGTGCAAAAATACAACGGTTACCGTCCATAATTCTCGCTTGGATATCTTCCTTCATATTTGGTCTTCTCGTGAATGTCGCTTCTAAATACTGGAATGTTTCTACTTCTTCTAATTTATATGTTTTTTCATCTGTTATTACTGTCAGATATTGTTCTTGTAGGTAATCTCTTTCTGTCCATTCCATATATTTGGTCTTTTCTTCATTTATGTACATCCCTTTCTTTCTCGCTTTCATTTCTGATCTTTTTGTTATTTCTTTTAATTCTTCCTGGCTATCAGTACAATGTCGTTAGCGAATGCTAAGCATTGGTGTTTTCTTTGATATATAAGTCCTGATCTGTTGATTCCAGCTTCTCTGATGGTAACTTCGAGGACGATACTGAACAACAGCGATGACAGTGGGTCTCCTTGTCGCACCCCCTCACTGACCTCAAACTTATCTGTTTCTACGCCATTTATTTTAACCCTATTCTCTGTTCTTCGTAGTGTCACTTTTACCATTCTTATCAGTTTTTCACTAATTCTCATTTCACGTAGTGCTTTGTATATTTCCTTGCGTTTTATCCTATCGAACGCTTGTTTAAAGTCGATGAATAGGGCCATTGTAGGTTTCCCATATTCGTAGCTTTCTGCTTGTATTTCGCGCAGTAGGAAAATTTGATCCACTGTGCTGCGCCCTCTTCTGAATCCGAAGCGCGCACATTGATATTCCCCTATGTCATTATCTATATTTTGAGATAGCTTATCTTTTATATATATTGCAAGTATTTTATATGCCACATTTAGTAGGGCTATTCCCCTGTAAGTGTGGCATAAACTTTTGTCGCCTTTTTTGTGAAAAGGGCACAGTGTCGCTTCGGTCCATTCCTTCGGTAATTTTTTTTGTTTCCATATGTCTTTTAGCAACTTTTCCAAATGCTTAATTAGTACTGGTCCTCCATATTTAAACATTTCAGCTGTTATTTCATCACTTCCTGGACTCTTATTATTCTTTAGTTTCTCTATTATTTCTTTTATTTCTATTTCGTTAGGCGGTCTTTCCTCTATTCGTTCTTGATCGACATTTTCCTTCACTTCTTCTTCCTTTTCATATTCTGTTGTTGGAATTTCGTTTAAAAGTTCTTCAAAGTATTCTTGCCATCTGCTCAATATGTCTTCGTCACTCACTAAATTTCTTCTACTTTTGTTTTTGTAGTGTACAGGTTTTCCTTGGTACCCCTTTTTCTCATTTTTCACCCCTTGGTATAAGTTTCTAATTTCTCTATTTTTATAGCTCTGTTCTATACATTTTAATTTATCTCCATTGTATTTTCTTTTCTATGATCTTATTACTCTTTTGGCTCTTTTCCTTTGTTCATTGTATTTTCTCTCAATCTCTGTTGTTTTTTCTTGCATCATTCTCATTCTTAATTTATTTCGTTCATCTAGTTTCCATTTTACATCCATCGTCGAACCATTCTTTGTATTCGTGTTTTATATTTCCATTACTGGCCTGAGCTGCTTTGGTCATACACACTTTTATTTGCATCTATGTTTGTTCAATATCCCCACTTTCTGCAATATTATCTAATCCTCTACTGACTATTTTTTCATATTTATTTTGTTTCTCTTCTGTCAGTAGTCTCACAGATTTGGTTGCTTTATACTTTTTCTTCCTCTGGTTTCTAAGCACTGGAATAAGTTGTTTCATTTGTATTCCAACTATAAAGTGATCTGAGTCTGCATCTGGACCTCTGTATGTCTTAGTTCTTATACATTTTGCATATCTTTTTCGACAAGCACATGATCAATTTGGTTTATGGTTTTCTCATGCGGTGATCTCCACGTTCCTTGGTGTATTCTTTTGTGTTGAAAGTACGTGCTCATAATGATCATATTTCTTTCTTTCGCGAAATCAATTAGGAAGTGACCATTTTCATTCGTTGTTTTCATGCAAGCTGTATTTTTCTATGGTGGTACATATTTTTTTCTTTTCCTATTTTTGCATTACTATCACCTAGCACTATTTTTACATCGTATTTGGGGATATTTTCGAATACTGTATCTATTTGATTATAAAAGTCTTCTTTTATTTCTATACTTTTGTCTTCAGTCGGTGCATGTATATTTATAAATGTTATTTTTTGGTATTTTCCTCTTATTCTTAATACACACATTCTCTCTGAAATTGGTTTGAAGTCAACGATGAGATCTTTCAGCTTTTTATTTACCACAAAGCCTGTGCCTAACATTGTATTTTCTCCCCGCTGTTGAAAAATAAATAGTCGTTTATTTCCATTGAGTTTTGCTAATTGCTTTGTTTCTTGTAGTGCTACTATTTCGAACTTGTATTTTTTGCATTCGTCGGTTATGTGTTTTAGTTTTCCTTCCTTGTACGTTCCTCTTACATTCCATGTCCCTACTAATATGCATTCGTTTATTACTTTGTTTCCAGTAATGATCTTTACATTTTGTTCATCTCTTGTACCTTTATCTTGCCAAGTCGTCTTCGTTATTTTAGTCTGTTTAAATTTTGCTGTTAGTTTTTTGGTTTGACATTTTTATCTTTTACTAATTGTCATTTGCTGTTACTTCTCATTTAATTTTCTCTCTTTGATTATGCTTCTGGAATCCTATTTTTACATTTTTTCCATTATATCTCTCTGCCATAGCCTTACCTCTAATTTCTTTCTGGATAATTCTTTCCTCCTTTGACATATCATCATTTATATAGATTCGCTCGTCTGTTTTGTTTTTTAGTTTATTTTTATTTTTCATTACATCAGTTCAAGGTCCTGCATGTTGTAGACTTTCTAGATCATTAATAGCGGACTGATTGCTACAATATACGATACTTCGGTTCTTAAAAAGAGAATGATCAAAATATGGGCCTACAAAAATAAATAATTATTATCTACTACAGAAAAACTAGTTGGCTACTTTTATTATGCCATTTTCATTGTCATGTCATGTCTGAATGTAAGCTTAAAGCAGAAAATTAAAATACTTAGTATAATTAGTTATAATAACAAAGCACAAACTCTCAATTAAACATGTGTAATTAGTTTAAGAATGAATATCCAGAAAGACCCATAACACAATCACTAGTCTCCTTTTTTTATGCAGGCATGAATCTGTGTGTTTTTCAATGTGCCTCCAGTAAGATGTCGTTCCATTATTTCGTGGTCGTTCTTACTGATAATCTTTCTACTAGAAAACCGTCTCTTGCCGTCTTTACTACTTCATTTATTGTCATTCTGCTCATAAGATCGCTTCAATCCACTCTTCTGTTTCTTACCCAGTCCTTGATGTTTTGCACCTTGCATCGTCGTATATCTGTACTTCTAGCCCTATGCCAAGTGTTTTTATTACTGCTATTTTTAACATCCCTTTAGTCCTTTTAGTGTCAGAGGTGTTTCTGCCGCGTATGTCATTCATGGTCCGAATACTGTTTTGTAAATTCTGCCTTTGATTTCTTTCGCGATATTTTTATTTCCCCATATTGTTACATTTAGGCAACCTGTAACTTTGTTAGTTCTATCCACTTCATCTTTCACTTCTGTTTCGAGCTTTCCGTAGCTAGACAATAAATGATGCCTAGATATATAAACTGCATCACTTTTTATTATTTGACCTTCCAGCTCCAATTTACATCTTGGTAAATTTTTAGTTTTGACCTGCCTTGTAAATTTCTTTTACTGTTCTTACGATTTTATTTAAGCCGTCATCGACGTTTTCACCAATATTTTCTCAAATTAAATTTTCGTTCAGTTGTCTTGAAACTGATTTCTTAACTTTCTTATCCTGTAATTGGGCTGTATCAATATTATTGCGAGACTTCTTTTTGATCACTTTTTTTAATTTTAATTGGGTTATAGCTACTATGGGATTGTGATCGAACTCAATCTCAGCACCTGGATAAGTTTTAACTGATTTAATACAATTTCTAAATCGATTTTTTATAAGAATAAAGTCGATTTGGTTCCTTATAATTTTGTCCTCTGATTCTGCATTTGATTTTTAGGTTAGTCTTCTCGGTGGTAGTTTAAAGTAATTATTCGATATAATGAAATCGTGTTCTTGACAGAACTGGACAAGTCGATCTCCACGCAGTACTTCGCAGTAAATTAACAAGTGTGCGTCCAATACACATTTTGGTACGTACATGAGCGGGTATACTTTCTTAGTAAAAATAATGTTGTCTTCGGATACAAGCTTTTTTTAACGGTTGCATACGGTGTCGGCTCTGGACCGAAAAATATTGTAACTGTTGCTCTTATAGTGAGTTTTTTTAGATCTGCTTATACCACTCTGACACTTTTGTATTCTGCTACTCTTTCTAGCTATGAAAGTCATAAACTATATAAAAAAAGTTCAATATTTGGTCCGAGAGTTCAAGCCATAACTTCAAGTCATTCAAGACCATAATGGAAAAGTAAAAGCCGAATAAATAAGCATACGAGCAGAAGTAGAGAGTGCTCTTAAGTAACTAAGATATAAAAAATCCCCAGGCGTTCGATAGCCCAACAGCAGAGACTCTAAAATAATAGGCGAGATGAACGTAGATGTAATACTGAATATCTTCTTTTTTTTCTTCACTGGCTTTACAACTCAGGGTGAGTCTTCGCCGCATCCACTATCGCTCTCCATCCTCTACGATCATGCGCTTTTATATCCCATTGTTGTACCCCAATTCTAAATAAATCGGCTTTAAACATCCTACCATCTTTTTCTCGGTCGGCCTACTGATCTTCGACCATCTGGTCTTTCAAAAAAATACTGTCTTTAACACTCTGTCATCCTCTGATCGTACCACGTGACCTGCCTATCTTATTCGGTTTGCTTTGATATGTCTAACTATGTTTTCAGTTCCATACAGAATCACCAATTCAGCATTGCGGTGTCTTTTCCAATCCCATGTGAATTCAACTCTTTGAGAGCCAAATGTTATTACGAGAACCTGTCTTTCAAATACTAGAAGCTTATTAATATTTTCGCTCGGTTAAAAGTCCATGTTTCACTGCCATATGTAATAATTGGGTGAATAATCGACTTGTACAGTGTTAATTTAGATTTTCTTTTCAGCAGCTTTGATCTTAATAATGTTAAAAGGGAGTGTAATGCCTATTTCCCACAGCTATCCTTGCGGAGAACTTTTTTTTCTATGTGATTGTCAGCTGTGATTATCGCCCCCAGGTATTTAAACTCCTTTACTACTTCGAAGTTGTGATCATTAATACTAATATTCTGCCTAACTCTTGGTATTGGATTTTTGATTACTACAATGTATTTTGTCTTTTCTTCATTTATTCGGAGATCCAGACTACATGTTTTCTCCTCAAGCTGGGAAAACACCTCTCTCACGTCTCTTGTAGAATGCATGGCTGCTTCTATATCATCAGAAAAGGCCAGCAACAGTTTTGATCCTTAATCAGCAAATCCACCTGTCAGCTCAGACGATATTTTACTTATTGCAATAAGCAAAATTGAACAGCAATGGTGACAAGGGTTACCCCTACGTAAGTCCTGAATTTATATCAAATGGCATCGATATTCTGCTTCCTATCTTTACTTGCGCATATGAGTGTGTCACGCACATTTGCGTTAATTCAACTAATTTTCTTGTTATTCCCATTTCTAACATTGCTATCCACAATTTGCTTCTTTTTATCGAATCATATGCTTGCTGAAAATCTATGAAAATATGATACACATCGCGGTTGAATTCCCAGTTGTATTCTAATATTTTTCGGATGGTAAATATGTGATCTATAGTTGACCTTCCAGCACGAAAGCCGCATTGGTAGTCGCCTAGAATATCTTCCTAATATGGTGGTCTCTTTAGCAAGATAATTGATAGCACTTTATATGATGTTATAATAAGCGATATGCCTCTATAGTTTCGGAATTGTTCTTCCCATTCTGTCCATACTCTAGACATTTTCTGTTGTTGCCATACTCTCAGAATGATGATTTTTGGTGTAAAAGGTTTCCTTCTTTTTTTAACAACTCTCCATTTTTGCCATCATTTTCTAGTGCTTTTATGGTCTCTTAGAGACGCGATCGCATTCTTTACTTCCTCAAGTGTTGGTGCTGATAACCTGCTTCATTTCTCATAATCTGTGTTACTCCAACACTTTTACCTTTTCTGACTGACGTCACTTTACTAAAGTATTTCCTTATTTGATTCCTCTCGCCACTTCTGTTTATTTCCCAGATTTGCTGTTCTAGGTAGCTACTCTTTTTAGTTCTTAATAGTCGCCTTGTTTGTGCTCCTGTTATGTTAAAATCTGCTTTGTTCTCATCTGTGGGGTCTTGTAGCATTTTCCATCTTTTTTTCGTTTTTATTTCCAGAATGTCCTAGCATTCTTTGTCAAACATTTTCGTTTTGGCGAGTCCTCTTTTTTCCAATGGTTTCCTTGGCTGCTTGTTCTATAACTGACTCCACTTGCTGCCATGCTTGTTCTAACTCTAAATTATGCTCTTCCTCCCCCAGCAAATTGGAATCTGTTGCTTATTGCCACTTGATAATGCAGTTCTTTATTTGGTGTTTGTAGGGCTTCTATGTTCCATATTTCTCTTTTTTTATTGTTCCAGTTTCTATATTGATAATCGCGTTCTTTCATATTCACGAAATGATCGCTATCGCAGTCAGTTCATCTCATACTTCGTGAATTAATAATTCTACTAGAGTGTCTTGAGTCAATGAGGACATGATCTATTTGATTTCGTGTTCTTCAATATAATCAACATTAGCAGTTTAATCAATAAACTGCTAAAGAAATTTTTACTTCCAGAGATTGCCGAAGAACAATGCGAATTGGTACCAGGAAAAGGAATGCAACAGCAGATACTTAAAACTAGATATATAAAAAAAAGCAAAAGAATACAACATACCAATACTGTTCTGTTTCGTAGATAACGCAAAAAATTTTGATTTAGTAAAATGGTTAGGAGTTTATTAAAAAATATGGAAATACCTAACCACTTAGTTAACATAATAAGAAATCTGTGTGATAAAAACTCTGCCAAAGTTAAAATATACAGAATATATTCAGATACACATACACCGACAACTATTTCCTTAATTTTTTAATCAACATTCCAATAGTTGCATCCAAATTTCATCTTTTACTTATTTTGCTTCTGTTTTTTTTTCCAACCACCCCACTAGCGTACAACATTTTACAACTTCCTTATTAATCACCCATTAACACATACCACATCTAAATTTTTCCACTCCCTCATTGTACTGTCTTTCTATTTATCATACTCCTTCCTCTTACACCGTCTTATCCCATGACAGTTTCTTTCTTTTTCTCATCCTTCTGCCAGTTCTTTTATAACTCTTCTCTTACTTTTCACTATTCTCTCTCGTACATATTCATCTTCACATGTCTCTTACTTCTTGGGGTCTCCTTACTTGTATTTTTACTGTTTTTCAACATTATTCTTCATTATTAACCTTAATAATTAACTTTAAACTTAAACTCCATTACTACAATTAAACTCCATTATTTATCATCACACATCCAATCGACACTTTCACTTTGTGGAACCCACTACCACTTATATTACACATTTCTCTTAATCAACTCAGATATGCCGTCAATCTAATCCTCTTACAGTTAACTCAACACATAGTCTCTATTATTTTATTTTTCTCTAATACATATTTAAACACATATCAAACATTTTACATTTCCTCTTTCCTATATTAATATTTTCATTCATTCATTCTCAGCTTCATTTATATTCATTCAACATACTTCAAAATAAGGTAATACCATATTAACACTATTAAAAACTACAATATAATAATAGTTAAAATATCACATTCTGTTATCTTCTCAAAAAATTTCTTAATACATAACAGGTCCCTTGCCGTTGCTAGCCAACTACCATTACCCAATCAAAATTAATTTTTACTTCTATTTTATTGGATTTCAACTTAATATTTTAGTATATACTAATTTTTTTATACCCTTTTTACACTATTATGTGGATAGTACCACATCACTTCCTTTCATTTTCTACCTTTATCATTTTTCTTACCACTTATGATGTCATAAATTCAACCTTAAACATTAATTCCACTAATTTAATAATTCATTTCTTTTTCAATAATAGAGATTTGCAGATTTAAGACAATAAATTTTATCATTTAAACAAATTTAATTTTAACTACAGGATCATTAATAAGATATTAGTATTATTACAACAAAATAAATTTTATAATTTTACAATTAAAAAATTACATTAGTCTCGGAACACACCTATACCTAGTCACGTTCAGTTGTCTTCTTAAATTATATTCCTGTCACCTCAGCCAGTTGGTCTGTGTCGTTTTAACTGACAAGTACCACGTGTTAAAAATCGAGCAGGGAGACATGTAGTCCCTAAAGTAATAAAATTTTATCTATTGTCATCGACCTAGAGTCACAATATAATTAAAATTTAAAATTTGGAATGATGTAAACCCATATATGGAGGTCACAGCGATAACTTTATTGTTAGCTTCAACTACATAAGGCACTGAGGATGATCTGTTCAGATCGAAAACGTTATGCTAGTACATAAATTTTGACGACACTTTTTTAAAAAGTTTTAACTATGTGTTTTTATACCACAATACAAGCGTGAAGTGTTTTAACTTCTGTGTTTTTTTAAACGATGGTATACAGCCAAGTACTGGGATTTTACCAATAATTTTTATATTCAGATGCGTTTAAAATAAAACAAAAAAACAACTAGACAGTGCTGCATACTACCACCATTATTGTACAACATAAATTCTGAATATACAATTAAAGAAATTCTAGATGAATGGTATGAAGAAATTACTATAGGAGGCAGAAAAATTACCAACCTGCAGATGATACACTTTTACCAGCAGCGAATGGAGTCAAAATGGTTATCATCACTGAATGGTTAAGTCGGATAACTGAAGAATTCAGACTTCAGATCAACACCGAAAAAACCAAAAATGATCATAGAGAGAACAAATAATAATCCACCGTACATACAGCAAGTGGCGAATTTTGAAGTGGTAGACAAATTTGTATACTTAAGCTCCCTGATAGCCAACAATGACGATTGCCCCTCAGAAACAAAGCGTAGACTAGCTATAGCCCGAACCTTTACAGCTAAAACGATTAAAATAAGAAACCACCGAACAATAACAAGAAAAACTACGCTTAGATTGATCAATGTCCTTATTTTTTCCATTGCTCCATACGCAGCTGAAACATGGACAGTAAAAAAAGTTAATAGAAATAAGATCGAAGCCTTTGAAATATGGGACTATAGAAGAATTCTACGCATGTCCTTGACAGAACATAAAACCAACCAGTCAATTCTAAAAGAACTTCATATAAAAGACAGGCTATTAAAAATAGTAAAACGAGCATACCCAATTTACTTTGGCCACATATCTCGAAGAAGGGGGTCGATGGAACTATTGATAGTAGAAAGACAGTTATAAGGCTGAAGACCAAGTGTAAGATCTCCAACACGATGGGCAGACCAAATAAAAACTCTAGTGGGAAAATCTCTGGATAATATTTAGAGTACTATCACTCCCTGACAAATACTCAAGAAATGAGGAGAAGAAGTTTATCTAGTTCTTTGTAGCATTCAAACTGGCATGGAGGCTACTTTAGGTCTTCTAAGAGTTCCATAGCCGCTTGACTAATATCATGTTAATTTTGCACTCTACAAGATTACACAAATCTCTGCTCAAACAACATAGTACATTCTACTATTGGAATAAATATGTTTATATTTTCACCACTTAATATATAGATAGGCGATTCTTTTGCAGTTTTAGATTCGTCTGAGCAATAAGTAAAATCCTACAGTCTGATTTTTTGTTTCCTCTGCTTTATCCCTCTTTTAGGCAGATGTTTAATTATAAAGGTATTTTGTGCCTTATCTGGATACCATATCGTCAGTAGTTATCATCCATTTTTTATCTGTGATTTTATTTATGAAGTTACTATGTCGGTTTTTGCACCTTTTCTAGTTTGAGTCACTGATGGTCGTTACCGCTTTCTTCAGTAACGGTTTTATCTACTAATTCCAGATAAGCGTAGCGTCTTACGTACTAATAAAGTACCCCGAGGTACTTTACTTCAGTAAAGGCTTAGATGACCTAACCCCTCTTAAATATCTTACAAATAACATTAAGAATCACATTCTAATTTATGTTACCGTATACCTACAGCGTTTATTAATACCGTAAACTTTCTTCATTAATTAAAATTAGAAAATTAGGTCTCCAAAATATATTCCATTTGATGTTAAACTAAGGAAATTAAATTACGCCATCTGAAATGTTTGCGGTTCGGAGCTGTTACAGTTATGGGGAATTTGAGAGAAATTAGATCAATGCATATGAACAAAGGGGTTGTTAAACTAAATGAAAGTGATAAGTCACAATGCAGGTGTATATTTTGCCGACATAATACTACTTGTCTGCTGATTCTATGCTCCACTATTCTCTAGAGAGGGTTTCTGAAATATGAAGTGGTGACAATAGCAATTTGAATCGGATTGGGTTAATGATGGTGTAATAAACAAATTATTAGCAGATTCTTGGGTGAAATAATTGAAAATTTATTAGTATATAAATGGGAGTGTCTTTCCAGTATTGTAAAAAGTAAGTTCAGTTCTGCTTTAAGTAATTTTTAGAATTTTTCTGTTTTTGATGTAGATTTTTTAGCCTGCTGCTGTTACTGTTTTGGTGGGCAGCATATTTTTAAGAGTTTTAGGTGAAATAGCATTAATGTAGTGCCGACTTTTTTCAGTAAATGTCAAATAACACATTTTTTCTACTTATCCCCAATTATTAAGTTAATTTTAATAAATAATAAATAAACACTGGTAGCATACCCGTCTAGAATATAGACTCAAAAATCTAACCATAAACACAATTTAATTTTTTTTTTTTTTTCATCCTTTATTTATTGAAATCTGTTTCTACAAATAAAAAAAAACAATAATCAATATGTTTATCAAGTAATTAACATAGGGGAGAGCTGTCCAGTGACAGAAATCCTTAAGATAAATTTCTAATATATATAAATATTTGAAATATAAATAACAATTTACAAAGACATTTTACTAACATATTAAAAAAATAGTAATAGTTAAAATTATAACAACACACACAATTATAAGTTGTAGGTATATGTAGTATCAGTTGTAGCTATAAAACGATATATACGTTTATGTATATAAAGGTATAGAGAGGTCTAGAGGATCACGTCGTTTTAGTCTTCCTCTCCTTGGTCGCTTAAGTAGGTCTTGGGCAAGTGTATTTGGATGGTTTAGTAGTCTATTTTTGTAAGTGCCACTGAGTGAGACAACGGTGTCTTTAATATTTTGGATCTGAAGATCTCGGTGTATCACATAATTGGGCACGTACCACGGTGCATTGGTAATATGTCTCAAAACTTTAGATTGGAAACGTTGAAGTTTCAGTAAGTGAGAATTAGATGCTGTACCCCATATCTGTATACCGTAGGTCCAAACTGGCTTTAGAACACATTTATACAGTAATAATTTATTATGTAGACTTAGTTTGGATTTTTTATTCATGAACCAATACATTTTCCTGTATATTAATCCTAGTTGCAGTCGCTTTGTCCAGATGTGCTTTCCCCAATTTAGTCGGCTGTCAAAATGTATTCCCAAGTATTTAACATCACTTTTTTTGGGTATTATGGTATTGTTTATGCACACAGATGGTACACTCTCTTTGCGTAAAGTAAATGTTATATGTGCTGATTTGCTGCCATTTACTTTAATTCGCCACAGTTTTAACCATTTCTCTAGTTCATTTAAATGAATTTGTAAATTTTGACAGGCTGTAACAGGAACCGAGCTAGAAACCATTATCACAGTATCATCTGCATAGGTAGCGATTGTGCTGTTTACTCTTGTGGGAATATCTGCCGTATAGAGTAAGTATAAAGTTGGTCCCAATATACTACCCTGAGGTACTCCCGATAGAATTGGAGATATGTTTGATACTGCTTCATTGCATCTGACCTGGAAATATCGATTGGTAAGATAGGATCTCAGAAGAGCATACAGAGGATGAGGAAAGTGAGTTTTTATTTTAGATAGCAGCCCCTCATGCCATACTTTATCAAATGCTTGTGAGACATCCAAAAAGGCTGCAGTGCAGTATTCTTTCTTTTCAATCGCATCTCTTGCTACTTTGGCAACTCTATGTACCTGCTCAATTGTTCCATGTTGTTGCCTGAATCCAAACTGATAATCAGGTATTAACTTTTGTCTGTCGATTATAGAATTCATTTTCTGAAGGAGTATCCTCTCAAATATCTTAGAGATAATGGGAAGCAAACTGATTGGACGATAGGATGATAGTTCTTGTGGATCTTTATTTGGTTTCGGTATTAGAATGATTTGTGCCATTTTCCATTGAAACGGAAAATAGCCTAACTTTAGTATAGCGTTAAATATGTACATAAGCAACCGAAATCCTTCTTCGGGTAAATTTTTGCAGATTTTTCCCGATATTAAATCATACCCTGGAGCTTTTTTAGTATTGAGATGTTTAACTAACTCTTTTATTTCGTTAATTTTGATATTTTCTATAGGAGGTGACATCTGGTAGGGTGCATCTAAGTTCTTGTGAATGAATTCTTCTTCTTCCTTTGAGATAGTTCTGGAGTGTGGTTGAAAAACTTGGCTGAGATGATTAGCGAATGCTTGTACTTTATCTTCATCGGCCTTGGCCCAATCACCGTCTTTATTTCTAATGGGACCGTCATGCTTAATCTGATGTTTAAGTTTCCTAGAGAGTTTCCAAATAGAGTAGTTTGTGTCATCCGTCGCAGTAAGACTTTCAAGAAATTCATTTATGCCCTGATCTTTGTATTTGTGTAATTCTCTTTTAAGCAAACGAGTAGCCCTATTCAGTTCAGTTTTGTTCTCAGGAGATCTGGAAGTTTGCCACTGTTTTCTTAGTTTTCTCTTTTCGTTGATTAAGATTTTTATATGATGTGGATATGGTTCACAGTTATTACCCCGATTTAGATCTGGAGTTGCTCTCCAAGCTGCCTGTTGAATGATTGATGTAAGGTGATGAACTGCTTCCTCAATATTTTCACTTGTTTTAAGAGGAAGATTTAAGTTAATTGTGTTTTGAATATTAAATCTGAACAGACTCCAATTTGTTTTATGATTTGAAAACGTGGGGTGTTTATTTGTATTATATACATGTTCCATCACATCAATAAATATGGGAGAATGGTCCGACGAAAGGTCAAAAGAAGGTTTAATGTCTAAAAAGTTGTTACTTATTCCTTTTATGATACCAAAATCGATGAGATCGGGTATTTTATTTCTATCTGTAGGCCAGTAGGTTGGCTGCCCAGTAGAAATTGGAGTCAAGTTATTTTCGTTTAAACTTTTAATAAGTTCTCTTCCGCGAGTTGTTATCAGTCTTGAACCCCATCTTGTATGTTTTGCGTTAAAATCACCTACTGCAATAAAGCGATGACCAAGCCCTTTGAAATAACTAGAGAAATGGTCCTCTTTAATTATTTTACCAGGGGGACAATACGCAACTGACATCGTTATGTGCCCTTTACTGAGTTCTACAGATATAGAGGTTGCCTGAATGTTGATTTCACACACTTTATTTATTTCGTGATGTTTTATATTACTTCTAATGATTAACGCAGTTCCACCATGACCTTTTCCCATTGGGTGTGGTGTGACATAGGTGCAAAAATCTGGCATACTAAAATGGCTCTTGTTTGTCATATGAGCTTCAGAGACCATCATGATATCAAGATTGTGTAACTTTATAAATGCCTTAATCTCCTCACTATGGTTTGTGAGGCCGTTTGCGTTCCAATATCCAATTTTAATTTTGGGGTTGAACATTAAGTTTTGATAACATCGTTATGAGAAGGTCGAACATTTTATCCATTCTATCCATAAGTTTTTGGACCATCAATTCTAAACTGTTACTTGTTTCTGTTGTATTCAGTTTTTCCTGTGTAGTATTTGAGACAGATGCGGTAGTATGATTTGGTCCCTCCACAGCGTTTGCATATGTTACAGATGGGCGACGAGTATTTGAGGAACTTGGCGGGCAATGAGATTGTATTTTCTCCCTCAATTTTGGAAATTGTTTTCTTTGGAGCTCTTTGTAGACCAAACAGCCTCTGTAGGATGCAGGATGATTTTCTTGGCAATTTGTACACTTCACATCTTTAATTCGTGTTGGATTTGGACATTCGGATGACAAGTGATTGGCTGTACATTTTACGCATCGTGGCATTCTGTTGCAATATTTGTGAGTGTGTCCGAAATGTTGACACCTGTGGCATTGCGGAATTTCTCTTTTGGGATGTGGTGGTTCAACTTCAACTATTGAGTTAAGTAGTTTATTGACTTTATAAATATCTTTATTGTTTGCATTAGCAACCAATTCTACGTGGAAAAGTGGTAGTTGCTTTTTATCCTTTATTCGTTTTATGTTGGAGATATTTTTGACTGAATGTCCTAGTTCTTCGAGTGCCCTTTTAATCTCATTAGTTTCTGTTGAGGGGTGAATATTGCGAATAACCACTCGAAATCCACGGTCCTGTTTTATTTGATATGTGTGAAACTGCGTTTTTTTTGCTGTTAAGCTTTTAATAATATCCGAGTAGTTTTCAGGTGAATCTACTTGGAGTTTAATTTGGTTATCCCTAAGGCATTTAATGGTATATAGATTTGGTATTTTTTCATCAAGCAGTTCGCGTAGCGGTTTTATATATTCGACATTCTGAATAAATATTGGTGGAGGTTTATTGGATTCGGCATTTCTATTTTCTTCTTGTATATCATCAGTAGTTAAAGGGCTATATCTATTGGTCGTTGGCGTAGGTTTCTGCAGCCAATAATCCTGAATGGTAGTTTGCTTTTTAATTTTATGCGGAGGGCTATCTTCTGATCGCTGACGCTTCTTATTTTTAATTAAAGTCCAACCTGTAACATCATCTTGCTGACGAGTTTGTTCAGTGGCTTCTGTTTGTTGTTCTAGATCTGGTTTGTTTTCTGGCAAACATGTCGACATTGAGGCACAATGAGATGAGCTATTAGTGGCGTTTATCCTGATTTCATTTGAGGAAATACTGTTAGTTCTATTTTTAAGCGATGGTGGAGGAGTTCGTGCCAGACCGGCCTTTCTTATAGGTGGATTCTCATATGCTGCATCTTTTAATGAGGGAGAATAACTCTGACTATTATCTGAATTTGGAATTTGATTTTGCCATTCCATTTTAGCTACTTATTTAACATATTGTATTTTACAAAATATTTTTATGTATATAATGGTTTTTATGTAATTATTATTTTTTTTTGCTTTACGATAAGAGAATTAATCCAGATCGACTCTTCGGAGATCAATTCTCCTCTTAAAGCTACTTAGTTTTTATATATTCAGTAATAGGTACTTTGTTTTCCCTTTCTATATTATTTTTTTGAAGTTTGGCAACACTGTCAGGCGTTGAGACGTGGGCCGTTTTCTTATCGCAGACTGGATTGCAGATAACCTTACTTGTTTTCGATATTATTTTATGGATGTTTAATCGTACCAGATTGGTTTTTCTAGTGTCAATTTTACACTTCGCACTTTCTACACCAGTATAATTAGTTACTACCGATTTTTATGTTTTAAAACTTTAATTTCACCTGTAATTTTGGAAAAATTTTCACTGTTTATTTATGTTTAACCTGCTGGCTTCACCGCAGCGTTGCCAGTGACAATTTAATTAACTTTTAGAATATATTGGAATTAAAATTAGAAATGTGCTTTATTCTATAATATACAGATAACAACATTTTTTTGTTGACAATAGAAATTGGGATTTATTGCAATCCAATCTATAGAGTATATTTATTATAATGCTCTAAAACTAATTTTTTGGTTATTTTTTAGCCTTATTAGCAATACAAATAAATAAGTAATAGTTTTTTTCTTCAAACGTCAAATAATGATGACATTACTTATCTAACTTGATCCTGTCAAAGTTTGATGTCTCCGCCGGCAGCAGTTTTTTTCCCATTTCTTTACGGCGGAGGGAAAAATGTTGTCATGGCAACAATATAAAACATGTCACAAAGCAACAATACAAATGTCATTAACAACAATTAAACATCATTTTTATTTATAGTAATATTAAAAGTACAATTAGTTAATGAGGCATTTTCAAAATTGAAACCGTGCAAAAATGTTCCCGACTCTTGATACGCATTGGTAATTGTTGATGATACTGATGGTCGAGAACAACTTTCAGCAATCATTCCCGATGTTGGCGAATCATGAGGGTTTAAAATTTTTTGAGCATTATCGTTCTTATTTCTTATTGAATCCTCTATATATCCTTCGGCAACCGTGCTTGATTTCCAGCCCCCATGTCGTTTGAGGCATTCTAGATTTCCGCCTCCATCAATTAAAAGTGTTGCTGAAGTTCGTCGTAAAGAGTGACCCGTGTATGCGCTTGCATCGTTTAAATTTAAATAACTAGCTACTTTTTGAGCTACTGCGCTGATCGAATGTATTCCCATGACGCTTTGGTAACACTTTCCATTTTGGTACTTGATAAAAAATCGGTTTTCTGTGAAATTTTCAGGACGCAGTGATGCATACTTTTTATACAGTTTAATGTGTTTTACTGTCTGCGATTTTGATAATGATTACATTTTCTTTATCCTCAATGTCCACAGTCTTCATTTTTACTATTTCGTTCATCGACAGGCGCCGGTAACCCCAATTAACAAAACAATCTGAAATATTTTTATAATTTAGTAGAGTATACTACATGCCTTGCAATTACATTTTTTTACCTTTAATTCTAAATATAACTTATCTGGCGCTTTAAACTAAAATTTATCAAACTCGTCTTTAGTGAAAACTTTAGACTTCTTTGCAGTATATCCTTCGCTTGGTTTATTCAGAAAGGCACCTAATTTAAAAATTTGCTTATATCCACATTTTTTCTAATAACTAACTCGGATTTTATCATAGAGTATCGTGACCACATTGTAGAAGATTTCCATTTAAAATATGCCAGTAAAACGTCTTGGGTAACTTGCCGTACTCCTCTTGTATCGCACCACTCTTGGAAGTGCTTGTACGCTAACCGATACTTTATTCCGGACTTGGAGGGCCCCAAACGTGCTACTGCATCATTAGCCGCGGACTCAATTTCGTTTAGGTTTTCCATTTTCGCACTAAATTTGCGCTTGCGGTTGCAACAACAATAAGCTGTCTTTAATAATTGCAAAACACTGTCAAACAACTGTAACCAGGGAGACGCAAATCCCACCGACGACTTAATTATTTTAATTTCTAACATCTAGACGACTTTGATAGTTGTCACAGTTAATTTCGAGTAAAAATACCGTATGAATTGTACTATTTATGGTTGAAAATTGCTACGTTTGAAGAAAAAATAGTATACTTTATTCGGCAAAGAAGCGACTTTTCTTGACTTGCCCTCTATTTCGCGCCTCACTTCGTTCGGCGTGTAATATCGGGCGCGTCAACCCTAACCCTAACAAAAAATAAAAATTAGAAAAGCATATTAATAAGCTAAGGGCTCAAATATTCCACCTCCTTGTGCTAAACAATATCCAAATCTGTCAGATAGATTTCTCCCCATATTTGAAGTAGGGCTGGTGTTATGCTTGCAAAGAAATGAAGTATTTTTGTCCTTAATTGACTAGGTTTGAGGCCTGTCAAACTGATGCCTATAAATGTTTTATTGAGAAAACCACAAAAAAAGAAATCGTTAGGCACTAATTCACATAATCTAGTGGGCCATTTAATTTCACCACGTGTACTTACCACTCGATCAGAAAACGTTTGATTGAGGACGTCAATAGGTGCTCTAGAGTTGTGAGCAGAACACCCATCTTGTTGGAAATAAACCTCCTGAAAATTAACAGGAAGTCATCGAACTGACGGAATGATCTTATTCTGTAAAAGTTGTAAATATTTGCACCCGTTTAGGTTTCCATTGATAAAAAATGGACCGAAAATATGGTCACCTATTACTTCCAGGCCAAACATTTAATTTTTGCGGATGCTGCTTTCGCACTGCAACATTGAGGTGCTTATTTTTCCGAGAATAATACCTTGCAAATTAAAGATTCGTCAAAAAATAAAATATTTTTTAAAAGTGTACGTTTTTATTCTATTTATCTAATATAAATTCTAGATTACCAAAAAGCGTTTGATTGTGTCCAACACCACAAGTTAATGCAGATTCTCAAGAAAGTTGATATAGACCAAAAAGACATAAGATGCATTGAAAACTTGTACTGGCATCAAACGGCACAGTTAAAAATGGACAATTCTATATCCAAGCCCATACATATAAGAAGGGGCGTTCGACAAGGATTTGTGCTTTCCCCTCTTTTATTTAACATTTATTCGGAAGCCATATTTCAAAAGTCTTTGGAGGATGCAGAGATGGGAATCAAGGTGAATGGAGTATTGAGCAACAACATACGATATGCTGATGATGGTGTCTTAATTTGTGACAACATAGTCGATCTTCAACAACTTGTCACTATAATCGGAGAATACAGTAAGCGAATGGGATTAGAGATTAATACCAAAAAGACCAACGTCGTCCTGGTGCCTTTTAGTCGCAAACTAATGCGCACCCTGACGTGCGTCGCCCCGCCTCCCTACCTTTTATTCAATTATGTATTGGCCAGGAGATCCGAAAATCTCATATAAATATTAAATCGTCTTTAAATATGGGATTATTCGGATCTCACGGCAGTCAACGCCTAGCTTTGCTACGGCTCCCACGTAGGGTATCCTATGCTTGGGAGGCCTCCTTCAAGGGGCTCCGCTCCTTACTCGTCCTTAGACTCTTTTGCTAGGACCTTTGTCTACGACTAAATTGTGTTTTATTTATCTTCCCATCTAATTAAGATGAAAACGCAGAGGCAATTTCGGATTGACTAACCGAAGCCCTCTGTAGAGCACCTAGAGAGCTGATATAGAGTCATTTCACATGAAGACCCTACTCTCCCTATGGTGACTTGGCGCTCAACTAGAGAAAAAGCAGCCTACGACCCAGGCTCCCACTGAAGCTCAGCTAATAAGCTCCACACCAGCAGCTAATGGAATAATCAACCAATTCTGCAGTTCCTGACACCGTCCAGTGCCGGAAAATTCAACGACCGAGAAGTCACCGAAGCCACTAGCCCCAGAAACTATTGAAGTCCCCGGAGTAGACGCGGAGTCACTCCTGCCCAGTATGTGGTAGGATACATCACGTAGGCACAGGCATACCTCCTACAAAACCGGCTGGAAAAAGTTATGGGATACTGATGGTCTGGAGGAGGACGAAGTCGTGGAAGTGGAAGGTGCTGTGATGGAACACGGTACCTGCAGAAGAAGAAGACGACCACCAGAAGCTACTGTGCTGTGTAGTGAAATTAAGGTACTGACTTTATTTTAATTTTGCTTTCATAAACTCTTTTCATATAAATCTTTTCAACCTTTTAACAAAATCTTTTCAACCTTTTAATAAAAAAACTTTCCACAAATAATTTCAAATTCTTATAAATCGTTTCATAAATAATACCTTTTATCTAGGGTCACATTCGTTGCAGTATACTAATGCAAGTGTATTGTATTCGTTTTGATATAAATATATTATACAAAAACTCTCTTTTATATAAACATTTTCAACTTATTTTCCTTACATAAACTTTCGTTTACAACTACACTTGCTGCAGTATACTAATACAATTTTATTCGATTCGTTTGATAGAAACATGTTATATAAACACCTTCTTTTATAGAAATATTCTCAACTTATCCTTTTCTTTACATAAACTTTTATCTACGATTACATTGTTGCAACATACCAATGAAATTTTATGCATTTTAAATATGTTATATAAAACTGTCTTTTCTATAAATATTTTAACTATTTTTTTCCGTACATAAAACTTCTGCCTACGGTTTCATTTGTTGCAATTAATGTAATTTTACGTATCTTTAAATACGTGTATAAAAACGTTCTTTTATACAGATATTCTCAACTTGTTTTTTCAATTTTTATAAATATTGTCTACCTGTTATGAACTTATCCAGGGTTATGTAATTGTATTGTACTTTTGATAAATATGTTTCTTTTTAAATAAAACTTTTTCTCCAGCAAAAGAGTCTTCAAGGGGGGGGGGGATGTCGTCCTGGTGCCTTTTAGTCGCGAACTAATGCGCACCCTGACGTGCGTCGCCCCGCCTCCCTACCTTTTATTCAATTATCTATTGGCCAGGAGATCCGAAAATCTCATATAAATATTAAATCGTCTTTAAATATGGGATTATTCGGATCTCACGGCAGTCAACGCCTAGCTTTGCTACGGCCCCCACGTAGGGTATCCTATGCTTGGGAGGCCTCCTTCACGGGCTCCGCTCCTTACTTGTCCTTAGACTCTTTTGCTAGGACCTTTGTCTACGACTAAATTGTGTTTTATTTATCTTCCCATCTAATTAAGATGAAAACGCAGAGGCAGCTTCGGATTGACAAACCGAAGACCTCTGTAGAGCACCTAGAGAGCTGATATGGAGTCATTTCACATGAAGACCCTACTCTTCCTATGGTGACACCAAATTCATGATCATCTCCAGAAACTTGAATGCACTTGAAAACTCCACCATAACACTGAATACTAAATCCATTGAAAGAGTGAGTAAATTTAAATACCTGGGATCGTGGCTTTTTGAAGACTGGGCATCGGACAGGGAAGTAAAATGTCGCATTGAGCAAGCTCGACAAGCTTTCGTAAAATTCAAGAAAGCTACTGACTTGTTCAGAGTTCGATCTTCAACTGAGACTAAGGTTTACTAAGTGCTACCTATGATCAGTGCTGCTATATGGCGTAGAGGGCTGGACACTCAAAACGAGGGATATAAACAGATTAGAAGCTTTAGAAATGTGGCTTTATCGCCGTATCCTAAAAATACCATGGACAGCGAAAATCACAAATATAGATGTCCATATATAATACCAGTTCCTCCAACTTATAATCGAGGGTAAAATTGAAGGCAAGAGAGGAAGGGGACGCAAGAAAATGTCCTGGCTCCGAAACATAAGGCAATGGACAGGGATTAACGACATACAATCTCTGATACATATTGCAAGAAATAAAGAGTTAATGGAAAATGTGATATCCATTAGTGGATTTGAATATAGAGATAGATGGATGAATGGTAGATGGAAGAGAATATAAATTCACAAAACTCCATCCGCCTAAAGTTATCTTCCGAAAACAGTTCTTGTGTTTGTTATATCTTAAAACAGTGATACTTATTCCTTTTGAGAACTCTCTGGACAGTACGAGCATCCACGTTAACTTCCCTAGCAATTTGTACACTATTGCATAGTTCACTAGCTTCCACAAAAGCACAAATATTATTGTTCCTGTTTTAACGCTTAACTATTTGCAACTTTGGTGGGGGTCTATTTTCGAAGGCAACAATAAATAAATCCATTACTTTGCGTTTCGAATGACCTTGAAAGTACCATGTTACAAGTTGCACTTTTTCTTGGACAGTATACAAAATATTAGGCATGTTATTAATAATTAATTATCTTAATTATCCCTATATCTTTAAAATTGCAATAACTTATAAGTTGAAGTTGCTGTATATGATATAAAAATGTAGGTAAAAATTAGAAAGAGCGGTCTAAGCATCTTTTTGGGTCTTTCAGCCACTAGTTGAGTAATTCATATCTTTTACCTTTTAACACATGATCCAAGTATTATATTTTTCTTTTTTGATTGTGTTAAGTATTTCTTTTTGGTTATTCATGCGCCGAAGTACCTTACCATTGTTAATTTTTTGTACACATGGAATTCTCAGCATTCGTCTGTATAAATACATTTCAAAAGGCATCCATGTATTTTTCTATTTCAGAATCCATTGTCCAAATTTCATAGCCATACCGCAAAATAGAGAAAACGTAATATCTGATCATTCGAATTCTGAGCTCTAGACTAAGGTCTGATCTTGTAAAAAGGGTTTTTGTGTTCATGAGTGTTTTGAGTTTTGAGATTTGACATTTAAGATCATGAGAATTTTAGTTTTTGAATAATTTAGATCTAAACCAAACATTTCGTTATGACGAACCACGGCATTTCTTCTATTTTGTAGTTCTTGTACACTGCTTGTTATTAGGACGGTATCATCAGCCGGCCTGATGTTTTACATGATGGTTCCGTAAATCTTGATTTCACATTAAACCTCGTCCAATGCTTTTCTGTATATAAATTCTGAGTATGGACGCAACCTTGTGGCACTCCTCGTCGGATTCATATATCCTAGGATGTTGTGTGCTGTATTTCAATTTTTGCCGTTTGGTGTCAATATAATTCTGAGATAATTCGCAAGTCTTGTTTGCCGATTCCAGTTATTCTCAGAATTTTGATCATCTTTTGATGGCCAACGCAGTCAAATCCTTTTCGACAAACAGTAAAATATGCATATACATTTATATTTATGTCTCTGCATCGTTGTTAATACATCTAAGTCGAAAGAGCTTCTCGTGTTCCCAATTCATTCCGATATCCAAATTCAGTGTCCCCTATCTGAAACTCACACTTCTTGTAAATTTGTATATAAATAATTTCAAGAAAAGCTTTAAGGACATGAGAGACCATGCTTAATATTCGATAGTCACCGCAGTGGGAGGCATTGGATTTTTTGGTCATATTACGAATGTTGATTTTAGCCAGTCCGATGGTATTTTACCTACGTCATATATCTTAGTGAATAGTGCTGTTATTTAGTAGAGGCTTTTACTTTCGTTCTTCTTCAGATGCCATCTC
The DNA here is from genome assembly GCA_918026665.1 of Diabrotica balteata. NCBI lineage: Eukaryota > Metazoa > Arthropoda > Insecta > Coleoptera > Chrysomelidae > Diabrotica > Diabrotica balteata. The sequence goes on from OU898283.1 coordinate 41,476,909, forward strand.
TGCTATGAAGGTTGGCAATCATCATAGCTATTTTAATTTTTGAGGAAGTAGCTCTAAATATTTGTTTTGAGCTGCATCCAAACCATTCTGTCAGGTTCTTAAGTCATAAAATTCGTCTTCTTCTAATGCTCCCTCTGCCATCTATCTTTCCTTGCAATATGAGTCGCAGGATACCATACTTCTCGACCTGCATTACATGTCTGAGATACTGTAGCTTTCTTTCTTTAATTGTAAGTTTAACTTTTTTTTCTTTGCCTATTCTTCTCAGTTCTTCATTGGTCGTAACTCTATCTACCCAGAGAACCCTAATAATTCTTCTATAGGTCCACATTTCAAAGGCGTTAAGTCTCATTGTGTCTAGATTTAACGTCCATAATTCCACTCTACAGTATAGTATACTGTATACGTAACATTTTGTTACTCGTACTTCGTAGAGCTAATGTTAAATCTTAGCCTACATTAGCCTTAAATCTCTTTCATCTAGGTTTTTATTTTTTAGAATTTCCATGAGTCGATCATGTTTTACTTTATCAAACGCTTTATTGTAGTCTATAAAACAGATGTAAAGAGGATGGTTAACATCCAAACATCTCTGTGTCAGCACGTTGAAAAGGAATAATGCGTCTCTGGTACCTATACGGTGAATAAGGTACCCATATGGTAGAATGTCATGGATGCGCAACCTAAGAGAGTGGTACGAATGTACATCAAATGAACATTTCAGAGCAGCCGTCTCAAAAGTCCGAATAGCTATGATGATTGCCGACCTCCGCCGCGGAGATGGCAGTTGAAGAAGAAGAAGGTACTCATACCATTGCGGAACTTATATTGGGTGTCACTAATATCCAGCTCCAATTTACAGTGAATTCTGGCGTGGATAATTTTTAACAGAATTTTCAAGGTATGTGACATTAAGCTTATGGTTCGATAATTACTGCACTCTTTGGCATTCACTTTCTTTGGCAAACACACAAATGCTGATGTCAACATTTCTCTAGGGATGATTTGAGTAGTATAGAGAGCGTTAAACAGTTTTACTATTATATCGACTAATTAATAAACTTACTAGGCAAACAACACTACTTATTGATGTGGCGATACCTAACTACAATGATTTCCATGTTAAAAACAACGGAAAGATTGCCTGACAGAGATATAGAAATACAAATTAGGAGACAATGGAGAATGAAAAGTACCCAGGCAGTACCTATTATTAAATATACTACTGGTGTTACTCCCAAAAACCTCTTAGAGAACATAAAACAGCTAGGTCTAAATGAACATCTTTATAAGGCCATGCAGAAAGCTGTACTCTATACGAAAATGTTTGAAATATACTCCAGCATACCAAGTCACCTAGGGCTCGATAACACGGAAAGAGTCCCATCAGAGCTTAATCTTTTTGAAACCCTAGGTATCTGGGATGCGTTAATTTTCACCTAAGAGGCAGTTTGAGCTGTATGGCTTAATCTAAAAAATAATTATAATTAGCTTTACTATATAATTTAAACGTAACTTGCGATTGCGATTTAAACCAAATGATTTTATACCAGTAACATTGGATTTTAAATTATTGTCTGTTGACTAAATATGATTAATTCTGATTACAAAAAGTCTTCGTAAGTTATGATTAATATGTATACACAATATGGGTCGTTATCATTAGATCAATACCTTTTATTCAAATTTATCAAATTATTTGCCTACACTCCCTTATGGCCTTTCAGGTGGCAAAATTGCCACCCGTAGTAGAAGACTTATCCATTCTACTTTTTTGAACTTGTGAGCAAAAGTATGTACGTATTTATTTTAAATAATAAAGCAAATTAGCAAAAAGGTTTCATATCTAACACAGGCTTAAACACTACACGCTAAACTGCTCACTTGTTACGTTAAAATCTAACTTAAAAAAATAGGCCATATAACGATAACCAGCAAAAAAATACAATGGTTTTATTATATAATTAAGACCAGAATTACAAATATCGACATATATTCCAAGAGAACGTTGGAAAAAGACCTTTATCACCACAAGTAAAATTAGTATATCTCTCTATGAAAAAGAGACGCCTAAAGTATGGTGATTAATGAAATAGGCTAAGTTAAAAATAAAACTTAGTAATATTACCGAGCCAGATGGGATTATAAAATTTAAATTGTACCCATTTTTTTATTAAAAAGTATGTTAAATCAATGAAAATAAATTTAAAAGATAACTAATAACTAACTGCTTTGTAATGATAAGGCTAGTAAAAAGAATTGAAATACTATTATAAAATATTATCACAATCAACCATGGAAGCTTATCTTCCATTCTTCCCCTAGCTTAGTCTCTCAAGTGTGAATCCGTCTTGTCTTAAACTATGAATTAAACAATGAAAATTTAGCTGGTAACAAAAAGCTTTACAATAAACAAATTAAAAACTGATATTATGGCATCTATGGGTTGCTTGATTTTATTAAAATGTTGAATCCAGATTATGTGGGTAGGTCAAGTAGTTGCCTTCAGAGTATGTGGGTAGGTCTTAAAGACAAATGCAGTTATTTAGTTCCACATTACTTCATAAATAATTAGATAATCTATTCCAGAACTTGTGTCATAAAATATTCTATAAATTATCCAATAAACTAGAATAAAACATTAGTATTAGCGAAAGATTAAAGGGGGTTAACTTTCTTGCCTATTATTTTACAAAATCACAATTAAACAAATAGCAGAAGGCAAGGATAAAGTAAAATCGAATCTTCATATATTTATCGTCCTTCCTCGATGCAATGATTACAAGAATGATGGTAATTTATATGGGTAAATTGTTGGTGCATAGTGGAACATAATTATTCTCAGCACCGCTCTGAATGGCTTGACTAATCTTGGGTATACAGTTTACTTTAATTGCTATCGACGTATCTTCATCTTTCCTCACTAGAGGTCTCTAGTTGCATACTCTGGCAGTTATTTTCCTGTAATTGCCAGAGTAATCGGTGCGTTTTGATTTGGTTTGAGTCTTCTTACAAACTACTTCTGATGACGGTTAGACCCAGAAAGACGTGTTAGGGAGTGGTAAGAGACTCAAATTAAATCGAAACGCAACCTTCTTCGTATAAAATAGAATTATTATTAAAATTAGTTGTTTTGTAAGATTCCTACAAACATAAAATTGAAAACGTGGCTTTGGTCACGTATGGGTATGGGTATATAGAAGTATCGGGCGACCACGCAAAAGATGGAGTGATAACCTCCAATAGAGGCATTAATCGACATTGAACAAGCATTTTGCTTATAAAAAAGAAGAAGAAGAAGAAGAACTTTGTAAGCCGGTAATCTACTCTACTATTGTTCATTACATATATATATATATATTATATATATATATATTATATATATATATATTATATATATATATATATATATATATATATATATATATGGTTTATATCGTTACAAAAATATTAATAACTAATGACTTTATTTTCATTGAATTTTTGCTACTATTGTTCATTACATATATATAGGTACATTCCGAGAAAAATGTACAAATTGAAGAAACTCGTAACACGTTATAAAATATATTTCCAATTACAACCTAATCATTAAGACATATTATCCAATTATGTCTTGAATCATTACCAGCTAAAAACGAAGCATTTATTATTAAGGTTAGTAAAATATTTGTACACTTTAACGTAACGGTACAGCAAAAAGCGCTATTGGAATATTGAGTAAAGATAAACGTTGATTAATTTTTAAACTTAAAATGAAAGATTTATTCTTTTGCGACTAACGGACCTTTAACTTCTTTATTTTTATATTCAACGAAAAACGAGTTATTTACTAGAAGTATACAGCAGATCTTAGAAACACAAACGAACAATAAATATAAATAAACAGTTAATAAATAAAAAGCATTCTTTATGTATACGTTTTTTCAATAAAGAGGTAAAATTGGAAATGAACCTGAATAAGCCGTAAAATAATTTTTCGAAATCAAATTCAGATTTTTTGATGTTATTAGAGACATGAGGAATCTAAAAATTGCATTTCACAACATATCTCCTCAACTAAGCAAAAATCCTTAGCGAATTGGTTTCTAGTACTCGTACAGAGTAAATCGAAATAAAAAGGAAAAAACAGTTAAGATTTGATTTCACGTACATTGCGTCTGTGTATCTGCTTATAAGTATTTCGCCCTAAAAGGGCTCTTCAGAACAGCTATTCACAGTCGCTCTGAACGTGAAAATAAATCTCTTCTGTCTTAGGAAGCAACTGTTACATGGCTTCGTATGGACGCAAATAGCGACATCTGATATTAAATCCGTAAACTAATTTTTAGATTCCCATGTATCTAATAACATCTTCAACGTCTGTTTTGCCTTGCAATTTTTAGAAGGCACATATTAAAGCAAAAATCTGAATTTGGTTTAGAAAATTAGTTTACGGATTTAATATCAGATGTCGCTATTTGCGTCCATACGAAACCATGTTAGAGTTGCTTCCTAAGACAGAAGAGATTTATTTTAACGTTCAAAGCGACTGTGAATAGCTGTTTTGAAGAGCCCTTTTAGGTCGAAATACGTATAAGCAAATACACAGACGCACTGTCATCATCATCATGATCATGTCAATCAGCATTTTGAGTCCACTGCTGGACATAGGCCTCCCGTAAATAATTCCAATGTATTCTATCTTGAGCACCCTGAATCCAGTTGTGCTGAATGCGCTTGATGTCATCTGACCACCTTGTTGGAGGACGTCCTCGATTACGATAAGCATTGTGTCTAGGTCTCCATTCCAAAATTTACCTTTCATCTTTTAATCTGGCAACATGCCCGCCCAGTTCCATTTTAATGTTGTAATTCTTTGAACTGCGTCAGTAGCACCAGTTTTTCTCCTAATTATTGTATTTGATAGTCTGTCTCTGAGGGATATATTCAGAATTGACCTCTCCATCGCTCTGTGTGCCACTTGTATTTTATTGATTACTTTTCTGGTAAGGGTCAATGTTTCTGCTTCATACGTTAGAACTGGAGTACACATTGATCAAAGACCTTCCTTTTCAAGCACACGGAAATATCTGGTCTAAAGACTTCTCTCAGGTTTCCGTAAGCCAACCATGCCAGTCCTATTCTCCTGTTTAGCTCCGTTATTTATATCTTCCTAATTTAATATCGTGGCCCAGATATTTATAGCTATACACCTATTCAATTTGCGTGTCGTTAGTTGAGATGCTTTTCGTCAGTACAAGGTTGGTCATATTTTGTGTTTTGGAGAAATTAATTTTAAGTCCAACTCGTGTACACGAGCTCTGAAGGTTTATTATTGTTTCTCATAGCACTATGCAGCAAACCAGTAAATAGCTGAGGAGAAAAGATATCTCCTTGCCTAATACCCCTCTCGAAGGGAAATGTATTTGTATTGCCATAATACATTCCAACTGCAGCTGTTGATATTCTATATTCATTATATATATATTCTAAAGAAGAGTAGTGTACCTATAATCAATACTGCACTCTGTAAGAGCTCTTAACATGGAGCTGTGCTGGACTAATTCAAACGCTTTCTTAAAGTCTACAAATATTAATATCAATGGCTTGTTGTATTCTGCAACTTTCTCTATTAAGGATTTTATTACTTGTAAGTGGTCATTCGTTCCAAAGCCACTCCTAATTCCGGCCTGCTCTAATGGTTGGTGAAAATCCAGCTTAGTCTGTTATTTATTATTCTCATAAAGAGCTTATATAAATGTACTTTCCAATTTCTGTTACATCTCCTTTTTTGTGCAATATTATCATAATGACACTATTCATTTTTCTAGTGTAATTACTTCAAGGAGGCAGGCATTATAAAAGGATTTTAAAGCTTTTATGACATACTCCTAATTTTAGAATTTGACTTACAAAGCTATCTTCTTTAGGTCATTTGCTGTTCTTCATACCTTTCAACGCTGATTCGATTTCCTCTTCAAAAATCTGAAAGTTCTTCTGATCCTTGATTTTGTGTGGCTGGGATTTCTAGCTCTGGAATGTGAACATCTCGACGATATAATGATATAATGATACATAAAATAAAATCTTAATTGTCTTTTCCCTTTTTATCCGATATACTCCGTACAAGTACTAGAAACCAATTCGCTAAGGATTTTTGCTTAGTTGAGGAGATATGTGGTGGAATGCAAGTTTTAGATTCCCCATGTATCTAATAACATCTTTATCAACGTCTGTTTTGCCTTGCATTCTTAGAAGGCACAGATCAAAGCAAAAATCTAAATTTGGTTTCAAAAATTAGTTTACGGATTTAATATCAGATGTCGCTATTTGCATCCATACGAAGCTATGTTATAGTTGCTTCTAAGACAGAAAATATTTATTTTCACGTTCAGAGCGACTGTGAATAGCTGTTCTAAAGAGCTCTTTTAGGACGAAATATGTGTAAGCAGATACATAGACGCACTGTACGTAAAATCAAATCTTAACTGTCTTTTCCTCTAAATAAATATTAATGCATAAAGAGATACAAATATCTAAGAAATAAAACACTAACACATGTCCCCAAAATTTTCGGAAAAAATAAATATAGATTTTCTAATTTTAAATTAAGTTTATTTTATTTACAAAATACAGGATTAATACAACATATTTAGGGTTTCTAACGTATTTTTATAGAACAGCAAGAGGTCCGTGTACTTCGATGGCACGTAAATTTGGTCTTGCATGTGCAATAAGCCTTTGGACTGTTTCTAAGTCAATCTTACGAAATTTTTGCAAAATTCTTCGCCTTGGATGATCTTCATTTTAGACTTCACAACCATTATTATACACTATTTGACTCAAAACAGCCCAAAACTCTTCTATAGCCTCGCCTGAGGCACATTTGGAGGGTTGTTGTGCTTGGGAGAAAAATTTATATTTTGAGCAGTTAACCAATCTGCCGTTCTTCTGGCGTAATGGCATGGCGCTAGGTTGGACTAAAATATGATTTTATCATTGGGATTATGAGTATTTATAAATTAAACAAGCTTTGTTAGACACCTTTCAACGTAATTCTCAGCATTGAGAGCTTCACCGCGAACTCGCCCAACAAACGGATATGAAACAACCGCTTCTGAGATGGGATATCATACCAAAATTTTAGCGGCAAATTTCACTTTACCTTTCGGTCGTTGACCTTTATTTCAAAGTTGAATAAAGGAAAATACTTTTCATCATCAATAATGAAAATTTTAGCAGGAAAATTAATTCGTCTCAATGCACGCAACATCTAGGGAATTTTTTTTGACTGGACTGGTGAGTACTTGGGAGCTTTTTTCTTTTATATCGTTTTAAATTATTTCTAGAAATTGTTCTACTTACAGTCATTTGTGAAACATTATAATATCTGCGGCCAGCATATCGCAAAGACTTTCCTAATTGGTTCTCCATATTCTGAATTATTCTCTGTTCCCGAATAGGAGTTAAACCTCTTAGTCTTCCAGTCTCTGGGCAAATTAGGGCATGGTATACCAGTTTCGTACTCTTTGATTGTCTGGTAAATCGTTGACACAGAAATACTTTAAGCACTAAAAATTCTTACAATATCTCGTTTTGGTACATGTCCAATTAAACGATAAATAATATGACGAATATTAAATTTGTACGACATCTTAATGAATCGTATTGGTTAAAACTGATATTGTTTATATCGCTGAAGTTGTTTACTAACTTCGGTTTTCAATGGCAACTTCATCCAATGCTTCATATTAATAATACTTTTAAATTTAAAATTTTCCGAAAACTTTAGGACATATACGTTATAATTCTTCACTAAGAAGAGCCAGAAAATAATCTAAACTAATATAACTCCAAAATACAAAATAAAAAGTACCAATGAGTCAGAACAAAAAAACTGTGTTATTGATATTATAAGTTTCTTTGTAACCCTTGGCTCGTACTTCCTGATAGTAGGCGATTGGAATTGTAATGACAAAAATACTGGCAAATAACAACAAAATTCCGTATTTTCTTGATTTTGCAATATTTAAAGGTTTACCTAATACGCAGTTAAAAATAAAGCCTAGTTTTGACCTAAGTTCGGACCATAGCACCAGAATAATATCATTAGGGACAACTATATAGTAGGCATGATAGATGTACAAGAGTTATCCATATGGATCTTTAATGTAGTGGTTTCACCATGCTTTCTACATCCTTACGCCATTGACCTAGTTCTCGGTTCATCCGCCTTTAGGCCCAGTTTCCCAACCCTAGGACAAAAGAGTGCCCTACCACTTACCAACTCATCCGTCCGAAGCTGTTGGTAGGTAAGTGGGGGATTGCTTATACCGGCAATCACTCGAACGTCAAAGCCTCGTTTGTTATCTAGCAAGATGCACGGGATGACCAGAATCAAGATCATCATGCGTGCAGGTGAGATTGACATTTGACAATTTGATATGCGTACACATTATACCCGTAAGTTTTGTAATTTAACGGCACAAAACTAAACACATCAGTTTAATAGAAAAAACAAAATGTGAAACTTACCAGAGTTTTCGTCAAACAATGCCACAATGGCAGTCGACGAATACTGATAGGACACTGAATTCGTCGATATAGTAGGATGAGCGGGAGGAAAAATCGCATAGTTGAAAAGAGACACATATAGGTTTCTCGCTCACTATTTCATCTTTCTCGCTTTCTGTCAAGGTCATTGACTAGAGTAATAGGTTTTATGTCTATATCAGACTAAAACTCAAAATTAGAAATTTTTGATTTGTGCCTTTACTTTACTATAATTATAATTATATAATATTTTAATAATTTACTATGATATAGTAAGGGTGAGATATGTGAAATATTTTTTGTATGTCCTTTTTATCAGTCTTCGTATTGATTTAGATTATTCTTCGACTTAGCATATATTTTAACTCGTTTTATGTGAAATCAATATCAATCTAACGGAAATTAATAAAAGTATACACAGAAGTATTTATACTAAGCTTAAATCTATACTCCATTATTCAGTTAACAATTCAGCACAGGATAACTTTTTATTATTAAATTTGTCAAAAGCAAAAAGATTTCCTTAACTTTTGATTCTGATTATAAATCAGATCTCCTCTAAAATGAAATTTCCATAATAATTAAAATGGATACAAGTCTTCTCCTTTCGCCAAATTGTCTTACTAGATAAAGTTGCCATTGTGCATTTGGCAAAGCACAAATTACAAAACCAATTCAGTTTTACAGAGTTATAATAAAAGTCAGCTTAAAACGAAGTTTAAACAGAAATTTTAAAGCTCCCGCTCCACTTTATATTCACGAATAAAATTAAAATGGTTTTGTTGTACACTTCACAAACGAAACACAAAAATAGATTTTTGTTCGCTTTGATATCTCGCTTAATAACTTTGACTTGATTACATTCCAAATAGGAATTTTTCAGTTATATAGTTAAATCAACGGTAGTATAACATTCCTCTTTTTTTTACTTGCAGTGAACTAATCGAACGCTGGCTTCCGCTGCGCTGGTAGCACAACAAACTAAGCGGGGATCTAACCTACCTTTGGCGACACATGACACACCTTTTTTTTAACGGAGTTGTGGGGAGTGTGAGAAACGTCAATTAAATGATGCACGAGCTAAGAAGTAGTGGACTACTAAGGAGCAGGGGGAAAAGAAGGTGACTTATGTGTGTGATTGATAAGAATCGATAAGAACGCACAAGAAGAAGTGGGATCTGCCTAGCATGCCAGTTGAGGTACTTCAGGGGTCACCAGCCATACAGTAGGAACGGCTCTTTATCAGCGTTTTTGGCGCGCAGTCTTTATCTGCGATAGTAGATGGGGAATGTTTCAATAATTTCAAAATACTCATCAGGAAGTTCAGGTCCAGTGTTATGTAGAAGTTTTGCTAAAGATAACGGAACTTTCTTAGTGGAATACCTGGTGAGTATTTGTCCTCTATGATTGCAAGGCGTCTTTAAGGTTCATTTTGCTCGGTTGTTCGAGCCAGCTTTGGTTCTTAGGACATACTTCCTGCTGAGGGTTAGGATTGTGTCCTTGATTGGCGTGATGTTGGCCAATATGTGTATGTGGGCTGATGGATACGACCAATCTTTTCTCATACAGTATCTATACCTTTGGCAAGCATCTTTTCCGAGTATGACTCTTTCGAATAGCTCATCGTCAAATTTGATTTAAACTGTTTGAAAAAAGCACAAATTGTACAGCAACGGTCCAAATACAGGGTTGGTCAATGCAGAAAAAACGTAATAATTAAGAAGTTTGCTGTAAGAAGGATGCAGCTGCATATTTAGACCGTTTTAGGTGGTAACATATGCCATAATTAAAAAAAATTGGCGAATTAACTGGTATAAGAACGATGCAGATCCGATAATAAATAAAGGAATTATACGTCTTTATGGATCTGTCTCCTCACTCGTTTGGTGCAAAAAGGGTGCAGTTTCGGACCTGCATCTTTTTTGCACCAAACGATTGTGAATATTTGGTGATTTTCGTGGAATGCAACGTCATCTTCTGTTGGTGCTGGGCCGGCAGGGCAGCTGATTTGTTTTGACCTGTTGGTCGCTATCATTACTGCGTGGTGTGCGTTTTTATGCGGTTTAATTGTCCGTGTAAAAATTTAACGTAGTGTAAAAATGAGTCAAACCAAGTGAGATCCGTTTAGCGCTAGTGAGTCAGACTATGAACCTACAATCTCTGACGAAAGTTGTTTTAATTGCGATGTCGCAGGACCGTCAGCTAGGAGGAAGTATCTAAAGAAAAAACGTACCTCTGTAAAAAAACAACACGTTGAACTTGTTGTAAACATGGAGCCCACGGAAGAGCCCCCAGTTGTTCCTTTAACCAAAAATAGAAAAAGTGCCAACCCCACTTTCTGGAAAAGAAATATAAAAAACAGCTATTACAGAAGGGAAAATGTATACGAACTGAAAGAAATACAGAAGGGACCGAGATTAACTGAATCGAACTACAACTGCAGGTACAAGTGTTTTCAGAATGTGGACGAAGAAACAAGAAAAGTTGTCTTACAAAAGTTGAACAGAATGTACATACTATTCAAAGAATTTGAAAGAAGACTAATAAAAGGCAAGATAGCACTTGTTCCCACAAAAACTTTATAAAGCTGGGTCAGCTATTAAAACGAGTTTGTAGACATGCTTTTGGTTCAATCCACGGCATGTCAAGGAAACGTGTAGATCTCATTGCTCAATATTTTCGTGACAGAGATATTGCAGCGCTACGTAGTAACAAAGGAAAGCATACAAATAGACTCAATCGAAAATATAACAAAACACTCAAAAAATGTGAACATGCACATCCAGAGTTTTCCAAGGCGTGAATTGCATTATAATTGAAACAAATCCTGTCGATTCTATTTATCTCCAGATCCAAATGTAAAGAATATGTATCGACTCTATTTGGATCTTTACGAACCAAGAAAGTGTTAGCAATCCTAAATATAAACCCAAAATTTCCTATGACTTCTACTATCGATACTTTAAAGAAAACTTCTAGGTTTGGCTCACCTCGATCAGATACGTGCAAAAAATGTAATGTCTTACTGACATCACATTTACACTGTGAACTCAAAGATGTGACCCTGAATGAAAATTAACTAAAAGTTTTATTAGCGGAAAAGAAGTTGCATGAAGGCCGATTTATTTTTCAATGAGCTAAAGGAGAAAACCACATTGTGCAAGCATAGCGACGAAGTGGAGGTTCTGACCTTTGACTTCCAACAAAACCTTCCACTTCCAAAAATTCCTACTGGAGAAGCTTTCTTCAAATGCTCGTCGTGGACATATAACTTCTGCGTCCATTTTGGTAAGACAAATCAAGTACACTTTTATATGTATGAGGAAGCTACGGCTCGAAAGTCACCAATATCATCATCATCATCAATAGCGCTACAACTCTTCGCGAGTTTTTGCCGCGTTTAATATTGCCTTCCATGTTTGTCGGTCCTGTGCCAGTAATTTCCATTGTCGCACTCCCATTTCTAGATCTTCTTTGACTGCATCTTTCCACCTTTTTCTAGACCGCCCTACAGACCTTCTTCCATCAGGCCTTTCCCAGAACACATTGTTTATAAAGCGATTGTCGTTACTGCGTATCACATGCCCTGCCCATCTAGTCTATTGACTTTATATATCTGACTAGATTTTCTTTTCGAATAGAGACTCTAGCTCGTTATTGTATCTGCTCCTCCATTCGTTTGTCACGCTGTTTCTGCAAGGGCCATATATCATTCGAAGAATGTTACGTTCCCACACCAGCAATTTATTTACTTCTCTTTTTGTTAGCGTCCAAGTTTCGCTTCCATACGCGACTGCTGGTCGTATTATGGTCTTATATATCCGGATTTTTGTACCTCGTGAAAGAAGTTTTGACTTCATTAGATGTTGCATTGCAAAGAAAGATCTGTTTTCTGCCATTATTCTCGTTTCAACTTCTCGCGCTCTAATTTGTTGTCATTTGTGATTGTTGCTCCTAGATATTTAAATTCTTTAACCACTTCGAAGTTGTGATCATTTATAGTAATGTTTTGCCTTATTCGCCGTCGTTCTTGTTTTGAGACGACCATGTATTTTGTTTTGTCTTCATTTATTTTTAGACCGATGTTTAATGCAGCTTCTTCAAAGCTCGAGAAAATATCCTTAATTTCTAATGTTGATTGTGCTACTGCGTCTACGTCATCGGCAAAGGCGAGTATGATTTTTGCTCCCCGAGCAGTTATGTCTGGTTTGATTTTTGGATATATTTTTCGCATGACATATTCTAAGGTCAGGTTAAACAACAATGGGGACAACGGATCTCCCTGTCTCAGTCTAGAATTTACGCAGAAAGCATTTGATATTTTTATCCCATTTTAACTTGTGCAAAAGAGTTACTTACTACAGCTACCGGCAGCCTTACTGTTACCGCAGCTAGTTTCTTGGGTACGCCGAGCTCGATCATTGCCTTCCATAATGTTGCACGATTAATTGAATCATAAGCCTGTTTGAAGTCTATAAAAATCTGATGCACGTCGTGATTATATTCCCAATACTTTTCAAGCATTTGTCTTATTGTAAATATTTGATCAATAGTCGATCTGTCAGGATTGAAACCACACTGGTAGTCACCAACTATTTCTTCCACGTATGGTACTAATCTTTTTAATAATATCGAAGCCAATATTTTATATGTAGAGTTGATAAGTCAGATTCCTCTGTAATTTATGCATCATTCCTTTTTTCCTTTCTTGTGTATTGGTACAATAATAATACAACTTCTCTACACAATCATCCAAACAGTTTATTTCCATTCTGGTAAAACAAAATATGATGCTGAACTTTAGTGGTCACTATGTCGGACATTTTAAGAAAGTTGTCTCAGATGCAGAAAAGCCAAGGTTCCAGATTTCCAAATACCAAAGTTTCCAGAATTCTATACCTGTCAAAAAAGCCAAATATGCAGATGTAATGCAGTTGGCAATACGATTCATTCCTATGGATCAAATGGCTTTTTACACCCGTCTCACAAGTGATGCAGCCATGGTAGAGAACCAGAAAACCGAATCATCTCGAACGGAATAAAGATTTTTTTTGACAGCAACCTGTTTCTTTTTACAGATTTTTTCTTATTTGTGTAGTTGGCAAATCATAGTCGTTTGATTGTTGTAACCAAATGAAAGAGTTTTTGTTGGGAATTTGGTTTCTTTTTTCAAAAATCATGGTGAAGAAGCATTATTTCACGTGTTAAAGAAGTCTTAAGTATTAACTAAATCTGTTTCTGTTCGTTAATTTTCATTATTAACTAATTCTGTCATCGATTGATATTATGTCTTTAGGGTTGAAATAAAAACTTGTATTAAAAAACAATTTTTTTCAATTTCCCAACAATTACCAAATATGGAGCTGTATCCTTCTTACAGCAAACTCCTCAATTTATACCGTCTTATCTGAATTTACACTCGACTTTAATATGACGACCCGACAAATGTTAAATGCTATACATCATAATATGAAAATGAACAAACCCTAAGTTATTAGACAATAATTGAACGCCTCAATGACAGACAACATAAAATTCCTTAATATAAAAAAACTTAATTTCAGTATTACATACCCACATTAATTATTATAAAAATACTAAATATTGGTTTAGGGAGAGCATTTCCTTAAAATTTAATTATAAATATATTTCAGGTATTAGCGTCATATAAACTTGGTAATATAAATAAATAATTACATAGGTACCTAAATACATAATTTGTCTTCCTCCGAAAAGGAGGCATTATCATCAGTTTCTTCATTTCACCCAAAAATAATATTTGGTTCTATAGTTTTCTCTATTAACATATCGACTTTCCCGAATATTTCTTTCTCTGTTATAGCACATCTTATAGGTTCCTGCCAATTTTTCTTCTTTCTTCTACTTTTCTTCTTCTTTTTATATAGACATGACTCTGTCGGTTTTTCAATGTGCCTCCAGCAATTTGTCGTACCATTATTTTCGTGGTCTTTCTACTGATCGTCTACCTCTTGGGGAACCGACTCTTCACTACTTTTGGGGAATCGTCTTCACTACTCTATTTGTTGTCATTCGGCTTATATGATCATTCATAATAGGTTCGGTTAGTTCTTCTTCTACTTTTACTATGATTGTGTTGTTTTGGTAGATATTTTTAATGGTTTTGATTATTCCTAGATGTAACTCTGTATCGGTACAGTCTTTTAATTTGACCCGGTTAAATGCTTTCTTAAATATATAAATAAATTAAATAAATTAATAATAATAAATTAATTCCTCTGCAATTTTCCGAGTCCGTCCGATTTGTCTCCCTTTTTGAAGATTGTTTGGTCTTAATTCTTGGAGAATTTTGTTTTTTTTTTATTATTAGGATTAGTTTTAATAGTTGTTTGGTCAGACTTTCCAATGTGTGATGAAATTTTTTATATAAAGTCAGATAATAGTTTTGATGAACGTCTTTTAAGTGTATTATTTCTGGCAACAAATCCCTTCATTTGATCCCAAATTAGTTCCTATGAGATTTAGTTCTCAGTAATAAGATGGTAATCGCAACACTTTAAGTCCAATTTTTTTTGCTGTTTCTTCAACATGATACTTTTTAAATTTAGCACCACATCTCGAAAGCTTCGATGTTTTTTATGGTCAACTGTTTTAGTGTCCAAGTCTCAACTCCATATAACAGGGTAGAAAAGACATAACACCGCAGCATTCGTATTCGTAACTTTATATTGATATCACGATTGCAAAAGAGTTTGCGCATTCTATTAAAGACTGATCTAGCGATTTCTATTCTACAGCTAATCTCTTTTGTTTGATCAGTATCGTCTGTGATCCAAGCACCTATATATTTATAACAGGGCACACGCTCAATCGTTGTATTGTCTATTACAAGATTAGCTCTAATGTTCTTTGATTTCGTGATAAATTTCTTGGTTCATGTCTAAGCATCTCTGTGAGAGAACGTTCATTGCAAACAGAGCCTCCCTTGTACCCAGCCCTTTTCTGAATCCCATCTGAGTGTTACTGATGTCTACGTCTAATTTCTTATAGATCCTATTATGGATTATTTTTAAGAACAGTTTTAGAGCATGACTCATCAAAGCAAATACGATATTCGTTGCATTCAAGCGAAAAGCATTCTTTATCTTCCTTTTAAAGCTGTGCTGTGTATTAAATACCTAAGTTTTAACCTAATTACTTTAGATTAGATTAGATTAGATTATGTGAGGTCGTTAAGGCCATGTGGCCTCACCGCACTTCCACCTATAGAGATCTTTTGTGCATACCTTAATCTAGTTAAACTCTAGAATACCAATACTACTAATGAAATTGATTAGACTTCCTAGGTGACTTGTTTCCTTTGTCAGAGGACGCCAGACTGACCTCTCCTAAGAATTTTAGTCGTTTGCAGAACAGTGCTATGCAGTTGCATAGTATATGTTCTGCCGTTTCTTTTTCATTGTGACAGAAACGACAGTTTCTACTGTCTGATTTGCCATCTTTTTGAGATGATATCCCAGAGGGCAGTGACCAGTGAGAAGGCCAGTGACCATTTTGATATCTTTTTTTTTTCATTTCGAGAAGGCGGTTTATTGCAGTAGGCGACACTTTTATGATGCTTCCCTTGGTGTTAGTGTGTTAGACCAATATGATCTTAGTTGATTGAGTTCCCAGATACGGAGTTCCTCTTTGATGTGGCTTTTCGATAGTCCATAGAAGGGTTCCGGACCCTGGAATGGGGTATTAGCTCCTTCTTTTGCGAGGCTCTCAGCTTCCTCATTTCCTGCAATTCCCTTGTGACCTGGCACACACATCAGAGTTACATTGTTACGTTCCGCCAGCTTCTTGAGAGATTGTTTACAGTCCCAAATCAACTTTGACTCATATGTAAATGACTTTAGAGCCTTTAAGGCGGCTTGGCTGTCTGATAAAATAAATACTTTTGCCCTACGGGTGTCTCGGTTGAGACACTCTTGGGCACTTATGTCTGTAGCATGTATTTCTGCCTGGAAGGTAGTTGGGGCGTTTCCAAGAGATTTAGATAGCCTGAAATTGGGCCCAGTAACTCCCACTCCTGCTCTTTCATCTATCTTAGATCCATCCGTATACCATACGAGTAAACCTTCTTCCACTTTTGGTTCAATTTCTTCACCCATTTGGTGGTTTTTTATGACCACTTCAAAGCATAGCATCTGGCATTAACTGTCATAGCATCTGTCGGCATGTCCTTAGAATCCAATGGAGTTTTTTCTAAGATTTTCAGGTGGCCAACTAGATCTCCAGGTTTCATTATTTGTGTCTATCGCAGTTTTAAGGCGGTAGTTACTGCCTCCCTCCTAATGAAGAACTGCAAGGGAGGAAGGTTCAGCATCGCCTATAGAGCTGCAGTGGGACATGTTGAAATTGCCCCTGTGATTCCCAGACAAGCTACCTGCTGCACTTTTTGCAGCTTGGCTTTAGCTGTTGTTTGTTGTATTTTTGGCCACCATACAAATGCTGCATATGTGACCATGGGCCTAATTATTGTTTTACATGACCAGAGAGCCATTTTGGTTCAGGCCCAAGTCTTTCCAAAAGCCTTGCGGCAGGTCTAACTTGCTACCAAAGCTCTGGATAAAATTTTTTCAATAGAACTATTCCAGGGGAGTTTTAGATCTAGAGTTACTCCCAGATATTTTACTTCCTTGGAATAGTCTAATGTGATGCATGCCATTCATAGTGGGAGCCTGTAAATCGTATTTACATCTCCTTGTGAAAGGTATCAAAGTCGTTTTACTGGGGTTGACACTTAAGCCCTCTTTCGAACACCAACTTTTAATTTCGTTAGGAACAGTTTGCATGAGACTAGATATAGTCTGGTCATGCTTGCCCAATTGTAACAACTAGGTCATCTCGTAACCTTGGGTTATAAAACCATAATCATGAAACTTAGTGAGAAGGTCATCCACAACCAAAGACCACAGCAGAAGCGATAATACTTCCCCTTGAGGGCACCCCTTTACCGCTGTCACAGTTACAGATTCTCCTCCAATACCAGCAGTGATGATTCTCGTTTTTAGCATTGACTGAATCTTTGTATTGGTGAGACTTCAATGCTCCTCTTTACTAGTGCTCTTTTTATGGATTCAAATGAGGTATTATCGAATGCTCCCTGTATGTCAATGAAAGCGCAAAGAGAGCTATTTCTTTTGCCACTATTGTCTTTTCAATTCTTTCGACTAGCGAATTCGGAGCATTTATAGTGGATTTGCCAGTCTGGTAGGCAAACTCATGTTTGTGAAGTGGTTTCCTCGCTAAAGTTTCGCTTCTTATACAGTAATCTACTAGTTTATCCATTGTTTTTAGGAGAAAGGAGGTCAGGCATATAGGACGATAAGACTTCGTTTCGTCCGTAGGACGTTTCCCCGCCTACGGTTTAAATACCACCTTTGCATCCCTCCAAGTTTTTGGAAGGTGACCTAACACAAGCCCTGCTATGAAAAACCGCTGTAGTTGCGGCTGTATTTGCATAAAGCCATTTTGGAGTAAAGCAGGAAATATTCTGTCCTTACTAGGGGATTTAAAAGGTTTAAAGCTTTTAACGGCCCATTCAATTTTATTTTATGTAAAGATTTTTTCCGCTAGTTGCCTAATGGATCTGTTGAAGCCCCTTGGAGCCTCTGCCAGCTGCATACTTTGCAGCTGATCACCTAATTACTTTTGTGGATTATTTCATCAATTGTATACACACAAATCAAGTTTATTTAAAATTCCAGTTTGATAACATTAATAGTACGAATGGATTACAACTTAATAAAGTATAATCGAGTTCATCATTGTTGTAATTATTTTTCTCAGAATAACACAATTGGTAGAAAGGTCCTTTCAGCTTAGCAATGTTGTAGATACATAAAAAAGTATATGGCAGATAATACATTGTTTTTAAATACATATTGAAAATCAGTATAGGGTTGTCAAATTTCCAAAAGCGATTTGTGGTCAAATAGAAAGCCACTATCCGAAAGCAAATAAAAATTAATTATTCTTAATTATTTGACTCTTAATTATTTGATATTTCATGTCTTTTTCCATGAAGCTTTGCATATGCTTATAAAGATTTTAAGAATATTAGGAAGAATTTATGTAGGTTCGACTGAGATTTACATATATACTGATCCAATTAAAATATACCTAATAGAAACTTCAGGAATACTTTTATTAAGAAATAAGTTGAAGCTTTTATATATACCATTACCAACTTATACTTTTCAAATATTGCACAAACATATATGCCCTTCTAAGCTATTTTTATTAAAAAATGTAAGGGTTTATTTTGCATATATATACGATAATAAAATATGATATTTCTTTAAATTTGCATTTGTAAAAGTAGATAGATATACTATGCCAATTTGCCACATCCACGCTTTCCTACATCGCCAAAATATACATATGTGGGTGAAACTGTTATTGCAGAACTTCTTCTCATAGTGCTGTGCACCTACAGTGCGTTGGTGAATTATCTTAAGGCCAGACGTCTGCCTTTTCCGGCATGAAAAAGATCGCCAATGTTATTTATGCCTGTCCAGTTCTTTCCCGTTCCAAATATTAATGAAAATATTATCCATTAAGTCTTATCACAATTTATACATACTTTTTTGTCATTTTTGACATCAGGTTTTCTGAATTATAATTCAAATAAGTTAAAAATGTAAATTTAATGTGATGTTCCAGATGTTCTGTGACAAAAAAAACCTTATTCGTAACTTCTTATCATCCAGTTTATTTAGGCTGAATATATAAAAACCAAAATTTGCAGATAACCACCCATATTCACTGAATAAACATTAAACAATTTAAGATTTATCTTAGAAACAAATTTGTTAAAAATATTTTAACTCATTCACTGCCGGTCACGCCACTGTGGCGTGCTCGGCTATATGCGCCCTGTGCCGACCACGCCATGGCGTGGTGTACATGTCTGCTAATAACAAAGTTTTTAAGTAGTCGGCACTTGCTTTATAGCTATCAGACTTCATCGGCACTTCGAGAAGGTTTATTGTGTCTCAAATTTCATATCGGTTCGAAAGTCAGGATTTTGTTTTGTATGTAATTAAAAGTGTTTGATTATGGCTTCTGGCAATAACCCTAGTTCGTCTGGCGTTAAAAAAAGAAGAACAGAATTCGAATTGAAGAAGCCTTTAACGGATGAAGAATTACGACAAATACTGGAAGAATCCGATGATGACAGTTTTGATGATTATAAGTCGAGTGGAAGCGAATACGCCGACGATGAAGATTTAATAGATTTGACGGATTCGGATTGTGAATCACAGCATTCTAACCATGAAGATACTGGCATCGCTGCTGAGGTACAGGTACCGATATTTACTAATCAAAATAATTATATATGGGACGATCCACCTATGATCAAACAAAATATCATTTTTACGGAAAATTGTGGATTATTAGTTCAACCTGAAGGCAATAATCCGATAGATTATTTTAATCTTTTAGCAGATGACACATTTTTTCAACTTGTCGTTGATGAAACAAATAGGTATGCTGAAGAAATTTTCTTAACTTCTGCTGGAAAAGAGAAATCTAGAATAACGGAGTGGAAACCAATTACTATAGGGGAATTGCGTATATTTTTTGGTTTGGTTTTACATATGGGAACAATTAAAATTAACCGAATAAATGATTACTGGAAGAAACACAAATTGTTCAATCTTACTTGCTTCGGTAACTATATGGGAAGAAATCATTTCCTGTTAATCTTACGTTGCCTACCTTTTGTAAAAAATCCAAGTATTGGAGATACATTTCCTTAAGATCGATTATATAAATTGAGACCGATTGTCGATTACTTCAACCAAAAAATGTCTCAAATATATGACCAGTCTAAAAATTTATGCATTGATGAATCAATGGTTTTGTGGAGGCCGACTGCAGTTCAGGCATATATAAAGAGCAAACGTCATAAGTACGGGGTGAAACTTTATGTTCTGGCTGAACCTAACGGACTTACTCTAAAAATAGCTGTGTATACTGGAGCAAAAGTTCAATCTAGTGAAAGGGGGCATACCTCAGACGTTGTTTTTAAACTAATGGAGACATACCTGGATAAAGGTCATTCTTTATTCATGGACAATTTCTACAAGTTACATGTCGTTACCATTCTCGAGCGGAAGACTTATTGCACAGGAACATTACGACTGAATCGTAAAGGAAATTCTCATGAAGTTGTAAGTTCTAAACTTAAAAGAGGTGAAATAATTCTAAAGTGTAATAACAATTCTGCTATTCTTATGGGAAAGTGGCGTGACAAAAGGGATGTTTCATTTATTACTACAGAGTATTCTGGTGATTTCGTGACGGTTTCGAACAGAAGAGGTATTGAAAAAGAAAAGCCTGAGGCCATTGCACAATATAATAAAAATATGTCGGGTGTAGATCGTAAAGATCAAATGTTGGCTTACAACCCATGTGAGCGTAAAAGCTTAAGGTGGTACAAAAAAATATTTATCCACTTTTTTCAAGTAATGCTCATAAATTCCATTTTTATTCAATGCTTCTCAGAAAAATTTTGTTTCGGCCATTAGGAACTTTGAGGAGCCAAACTAAAATTGTCCTAAAAAAACTATAAAAGCAAACGAATCACACCATTTGCCGTCAAAATTTGAACGAACGGATGACCATAAACGGGCTCGAAGAAAAGACTGTAGAGTGTGTAAAACTCAAAACAAGAGACAGATGACTCCTTACTTTTGTAATCTATGCGTTGGTCAACCAGGATTATGTTTAAACCCTTGTTTTAGAATGTGGCATTCAAAATAATCTTATATTTTATATTTTTGATTTTATTTTATGTACAATTTAGTTTTTATGTTCAAATTTTGTTTTGTTTAACTGTTTTATTTTTAATTAAACATTTCTGTCTGACTTGAATTATTCTACCCTAAAATACAGCAGAAGTAACTAAAACACCACTGTGGCGTAGCCGGCACCTAACATGCAATTCTTTGTTCGGTGCCGACCACGCCACGTATGCGTGATGACGTAATTTGATAGTTATACCTCAATTATCAACTAGATACTACTCAATTAAAAAACTATTATTCAAAGAAGCTTAAATACTAAAAATATGCTAACGGCACCTGAGGGTCCATTCAGATTTTACACCGGCAGTGAACGTGTTAATTACTTGGATTATTGTTTGAACTACTGACACATCACTGGTTTTTAATAATGTATCGAAACTAGCTCTTAACAACCTTATTACTCTTATTTTTATGAAAATTTAAGTCTTTTTCATCAATATTATCATGATTTTAGTATGTTTTAAAACGATTAGCATGTGCTTTCGGATATCGGACAAATTTGTTTACTAAGGTTTCTAAGGTTTTTAGATTTTGATGTTAAATAGCTGAATATTTTCGTCTGTTTGTTTGAATAATTATTATTTGTGTGAATATATCTGGAACACTGCACATAATTTTAGCACTATGTAGTCAAATAATAATTTATAATGACAAAAACCTCTTATGCACTTTAGAACTAATTACTGCCACTCGCTATTGTATATACGAACGTAACATTCAAAATATTGAAATTTTGCTGTTATATACTAATTTAAAATTAATTTTAAAAAATAAATGTACGAAAAGTATACCTGAAACATAACCTTTAATGTGACAATGTCAAATTATAATGTGTGAATTATTAAGTGAACATTTATTTTCTTTATTTTTAGGTTGGATAATTGTCATTCAGCTAGTCTCAATAAACATAAGCTTTATTAAAGAACTTAAATATGTCAATTAGTGAAACATGAATAATATAATAATATTAATATAGTTCTGAAGCTATTTTCTTGTGGCATTTTAAATTAATCACTATTTAAATGGGAATAAGTCACAATTAAAGGTTCAAGAACATTTATTGACGTTT
>OU898283.1:41499854-41636846 GCA_918026665.1 Diabrotica balteata
ATCAAATTGTAAGCTTGCTGGATAGCCCATATTTGACGAAGTAGTTCTAAAACGTTAATCACAACAAACTTTTATTATCCATTAACTTCGAGTTTTTATTGAAGTTAATTAATTTCCTTCATCTAAAAAACGTTTTTTGGCTTATTTCAGTTGCCCTGAAGATGCTATATTAAGCAAAAGTACTTGGGCAAGATTTGCCTAAACTTGTGCTCGATATAATTGCCTTAATTTTTAAAGTTTAATTAATAAATTAATAAAGAATTTAAAATAAAACAATTATTTAAATATAAATTAATAGATGTGACGTTTATATCGTTCATCATCATTATCATCATCATTCAACCTTTTTTGTTCACTGATGGACATAGGTTTCTCCCATTTTTCTTCATTTTTTACGGTTCTGTGCTTCTTGTTGCCATTTTCTTGGATATTCGTCTAATGTCCTCCATCCAGCGTGTTGGTTGTCGTCCTCTGCTGCGTTTGTTTTCTGATCCATCCATCCAAATTTGATCTTACTGATGTTTATTTTTGTACCTGTTGTTAAAGATACGTTCTCTAAGTCTTGTAGCATTTGTTGTTCACCAAGATTTTTGATAATAAGTACTTTGTCGTCGGCAAAACGCAGATGATTGAGGATGTCACCATCTATTTTTATTCCTCTATTTTCTCACTTTAGAATTTTAAAGGCGTATTCGAGGACCGTTATAAATAATTTAGGTAAGAGAGTGTCGTCCTGTCTCACACCTCGCTTGATATGAATTTATCTGGTGGTATCATGTAGTTTTACACGCATTGTGGCGGTTTGGTATAATGTTTGTACTAACTTTGTAAGCCGGAAATATATTCTACTATTGTTCATTACATAATATAAATCCTATAGATATATATTATATATATATATATATATATATATATATATATATATATATATATATATATATATATATATATATATATAGGAATTATATCGTTACAAAAATATTAATAACTAATGCCTTCATTCTCATTACATTTTTTTTATTGATTATGGTACATTCCGAGAAAAATGTATACAAATTGAAGAAACTCGTAAACACGTTATAAAATATATTTCCAATTACAACCTAATCATTAAGACATATTATCCAATTATGTCTTGAGTCATTACCAGCTAAAAACGAAGCATTTATTATTTAAGGTTAGTAAAATATTTGTACACTAAACGTAACGGAACAGCAAAAAGCGCTATTGGAATATTGA
The DNA here is from genome assembly GCA_918026665.1 of Diabrotica balteata. Classification (NCBI taxonomy): domain Eukaryota; kingdom Metazoa; phylum Arthropoda; class Insecta; order Coleoptera; family Chrysomelidae; genus Diabrotica; species Diabrotica balteata. Next base: position 41,501,094 of record OU898283.1, read on the forward strand.
GTAAAGATAAACGTTGATTAATTTTTAAACTTAAAATGAAAGATTTATTCTTTTGTGACTAACGGACCTTTAACTTATTTATTCTTATATTCAACAAAAAACGAGTAATTTACTAGAAGTATACAGCAGATCATAGAAACACAAACGAACAATTAATATAAATAAACAGTCAAAAAATAAAAAGTATTCTTTATGTATACGTTTTTTCAATAAAGAGGTAAAATTGGAAATAAACCGTAAACTAATTTTCGAAACCAAATTTAGATTTTTTGTTGTTATTAGAGATATGAGGAATCTAAAAATTGCATTTCATAACATATCTCCTCAACTAAGCAAAAATCCTTAGCGAATTGGTTTCTACTACTCGTACACAGTAAATCGAAATAAAAAGGAAAAAACAGTTAAGATTTGATTTAACGTACAGTGCGTCTGTGTATCTGCTTATAAGTATTTCGCCTTAAAAGGGCTCTTCAGAGCAGCCATTCACAGTCGCTCTGAACGTGAAAATAAATCTCTTCTGTCTTAGGAAGCAACTGCTGTCCAAAAAGTTGATCTTAGCCACTGTTGAAGTAGTTTTTACACTTTGGTATATATATTGTTGAAGATCAAGATAAGTCTTTTTACTTAATGTTGTTTATAGCAGCTTCTACTTCCGCTTCGAGAATAGGTGGTCCTGTATCGTCATTTTTATTTTGTGTGGTGGTGACATTCCTATCGTCTTCAAATGTTGTTGTCACATAGTTCATCTATGTTGTTTCTGTTTCTTCAATATTAACTATTGGATTTTGTTGAGTGTCTGTTAAGTGTCCCGGCTTTTTTGATTTATATATGCCTGCTGCTTCTTTGATCTTTTTGTGGAAGTTAAAGGAATGTTCCAATATCTCGATTTCTTCACTCTATTCTTCCAGATTTGTATTTTTTAGCCTTTCTGGCAGCTTATTTTATCTTTTTGTCTAGAAATTAATATTCAACGTAGTCTTTTGGCTTGGATTCTCTTCTTCTGTTCATCATCTGTAATATACCGTCGGTCATCCATGGTTTTTTATTTTCTGTCTTTTTCGGTCGCAGGTATTGGTCTAATACTTCTTTATTAATGTTTTCTAAGTAGTTTATTTATGTGTTAATATTATTAACTACTTCTGACTTAGATATGGTGTTCTTCAGATATTCCGTACTTCTTGCTTTATGTCATCATCTCTTAGTTGTTTAAGATCGTAGCTTATAGGATTAGGTTTGTGGATTTTTTTAAATTTCAGACGAAACTTAGCGACAAGTGGGTTATGGTCTGATTTAATATCTGCACGAGGGTAGGTTTTCACTGATGTTATTGAGTTTTTGAATCTTTTATTTATTAAAATATATTCAATCTGGTTTCTTGTGAGATTTTCTGGTATGTCAACGGGTAAGTGCCATATGTGCAACCTTCTGTATGGTAATTTGAAGAGTGTATTGGTGATTACCAACACTTCTTCCTTAGCAAATGTGAGTAGGCGTTCGCCTCTCTCATTTTGCTCACCCAGACCCCATGAACCTACTACTTCAGCACACCTACCCTTACCGATTTTTTTGCTTACTTAGGACTTTCCTTAAATCATAATAAAAAGCCTCTATTACTTTGTCTGATTTGTCTGATGTTGGTTCGTATATTTGGATTTTATGGGTTTTTGCTAGGAATAAATCCAATTGAATGAGCATGATTCTCTCGGATATTTGAACAAAATTCGTAACATTTTTGTTTATTTGTTCATTTAAAATTTTTCCAATGCCATGTTTATGTTAACCGTCTGTATTTTTAGAGTAATATACATGGTACTCGTTTATTTGACATTTTCCGGTATCAGGCCATCGCATTTTACTCATGTCATTTCATGAATGGCATTCTAAATTTTGCCTGCTTCGTACCTGGTCTTGACGTTCCAGGTGCATATTTTAATTCTTCTTCTTAATTTTTCTAGGTGCATCCTTTCCTTTTACTTGGGGTTTCGCTTGCTAACGATCTGGGAAGCTCCGTAGTTCTGTGTTATTATTCCTCCCCTGCTGGATCTTGCACTCCGATATACATGATCTGTAGGCATGATAGATGTACAAGAGATATCCATATGGATCATTAGTGCAGTGGTTTCACCTTGCTTTCTACATCCTTACGCCGTTGACCTAGTTCTCGGTTCATCCGCCTTTAGGCCCAGTTTCTCAACCCTAGGACAAAAGAGTGCCCTACCACTTACCAACTCATCCATCCGAAGCTGTTGGTAGGTAAGTGGGGGATTGCTTATACCGGCAATCACTCGAACGTCAAAGCTCGTTTGTTATCTAGGAAGATGCACGGGATGACCAGAATCAAGATCATCATGCGTGCAGGTGAGATTGACATTTAACAATTTGATATGCGTACACATTATACCGTAAGTTTTGTAATTTAACGGCACAAAACTAAAACACATCAGTTTAATAGAAAAAACAAAATGTGAAACTTACCAGAGTTTTCGTCATACAATGCCACAATGGCAGTCGACGAATACTGATAGGACACTGAATTCGTCGATATAGTAGGATGAGCGGGAGGAAAAATCGCATAGTTGAAAAGAGACACATATAGATTTCTCGCTCACTATTTCATCTTTCTCGCTTTCTGTCAAGGTCATTGACTAGAGTAATAGGTTTTATGTCTATATCAGACTAAAACTTAAAATTAGAAATTTTTATAATTTACTATAATTTACTATAATTTACTAATTATAGTAAATTATAAATAAATATACTTTAATTTACTATATATAGTAAGGGTGAGATATGTGAAATATTTTTTGTATGTCCTTTTTATCAGTCTTCGTATTGATTTAGATTATTCTTCGACTCAGCATATATTTTAACTCGTTTTATGTAAAATCAATATCAATCTAACGGAAATTAATAAATGTATACACAGAAGTATTTATACTAAGCTTAAATCTATACTCCATTATTCAGTTAACAATTCAGCACAGGATAACTTTTTATTATTAAATTTGTCAAAAGCAAAAAGATTTCCTTAACTTTTGATTCTGATTATAAATCAGATCTCCTCTAAAATGAAATTTCCATAATAATTAAAATGGATACAAGTCTTCTCCTTTCGCCAAATTGTCTTACTAGATAAAGTTGCCATTGTGCATTTGGCAAAGCACAAATTACAAAACCAATTCAGTTTTACAGAGTTATAATAAAAGTCAGCTTAAAACGAAGTTTAAACAGAAATTTTAAAGCTCCCGCTCCACTTTATATTCACGAATAAAATTAAAATGGTTTTGTTTTACACTTCACAAACGAAACACAAAAATAGATTTTTGTTCGCTTTGATATCTCGCTTAATAACTTTGACTTGATTACTTCCAAATAGGAATTTTCAGTTATATAGTTAAATCAATGGTAGTATAACATTCCTCTTTTTTTTACTTGCAGTGAACTAATCGAACGCTGGTTTCCGCTGGGCTGATAGCACAATAAACTAAGCGGGGATCTAACCTACCTTTAGCGACACATGACACACCTTTTTTTTAACAGAGTTGTGGGGAGTGTGAGAAACGTCAATTAAATGATGCACGAGCTAAGAAGTAGTGGACTACTAAGGAGCAGAGAGAAAAGAAGGTGACTTATGTGTGTGATTGATAAGAATCGATAAGAACGCACAAGAAGAGGTGGGATCTACCTAGCATGCCAGTTGAGGTACTTTAGGGGTCACCAGCCATACAGTAGGAACGGCCTTTATCAGCGTTTTTGGCGCACAGTCTTTATCTGCGATAGTAGATGGGGAATGTTTCGAGAATTTTAAAATACTCATCAGGAAGTTCAGGTCCAATGTTATGTAGAAGTTTTGCTAAAGGAAACGGAACTTTCTTAGTAGAATACCTGGTGAGTATTTGTCCTCTATGATTTTAAGGCGTCTTTAGGGTTCGTTTTGCTCGGTTGTTCGAGCCAGCTTTGGTTCTTAGGACATACTTCCTTCTGAGGGTTAGGATTGTGTAGTTGATTGGCGTGATGTTGGCCAATATGTGTATGTGGGCTGATGGATAGGACCAATCTTTTCTCATACAGTATCTATACCTTTGGCAAGCATCTCTTCCGAGTATGACTCTTTCGAATAGCTCATCGTCAAATTTGATTTCAACTGTTTGAAAAAAGCATAAATTGTACAGCAACGGTCCAAATACAGGGTTGGTCAATGCAGAAAAAACGTAATAATTAAGAAGTTTGCTGTAAGAAGGATGCAGCTGCATATTTAGACCGTTTTAGGTGGTAACATATGCCATAATTAAAAAAAAATTGGCGAATTAACTGGTATAAGAACGATGCAGATCCGATAATAAATAAAGGAATTATACGTCTTTATGGATCTGTCTCCTTACTCGTTTGGTGCAAAAAGGGTGCGGTTTGGACCTGCATCTTTTTTTGCACCAAACAATTGTGAATATTTGGTGATTTGATGATGATACTGGGCCGGCAGGGCAGCTGATTTGTTTTGACCTGTTGGTCGCTATCATTACTGCGTAATGTGCGTTTTTATGCGGTTTAATTGTCCGTGTAAAAATTTAACGTAGTGTAAAAATGAGTCAAACCAAGTGAGATCCTGTTTAGCGCTAATGAGTCAGACTATGAACCTACAATCTCTGACAAAAGTTGTTTTAAGTGCGATGTCGCAGGACCGTCAGCTAGGAGGAAGTATCTAAAGAAAAAACGTACCTCTGTAAAAAAACAACACGTTGAATTGATTGTAAACATGGAGCCCACGGAAGAGCCTCCAGTTGTTCCTTTAACCAAAAATAGAAAAAGTGCCAACCCCACTTTCTGAAAAAGAAATATAAAAAACAGCTATTTACAGAAGGGAAAATGTATACAAACTGAAGAAATACAAAGGGACGGATTAATCGAATTACAACTGCAGGTACAAATGTTTTTCAGAATGTGGACGAAGAAAAAAAAATCTTGTCTTACAAAAGTTGAACAGAATGTACATAATATTCAAAGAATTCAAAAGAAGACTAATAAAAGGCAAGATAGCACTTGTTCCCACAAAAACTTTATAAAGCTGGGTCAGCTATTAAAACGAGTTTGTAGACATGCTTTTGGTTTAATCCACGGCATGTCAAGGAAACGTGTAGATCTCATTTGCTCAAAATGCAAAGGAGAAAGCATACAAATATACTCTAATCGAAAATATAACAAAAACTCAAAAAAATGTGAACATGCACATCCAGAGTTTTCCAAGGCGTAAATTGCATTATAATTGAAACAAATCCTGTCGATTCTATTTATCTCCAGATCCAAATGTAAGAAAATGTATCGACTCTATTTGGATCTTTACGAACCAAGAAAGTGTTAGCAAGCCTAAATATAAACCCAAATTTCCTATGACTTTTACTATCGATACTTTAAAGAAAACTTCAGGTTTGGCTCACCTCGATCAGATACGTGCCAAAAATGTAATGTCTTACTGACATCACATTTATACTGTGAACTCAAAGATGTGACCCTGGATGAAAATTAACTAAAAGTTTTATTAGCGGAAAAGAAGTTGCATGAAGGCCGAATTTATTTTTCAATGAGCTAAAGGAGAAAACCACATTGTGCAAGCATAGCAAAGAAGTGGAGGTGCTGACTTTCACTTCCAACAAAACCTTCCACTTCCAAAAATTCCTACTAGAGAAGCTTTCTTCAAATCCTCGTCGTGGACATATAACTTCTGCGTCCATTTTGGTAAGACAAATCAAGTACACTTTTATATGTATGAGGAAGCTACGGCTCGAAAGTCACCAATATCAGCGTCATCATCAATAGCACTACAACTCTTCGCGAGTTTTGCGCGTTAATATTGCCTCATGTTTGTCGGTCCTGTGCCAGTAATTCCCATTGTCGCACTCCCATTTCTAGATCTTCTTTGACTGCATCTTTCAACCTTTTTATGGACCGCCCTACAGACCTTCTTCCATCAGGCCTTTCCAGAACCCATTGTTTATAAAGCGATTGTCGTTACTGCGTATCACATGCCCTGCCCATCTAAGTCTATTTGACTTTATATATCTGACTAGATTTTCTTTTCCGAATAGAGACTCTAGTTCGTTATTGTATCTGCTTCTCCATTCGTTTGTCACGCTGTTTCTGCAAGGGCCATATATCATTCGAAAGAATGTTACGTTACCACACCAGCAATTTATTTACTTCTTTTTTGTTGGCGTCTAAGTTTCGCTTCCATACGCGACTGCTGGTCGTATTATGGTCTTATATATCCGGATTTTTGTACCTCGTGAAAGAAGTTTTGACTTCATTAGATGTTGCATTGCAAATAAAGATCTGTTTTTTGCCATTATTCTCGTTGCAACTTCTCGCGCTCTAATTTGTTGTCATTTGTGATTGTTGCTCCTAGATATTTAAATTCTTCAACCACTTCGAAGTTGTGATCATTTATAGTAATGTTTTGCCTTATTCGCCGTCGTTCTTGTTTTGAGACGACCATGTATTTTGTTTTGTCTTCATTTATTTTTAGACCGATGTTTAATGCAGCTTCTTCAAAGCTCGAGAAAATATCCTTAATTTCTAATGTTGATTGTGCTACTGCGTCTACGTCATCGGCAAAGGCGAGTATGATTTTTGCTCCCCGAGCAGTTAGGTCTGGTTTGATATTTGGATATATTTTTCGCATGACATATTCTAAGGTCAGGTTAAATAACAATGGGGACAACGGATCTCCCTGTCTCAGTCCAGAATTTACGCAGAAAGCATTTGATATTTTTATCCCCATTTTAACTTGTGCAAAAGAGTTACTTACATACAGCTACCGCAGCAGCCTTACTGTTACCGCAGCTAGTTTCTTGGGTACGCCGAGCTCGATCATTGCCTTTCATAATGTTGCACGATTAATTGAGTCACAAACCTGTTTGAAGTCTATAAAAATCTGATGCACGTCGTGATTATATTCCCAATACTTTTCAAGCATTTGTCTTATTGTAAATATTTGATCAATAGCCGATCTGTCAGGATTGAAACCACACTGGTAGGTATCACCAACTATTTCTTCCACGTATGGTACTAATCTTTTTAATAATATCGAAGCCAATATTTTATATGTAGAGTTGATAAGTCAGATTCCTCTGTAATTCATGCATCATTCCTTTTTCCTTTCTTGTGTATTGGTACAATAATAATACAACTTCTCTAAACAATCATCCAAACAGTTTATTTCCATTCTGGTAAAACAAAATATGATGCTGAACTTTAGTGGTCACTATGTCGGACATTTTAAGAAAGTTGTCTCAGATGCAGAAAAGCCAAGGTTCCAGATTTCCAAATACCGAAGTTTCCAGAATTCTGTACCTGTCAAAAAAGCCAAATATGCAGATGTAATGCAGTTGGCAACACGAATTCGTTCCTATGGATCAAATAGCTTTTTACACCCGTCTCACAAGTGATGCAGCCATGGTAGAGAACCAGAAAACCGAATCATCTGGAACGGAATAAAGGATGTATTTGCCGTGTGTTTATTGTTTTATTTTTTTCTGATGCTATTTTTTGACAGCAACCTGTTTCTTTTTACAGATTTTTTCTTATTTGTGTAGTTGGCAAATCATAGTCGTTTGATTGTTGTAACCAAATAAAAGAGTTTTTGTTGGAAATTTTTTTTTAAATTTTTTTAAATATTTTTTGTCATCGATTGATATTATGTCTTTAGGGCTAAAATAAAAACTTTTGTTAAAAAACAGTTTTTTTCAATTTCCAAAACAATTACCAAATATGGAGTGGAGCTGCATCCTCTCTTTCAGCAAACTCCTCAATTTATACCGTCTTATCTGAATTTACACTCGACATTAATATGACGACCCCGACAAATGTTAAATGCAATACATCATAAATGAAAATGAACAAACTCTAAGTTATTAGACAATAATTGAACGCCGCAATGACAGACAACATAAAATTAAATGAAATCGTAAGCTTCCACGGCTAGAGTCAGAATTATAGTTTATTCGTCTTCCGGGTTTGGACCGTGTCATTTGTGAGTGACCCAAAAGTGGGTTCATCTCGACGTTTCGCTACAATTGTATGTAGCTTCTTCAGGAGAACAAAAAAAGAAAAAGAAAGAAAGAAAAACAAAGAACAGGAAGATGGGTAGTTAGCAACGGTAACTCAGTTACTCAACGCAACCAGAGGCGAATACTAACTACCAAGATGGGCATTTGGTCACAGTAACTCAACTACTCAACGCAGCCAGAGGTGAAAACCAAATGCCAGGACAGGGATTCACGTCCAACAGCTCAGAACACTAACGCGTCGAGAGGCGGGGAGTGAATCCGACGATTACTCCGCTACCGCTCTATTTATAGTCGCGGTGCCTGTCGTGTCGGGACGTATCGGCACACTTCGTGGCGCGAACGTCAAGAAGCGCGCGCTGGCCAATCATGTGGCTGCATCGTAGTGGCGGGACCGGACGGCGGTTCTAGACTGAGATTCCAGATGGGAGACAAGTAGTATCCTTCCTCTCGATTGATATTATGGGGATTTTTTTCGGATCTCTAGGGATTCGCGGATTTTCCTGGAATAAAATAAGGGGCTTTTAGAAATAATATGGGTTTTTTCGAACAATATGGAATGACCGGTTTCTTGGCAGTGTTCTGCAACTGCAGAATGGGAGAAAAGACCTGATCGAATGCATCTTTGATGCTCTTGAATCCGAGTTTTGACGGAACGACCAGTTTCGCCAATATACACATGTCCACATGAACAAGGAATAGAATAGACACCACAGGAAGATAGGGGCGGTAATGAGTCCTTAGGAGAGGGTAGATATTGTGAGTTTCTCTTGGGTGGTCGAAAAGTAGTCCTGATACCTTCTTTGCGAAGAATTTTGCCAATCCTATCAGTGACATTTCGAATATACGGAAGAAAAGCCACAGGAGTATTACCCGAAGATTCTGAATTTGTCGTCCTAGGGTGTAAAGGGGGATGTAGATGTCGGTGTGTAATATTTTGAATTGTGGACTTGGAGTAACCGTTGGCGACAAGGGTTTTTTTGCAGATGGCCAAGTTCTTCTCTAAGGTTGTCGGGTTCAGAAATCGAAATGGCCCGATGGATGAGAGAGTTGATCACAGAATTCTTTTGGGCAGGATGGTGGTGTGATGAAGCATGTAGGTAACGATTCGTGTGAGTCTTTTTTCTATAAACAGAGTGACCCAATCGGCCATTGGGCTTGGAGGTGACTAACACATCGAGAAAGGGAAGGGACCGATTATTTTCTACTTCCATTGTGAATTTTATACTCGGATGTTGTGAGTTAAGATGATCTAGGAAGGGAGAAAGGGTATGTTGACCATGGGGCCAGATGATAAATGTATCATCAACGTAGCGGAACCAGACTTTTGGTTTTAAGGGGTAAGATTCTAGGGCTAAAGACTCAAAGGCTTCCATGAAAATGTCAGCAATGACAGGGGAAAGGTGAGAACCCATTGGTGTTTCCAGATATTTGTTTGTAGAAATTGCCTCTAAAAGAAAAATATGTTGAAAGGAGGCATTTTTTCCGCAAGATCTGCCAAAACCAAAGACTTGTTATCATTGGTCAAGTGATCTCGCAGAACGACTAGAGAGTCATGTATGGGGATATTGGTAAATATCCAAAAGAATTCTGTGATCAACTCTCTCATCCATCGGGCCATTTCGATTTCTGAACCCGACAACCTTAGAGAAGAACTTGGCCATCTGCAAAAAACCCTTGTCGCCAACGGTTACTCCAAGTCCACAATTCAAAATATTACACACCGACATCTACATCCCCCTTTACACCCTAGGACGACAAATTCAGAATCTTCGGGTAATACTCCTGTGGCTTTTCTTCCGTATATTCGAAATGTCACTGATAGGATTGGCAAAATTCTTCGCAAAGAAGGTATCAGGACTACTTTTCGACCACCCAAGAGAATCTCACAATATCTACCCTCTCCTAAGGACTCATTACCGGCCCCTATCTTCCTGTGGTGTCTATTCTATTCCTTGTTCATGTGGACATGTGTATATTGGCGAAAACTGGTCGTTCCGTCAAAACTCGGATTCAAGAGCATCAAAGATGCATTCGATCAGTCTTTTCTCCCATTCTGCAGTTGCAGAACACTGCCAAGAAACCGGTCATTCCATATTGTTCGAAAAAAACCCATATTATTTCTAAAAGCCCCTTCTTTTATTCCAGGAAAATCCGCGAATCTCTAGAGATCCGAAAAAATCCCCATAATATCAATCGAGAGGAAGGATACTACTTGTCTCCCATCTGGAATCTCAGTCTAGAAACCGCCGTCCGGTCCCGCCACTACGTTGCAGCCACATGATTGGCCAGCGCGCGCTTCTTGACGTTCGCGCCACGAAGTGTGCCGATACGTCCCGACACGACAGGCACCGCGACTATAAATAGAGCGGTAGCGGAGTAATCGTCGGATTCACTCCCCGCCTCTCGACGCGTTAGTGTTCTGAGCTGTTGGACGTGAATCCCTGTCCTGGCATTTGGTTTTCACCTCTGGCTGCGTTGAGTAGTTGAGTTACTGTGACCAAATGCCCATCTTGGTAGTTAGTATTCGCCTCTGGTTGCGTTGAGTAACTGAGTTACCGTTGCTAACTACCCATCTCCTGTTCTTTGTTTTCTTCTTTCTTTCTTTTTCTTTTTTGTTCTCCTGAAGAAGCTACATACAATTGTAGCGAAACGTCGAGATGAACCCACTTTTGGGTCACTCACAAATGACACGGTCCAAACCCGGAAGACGAATAAACTATAAACATAAAATTACTTAATATAAAAAAAACTTAATGTCAGTATTACATACCCACATTAATTATTATAAAAATACTAAATATTGGTTTGGGGAGGGCATTTCCTTAAAATTTAATTATAAATATATTTCAGGTATTAGCGTCATATAAACTTGGTAGATATAAATAAATAATTACATAGGTACCGAAATACATAATTTGTCTTCCTCAGAAAAGGAGGCATTATCATCAGTTTCTTCATTTCACACAAAAATAATAATTGGTTCTATAGTTTTCTCTATTAACATATCGACTTTCCCGAATATTTCGTTCTCTGTTATAGCACGTCTTATAGGTTCTGCCAATTGTTGTTCTTTCTTCTACTTCTTCTTCTTCTTTTTATATAGACATGACTCTGTCGGTTTTTCAATGTGCCTCCAGCCATTTGTCGTACCATTATTTTCGTGGTCTTTCTACTGATCGTCTACCTCTTGGGGAACCGACTCTTCACTACTTTTGGGGCAATCGTCTTCACTACTCTATTTGTTGTCATTCGGCTTATATGATCATTCATAATAGGTTCGGTTAGTTCTTCTTCTACTTTTACTATGATTGCGTTGTTTTGGTAGATATTTTTAATCGTTTTGATTATTCCTAGATGTAACTCTGTATCGGTACAGTCTTTTAATTTGACCCGGTTAAATGCTTTCTTAAATATATAAATAAATTAAATAAATTAATAATAATAACTTAATTCCTCTGCAATTTTCCGAGTCCGTCCGATTTTTCTCCCTTTTTAAAGATTGCTTGGTCTTAATTCTTGGAGAATTCTGTTTTTTTATATTATTAGGATTAGTTTTAATAGTTGTTTGGTCAGACTTTCCAATGTGTGATGAAATTTTTTATATAAAGTCAGATAATAGTTTTGATGGACGTCTTAAAGTGTATTATTTCTGGCAACAAATCCCTTCATTTGATCCCAAATTATTTCCTATGAGATTTAGTTCTCAGTAATAAGATGGTAATCGCAACACTTTAAGTCCAATTTTTTTTGCTGTTCCTTCAACATGACACTTTTTAAATTTTGGTGAATAATTTTTCTTCTTCTTCTTTTTGTGCCACTCCTAGCGGAGATTGGAAATCATCATGGCCACTGCGACTTTGTTAGCAGCGCGCCTGAAAAGTTCAATCGAACTACACCCGAACCATTCACGTAGATTACGAAGCCACGATATTTTTCTTCTTCCCACACTTCTTTTGCCCTTAATTTTGCCCTGCATGATGTTTCTTAAAAGTTCGTACTTTTCACCTCTCACAATGTGCCCCAAGTATTCCATCTTTCTAGTTTTTATCTCATTTAGAATTTCGCATCTTTTGTCTAAAGTTTGGAGTACTTGCGTGTTAGTGACGCGGTCCATCCATGATATTCTGAGAATGCGCCTATAGCACCACATCTCGAAAGCTTCGATGTTTTTTATGGTCAACTGTTTTAGTGTCCAAGCCTCAACTCCATATAACAGGGTAGAAAAGACATAACACCGCAGCATTCGTATTCGTAACTTTATATTGATATCACGATTGCAAAAGAGTTTGCGCATTCTATTAAAGACTGATCTAGCGATTTCTATTCTACATCTAATCTCTTTTGTTTGATCAGTATCGTCTGTGATCCAAGCACCTAGATATTTATAACAGGGCACACGCTCAATCGTTGTATTGTCTATTACAAGATTAGCTCTGATGTTCTTTGATTTCGTGATTACCATAAATTTAGTTTTTTTCAAATTAATTTTCAAGCCGTAACTGTTACAGTATATATTGAGACTTTGAACGAGATGTTGTAGTTCTACTAGCGTTCCCGTTAGGAGAACTGTATCGTCAGCATACCTTATATTGTTGATCGTCTCACCATTTATTATCAGACCAAGATCTTCTTCCTCGAGTGCTTGTTCACAGATAGCTTCACTATACAGATTAAATAAAAGTGGCGATAAGATACATCCCTGCCGGACTCCTCGACGGATTTGAATTTCTTCTGTTAGTCTGCCCTCAACCTTGACATTTGCTGTTTGATTCCAATATAGATTGCATATAATTCGAATATCTCGGCTGTCTATATTTTTCTTTATTAGAACTTGTCTTAGTGGTTCATGTTGTACTTTGTCAAAGGCCTTTTCGAAATCAATAAAGCAGGCGTAAATTTCTTGGTTCATGTCTAAGCATCTCTGTGAGAGAACGTTCATTGCAAACAGAGCCTCCCTTGTACCCAGCCCTTTTCTGAATCCCATCTGAGTGTTACTGATGTCTACGTCTAATTTCCTATAGATCCTATTATGGATTATTTTTAAGAACAGTTTTAGAGCATGACTCATCAAAGCTATCGTACGATATTCGTTGCATTCCTTTGTATTTGCCTTTTTTGGCAGTAGTATAAAGGTCGAACGGAGCCATTCCCTAGGTATTATTCCAGTTCTATATATTGTGTTAAATAGATCTAGGAGTATTTTAATAGATTCATCGTCCATAAGTTTGAGCAGTTCTACGGGAATTTCATCAGGACCGGGGGCCTTACCACTTTTTGCTTGTTTGATTGCATATTCTATTTCTTCTCTGATTATATCAGGCCCTGTATCATCTGTATATTCGTTTGAGATTTCTTGTCTATCTTTGTCATCAAACAGTTGTGATATGTATTCTGTCCATCGGTTCATTTTTTGTTGTAAATCTGTTATAATTATACCATCTGTATCTTTGATCTGTCCTGTCTGTGTTGTTCTTCTCCTTCCTGTCATTTCTTTAATCTTTTTGTGTACATTAAAAAAGTCATATTTTCGCTCCAATTGTTCCAACTCCTGGCATTGCTCACTTAGCCATCTTTCTCTAGCTTCTCTTATTTTCTTTTTTATCAGTTTATCTGTTTCTTTGTATCTTATCGGATTATTTGTTTTGTGTACCCTTCTTTCACGCATCAACTGTAGTATTTCCTCATTCATCCATTCTTTATGTTTCCTTTCTTTCGGTGTTAAATTTTCTCTCCCTGCCAACATTACGGCATGTTTAATATTCTCCCATTTTTGGTCTATGTTATCAGTATTTCTATTCAGTTTCTCTATATTTTGTAAATTTTCTTTGATGTTCACTATTGTTTTCTCTTTTATATGTTGTTCATTCAGTCTTCTCACGTCAATTTGTTTCTGTATGTGTTTTTTAATGATCTTTAGTTTTATTCTTAATGTGACTACTACAGGATTGTGATCCGAGCCTATATCTGCTCCTGGGTAGGTTTTAGCTGAGAGTATAGAGTTGCAGAATCTTTGACTAACAAGGACAAAGTCAATTTGGTTTCTGACTACTCTACCTTTGGTGTCACTCGGAGATTTCCATGTGTACAGTCGTCTGTTAGGTAACTTGAAAAGAGTGTTAGCAACTACTAACTCCTCCGCTTGACAAAATTGTACCATACGGTCTCCTCGTTCGTTTCGTTCTCCTAATCCATAGTCACCCACATAACCGTCCACACAACCTTGTCCAATTTTGGGATTAAAATTGCCCATTACTACTGTAGTATGATGTTTCTTCATTGATTTTAGAATTTGTTGCAGATCGTAATAGAAACTTTCAATTTCATCATCATCTTTATCAGCCGTAGGAGCATATACTTGTATAATATTTATAATTTGTTTATTTGACTGAAGTTGTAGTGTCATTATTCTATCAGAGAAGGGAGTAAAGCTTGTTACACAGTTACTGATTTTCTTTGATACCAAGACAGCGACACCGTAACGATGAGTTGAACTGATGGTGCTTGAATAATAAAGTGTTCCACTGTTATTCGTACAGTTTCCTGATCCTGGCCACTGTACATCACTTATATCTAGGACATCAATTTTAAGGTTTTCCATTTCAAGGGCTACATTATTTAATTTACCTGCTGCAAAGAGGCTTCTTATATTCCACGTCGCTATTCTTAATATCTTAAGGTGATTCATATTACTTACACAGGGATTTCGCTGGTTCACGACCTGAGAGGCCCTATGGTCTGTCTGTGGTTCTCCTCTCCTGCCGGATCTTGGGTTCCGAGGTCCATGATCAGTAACATGAGTGATTGATGTGACATTTGCCATAATTATTATACTAGGGAATCTTAAACATCATTAATACAGTGGTTTGCCGTTACCTTCTGTATTCTTACGCCGTTGACCATTCCTTGATTCATCCGCCTTCGAGACAGATTTCTCTATCTCAGGAAAAAAGAGTGCCCTGTCACTTACCAACTCATCCGCCCGAAGCCGTTGGTAGGTAAGTGGGGGATTGCTTATACCGGCAATCGCTCGGTGGAATTGAATATTTTTTACATAGCTGCAATAACTATTTTTTAAGTAAACCTTCTGCTAGCACTAATATTTATTTGGTTATTAGTCAATCCAAGAGTCCTTGGATTCTGACAGAGACATTCTGTCTCCGGTTTCCAAACATAACATAGCTTCGCCTGCATTAAAATTTTAAAGTGTTTGTCCTTGTGTATTATAGTGTGATGTACAATTTTTTATTTATAACATTTTATTCCTGTTGGATAGGCCACAATTGACGAAATGCTCCTGATGATGCCCTAGGAAGCGAAAGTACTGGGAAAGATTTAATTAATAAAACTGTGCTCGATATCTACCTTTTATTTGTTCAAAGTTTATTACAGAATTGGTCGGTATAAAATATATCATTTGACTTAAATATTCTTTAAAAATATCAGCAGTTGTTTCTTTATGGTAGTCGTTATTAGAATTTACAATAAAATCCGTTTATCAACAAATCATTTATCTCCTCTAATATGAGTACTAATTGAGCGGCAACCTTTACCATTTGGAAATTTTTAGCCCATAGACGACACACAAATACTTGATGAGCACTTGTAACCAGTTTATCTTGCAAAATAATGATACCCATGATTCATGTTTAATCTAAATAAAAATATATTATTGCCTTCCCTCCCCAATTTTGGACTTTTCCTTAAATATTGCTTCCTTTAAAATAATCTCTTTCTCTATATAATTTTTTTCGTTTATTTATTTTACATAAATAAAATATTTACCTTACATCCCACAAGAAAAACAGTTTCAGAAACTTTTTAAAGTAATATTACTGATTCTCATACTTCTAAACCACACTACAGTACTGGTGAATTCTCCCATTTAGTTTTTCGAAAAAATCAGTAACAAATAGAAAAATAAATTCAAACAGAGGTATAACCACATAGTTATATATATTTTGATTAAAATTAGAAGAGTATATCCTACAGCGTTCTGCCATGCTGATCTGAAAGCTCTCACCTGACAAAATCTCAGTTTTCGTAATATTGGTATTAAGTGGAAGCGAAAAGCATTCTTTATCTTCCTTTTAAAGCTATGCAGTGTATTAAATACCTAAGTTTTAACCTAATTACTTTATATTAGATTAGATTAGATTATGTGAGGTCGTTAAGGTCATGTGGCCTCACCGCACTTCCACCTATAGAGATCTTTTTTGCATACCTTAATCTAGTTAAACTCTAGAATACCAATACTACTAATGAAATTGATTAACTTCCTAGGTGACTTGTTTCCTTTGTCAGAGGACGCCAGACTGACCTCTCCTAAGAATTTTAGTCGTTTGCAGAACAGTGCTATGCAGTTGCATAGTATATGTTCTGCCGTTTCTTTTTCATTGTGACAGAAACGACAGTTTCTACTGTCTGATTTGCCATCTTTTTGAGATGATTTTCCAGAGGGCAGTGACCAGTGAGAAGGCCAGTGACCATTTTGATATCTTTTTTTTTCATTTCGAGAAGGCGGTTTATTGCAGTAGGCGACACTTTTATGATGCTTCCCTTGGTGTTAGTGTGTTAGACCAATATGATCTTAGTTGATTGAGTTCCCAGATACGGAGTTCCTCTTTGATGTGGCTTTTCGATAGTCCATAGAAGGGTTCCGGACCCTGGAATGGGGTATTAGCTCCTTCTTTTGCGAGGCTCTCAGCTTCTCATTTCTTGCAATTCCCTTGTGACCTGGCACACACATCAGAGTTACATTGTTACGTTCCGCCAGCTTCTTGAGAGATTGTTTGCAGTCCCAAATCAACCTTGACTCATATGTAAATGACTTTAGAGCCTTTAAGGCGGCTTGGCTGTCTGATAAAATAAATACTTTTGCCCTACGGGTGTCTCGGTTGAGACACTCTTGGGCACTTATGTCTGTAGCATGTATTTCTGCCTGGAAGATAGTTGGGGCGTTTCCAAGAGATTTAGATAGCCTGAAATTGGGCCCAGTAACTCCCACTCCTGCTCTTTCATCTATCTTAGATCCATCCGTATACCATACGAGTAAACCTTCTTCCACTTTTGATTCAATTTTTTCACCCATTTGGTGGTTTTTTATGACCACTTCAAAACTTAGCATCTGGCATTAACTGTCATAGCATCTGTCGGCATGTCCTTAGAATCCAATGGAGTTTTTTCTCAGATTTTCAGGTGGCCAACTAGATCTCCAGGTTTCATTATTTGTGTCTATCGCAGTTTTAAGGCGGTAGTTACTGCCTCCCTCCTAATGAAGAACTGCAAGGGAGGAAGGTTCAGCATCGCCTATAAAGCTGAAGTGGGACATGTTAAAATTGCCCCTGTGATTCCCAGACAAGCTACCTGCTGCACTTTTTGCAGCTTGGCTTTAGCTGTTGTTTGTTGTATTTTTGGCCACCATACAAATGCTGCATATGTGACGATGGGCCTAATTATTGTTTTACATGACCAGAGAGCCATTTTTGGTTACAGGCCCCAAGTCTTTCCAAAAGCCTTGCGGCAGGTCTAACTTGCTACCAAAGCTCTGGATAAAATTTTTTCAATAGAACTATTCCAGGGGAGTTTTAGATCTAGAGTGACTCCCAGATATTTTACTTCCTGGGAATAGTCTAATGTGATGCGATGCCATTCATAGTGGGAGCCTGTAAATCGTATTTACATCTCCTTGTGAAAGGTATCAAAGTCGTTTTACTGGGGTTGGCACTTAAGCCATCTTTCGAAGACCAACTTTTAATTTCGTTAGGAACAGTTTGCATGAGACTAGATATAGTCTGTTAACTTTGGGTTATAAAACCCTAATCATGAAACTTAGTGAGAAGGTCATCCACAACCAAAGACCACAGCAGAAGCGATAATACTTCCCCTTGAGGGCACCCCTTTACCGCTGTCACAGTTACAGATTCTCCTCCAATACCATCAGTGATGATTCTCGTTTTTAGCATTGACTGAATCTTTGTATTGGTGAGACTTCAATGCTCCTCCTTACTAGTGCTCTTTTTATGGATTCAAATGAGGTATTATCAAATGCTCCCTGTATGTCAATGAAAGCGCAAAGAGAGCTATTTCTTTTGCCACTATTGTCTTTTCAATTCTTTCGACTAGCGAATTCGGAGCATTTATAGTGGATTTACCAGTCTGGTAGGCAAACTCATGTTTGTGAAGTGGTTTCCTGGCTAAAGTTTCGCTTCTTATACAGTAATCTACTAGTTTATCCATTGTTTTTAGGAGAAAGGAGGTCAGACATATAGGACGATAAGACTTCGTTTCGTCCGTAGGACGTTTCCCCGCCTACGGTTAAAATACCACCTTTGCATCCCTCCAAGTTTTTGGAAGGTGACCTAACACAAGCCCTGCTATGAAAAACCGCTGTAGTTGCGGCTGTATTTGCATAAAGCCATTTTGGAGTAAAGCAGGAAATATCCTGTCCTTACTAGGGGATTTAAAAGGTTTAAAGCTTTTAACGGCCCATTCAATTTTATTTTATGTAAAGATTTTCTCCGCTAGTTGCCTAATGGATCTCTTGAAGCCCCTTGGAGCCTCTGCCAGCTGCATACTTTGCAGCTGATCACCTAATTACTTTTGTGGATTATTTCATCAATTGTATACACACAAATCAAGTTTATTCAAAATTCCAGTTTGATAACATCAATAGTACGAATGGATGACAACTTAATAAAGTATAATCAAGTTCAACATTGTTTTAATCATTTTTCTCAAAATAACACAATTGGTAGAAAGGTCCTTTCAGCTTCGCAATGTTGTAGATACATAAAAAAGTATGTGGCAGATAATACATTGTTTTTAAATACATATTGAAAATCAGTATAAGGTTGTCAAATTTCCAAAAGCGATTTGTGATAAAACAGAAAGCCACTATCCGAAAGCAAATAAAAATTAATTATTCTTAATTATTTGACTCTTAATTATTCGATATTTCATGTCTTTTTCCATGAAGCTTTGCATATGCTTATAAAGATTTTGAAGAATATTAGGAAGAATTTATGTAGATTCGACTGAGATTTACATATATACTGATCCAATTAAAATATACCCAATAGAAACTTCAGGAATACTTTTATTAAGAAATAAGTTAAAGCTTTTATATATACAATTACCAACTTATACTTTTAAATATTGCACAAACATATATGCCCTTCTAAGCTATTTTTATTAAAAAATGTAAGGGTTTATTTTGCATATATATATATACGATAATAAAATATGATATTTCTTTACAGTTGCATTTGTAAAAGTAGATAGATATATTATGCTAATTTGCCACATCCACGCTTTTCTACATAGTCAAAATATACATATGTGGGTGAAACTGTTATTGCAGAAATTCTTCTCATAGTACTGTGCACCTATAGTGCGTTGGTGAATTATCTTAAGGCCAGACGTCTGCCTTTCCGGCACGAAAAAGATCGCCAGTGTTATTTAGGCCTGTCCAGTTCTTTCCCGTTCCAAATATTAATGAAAATATTATCCATTAAGTCTAATCACAATTTAACTTTCACCCTTTAATACAGTAAAACTTTTTAATTTGTACATACTTTTTTGTCATTTTTGACATCAGGTTTTCTGAATTATAATTCAAATAAGTTAAAAATGTAATTTTAATGTGATGTTCCAGATGTTCTGTGACATAAAAAAACCTTATTCAAAACTCCTTATCATCCAGTTTATTTAGACTGAATATATAAAAACCAAAAAATTTGCAGATAACTACCCATATTCACTGAATAAACATTAAAAAATTTAAGATTTATCTTAGAAACAAATTTGTTAAAAGTATTTTAATTACTTGGATTATTGATGGATTCGACCGTTACTTGATGGAAATTCATTTTATGTAACAATTAAACACTGAAAACTTTGTTTTCAAACTTCCACAAAATTTATTTTAACTATTATCACTACAGCTGTTTCGGCTGATAGCCTTTCTCAAGTGATCTATTTTTGGCTTGGGTTTACAAATGTATGGTCTCTAATGAAATAGGTTGAGGAGGGGGAGAACTGTTTGTCTCAAGTTGGTCATTCAGAATTATATCTGTGTTTTTTAATTTGTTGATTTCCATAGATTCTAACAAAGATAGCTTAAGGCCTTTATTTTGAATGTGAAGAATTTTAAATTTGTCATTAAAAGAATGGTTATGATCTAGAAGGTGAAGTGCGTATGTCGAATCTGTTTTTCTATTCTTGAAAGCCCTTTTATGTTCTGCTATTCATTTGTCAAAGTTTCTACCAGTTTGACCGATGTAAGTTTTTGGGCAGTCGCCACACTGAAGTTTATACACACCACTATTTAAGTGTTTTTTTATTTTGGCTCTTGTTATTTTTAATATATTTACCTAGGTTGTTATTTGTTCGGAAAGCTGGTGTTATTCCTTTCTTTTTTATGTGTTTGGCAATTTTTGTTGTTATTTTGCCTGTATATGTAATCGATTAGAAGGTACTGGGTTTTTTCTCTGGTAGTGGAAATACTATTTTGTATTTTGTATATGTGGAAATACTATTTTGTATTGTATTTTGGTGGAAAAACCAAAAACCACACCCCGCTGTACAAAAAGGGATTCATCACGGTCAGACCAGATGGCTTAAACAAGACAGAAAATACCAGTACAAGAAGCGAGATATTATAGCTGTTTATCTTAAAGTATGTCATTCAGAGTTAAATTATACATTAAATAATATAAAATTTGACATCCTAGATTCTAACGTGTGAATTAATATAGATAATATAATAGATAAAAATTCAATACACAGTGTAAAAAAACTAAATAATCTGATTTCCAATAGTAAAAAAACCCAATATTTATTATAAAAAAAGTTTTTCGAACCATACTTTTTTCAATAGATTTATAAATTTAACAGATACTAAATTTAGTAACAGTGAGATACAACTTTTAGAGAAAGGATTTAAACACAACTTGCCCCAACATAATAATGAGAGAACCTTAGAATATTTAGGTGTAGAATGTGAAGAAGCGTTAAACAAAACTGCTAACAATATCGAAAAAAGTATAATTGTCAAATCTATTACAGATGTGTGTAGTGAAACTAAGAATGCATGTTACAAAGAGAATAAAACAGCAATTTCCATTAAAAATAAACCAATAGAAAACAACATTTTGTTTACAAAAGCAGACAAAGGTAACACTACTATTGCTATAGATAAAATAGAATATAATAACACAACAATAGAATTCTTAAATAATCAAAATATTGAAACTTTACACAAAGATACGACAGAAAAATATCAAAAACAAATTAAGCTAGTGTTAGAAAATTCAAAAGCCATACTAAATTCAATATAACAGAAATACCTCAATATCATGAACCCACAGCCTCCTAAATTATACTCTTTCATTAAACTACACAAACCGGATCACCCAATGAGACCTGTAGTTCCTTTTTATACAGCTCCGTCATATAAACTTTCCAAAAAAACTGTTAGAGATTATTTTAGAACACACTAAATTTTCACCTAAATTTACCATAAAAAATACAATAGAACTAGTTAATAAAATACAACATTTTCAATTACCTAACAACTCCAGATTAATTTCATTTGACGTAAAAAATCTTTTTCCTAGTATCATTCCTACAGAAACTTTTATTCTAGTAAAAAACCTTTCAGACCAAAATAGTACAAATCCAATAATTACATCTGAAATCTTACATCTTCTTGAAGTTTGCATAAACCAGGACTACTTTGAATTTAACAATAAAATATATACAAATAACAGTGCAGGACTTATAATGGGTAATCCTCTAAGCCCATTGCTATCAGATATTTTTATGGATCATCTAGAGAAAAAGATTTCAAAACATCCCGTATTCAAATAGTTTTTATATTGGTGGAGATACGTAGACGACGTACTGGTATGTTTCACAGGAACTAACAGGCAACTCGACCAATTTTAAAACAAACTCGACTTTAAAACAAACATGACTTCTCCATATTTCACAAACCTACCCATACTGACACGACTATACACAATTCATCATCCCATCCAACACAACATAAACTGGCAGCTTATCATAGTATGTTACATAGATTAACAGAAATTCCGATGTCAGAAGACAACTTTGAGACAGAATTAAATATAATTAAGCAAATAGCAGTAAACAACGGATATAACGAACAAACAATTAATAAAATGGTAAATCAAAAACTACACAAGAAAGCACTGAAAATAGTATTTCCACCACCAGAGAAAAAACCCAGTACCTTCTGCTCGATTACATATACAGGCAAAATAACAACAAAAATTGCCAAACACATAAAAAAGAAAGGAATAACACCAGCTTTCCGAACAAATAACAACCTAGGTACATATATTAAAAATAACAAGAGCCAAAATAAAAAACACAGATATAATTCTGAATGACCAACTTGAGACAAACAGTTCTCCCCTTCTCAACCTATTTTATTAGAGACTATAAGTTTGTAAACCCAAGCCAAAAATAGATCACTTGAAAAAGGCTATCAGCCGAAACAGCTGTAGTGATAATAGTTCAAATAAATTTTGTGGAAGTTTGAAAACAAAGTTTTCAGCGTTTTATTGTTACATACTTGGATTATGTTTGAACTACTGACACATCATTGGTTTTTAATAATGTATCGAAACTGGCTCTTAACAACCTTATTTTTCTTATTTTTATGAAAATTTAAATATTTTTCATCAATATTATCATGATTTTAGTATGTTTTAAAACGATTAGCATGTGCTTTCGGATATCAGACAAATTTGTTTACTAAGGTTTCTAAGGTTTTTAGATTTTGATGTGAAACAGCTGAATACTTTCGTCTGTTTGTTTGAATAATTATTATTTCTGTGAATATATCTGGAACACTGCACATAATTTTAGCACTATGTAGTCAAATATTAATTTATAATGACAAAAACCTCTTATGCACTCTAGAACTAATTACTGCCACTCGCTATTGTATATACGAACGTAACATTCAAAATACCATTGAAATTTTGCTGATATATACTAATTTAAAATTAATTTTAAAAAATAAATGTACGAAAAGTATACCTGAAACATAACCTTTAACGTCAAATTATAATGTGTGAATTATTAAGTGAACATTTATTTTCTTTATTTTTAGGTTGGATAATTGTCATTCAGCTAGTCTCAATAAACATTAGCACAAGCTTTATTAAAGAACTTAAATATGTCAATTAGTGAAACATGAATAATATAATAATATTAATATAGTTCTGAAGCTATTTTCTTGTGGCATTTTAAATTAATCACTATTTAAATGGGAATAAGCCACAATTAAAGGTTCAAGAACATTTATTGACGTTTCAATTTATACGATTTCCGAAGTGGAAATTAAAACGTCAATAAACGTACTTTAACCTTAAATTGTGGCTTATTCCCATTTAAATAGTAATTAATATTAATATAAGTGAACAACAGAAATAACAACATTAAGGCGGTATCAAGGGGAAGAGGACTTAAGGATATAGGTGAGCAACTGGATAAACAAGTTGCTATTTTAAGAACTTTTTTTCATCCAGTCTGAGACATCTACTTTACATCAAGTAATTTGCGCAGTAGATGATACAACGCTGCTTTGACTGAGGAAACAAGAAATGCGCATAAACTACCTAACTAAGCAAGAAAAAATGTGCATAGGGATAAGTAAACCTCTGCATGGGCGACATCTCAATAAAATCGACCAAAAATATGTCGACACTACAGCGTCGAAAGATGTTTTCCAAGACTAAGGATGTCCTACTTGCCATTTAGGATCAGGTTAATTCAACTAAAAATTACCTAAAATATATTGTTAAAGATCCTCAAGATTAAAATAACAAATACCGATATGGATGCCAGGCAAAAGAAATCATCTAACATCTTACCGGTGACTGCCAGGCATTCGTCGGTACTGATCATAAAAAACGCCATGCCTCAGTAGGAAAGATTGTCCACCAAGAACCAGCTGACATACTGGGACTTCTCCAAACCGACCATCTTCCTTATTATCAATACGTCCCTGACAAGATGCTTGAAAATGACAACCACAAGCTATACTTGAACCACACTGTGCTCACAGTCAAACCTTCTTCTTCTTAGAGTGCCGTGTCCCTACCGAGGTTGGCAATCATAATGACTAATTTTATTTTAGAACTTGCTGTTCTAAACAAATCAATCGATTTGCATTGATACCAATCACGTAGATTCTTTAACCATGAGTTTTGCCTTTGGTCAACAGATCTTCTTCCTTAAATCTTTCCCTGTATTATAAGTCTCAAAATTTCATATTTTGGTCCCCTCATCACGTGGCTCAGGTATTCCAGTTTTTTTGTTTGTATAGTGGTGATTAGTTCTGTTTCTTTACGAACCGCTCCAGTACTTCTTTATTTGTAATTCTATCAGTATATGATATTTTCAATTGTCTGCGGTATAACCAGAGTTCGAAGGCCTCGATTCTCTTTAAATTACATTTTTTTTAAGTCCAAGTCTCAGCTCCATATAATAATATTGAAAATATATAACACCGAATGGTACGTAGTCTGATCTCCAAATTTAGATTTTTGCACGTTAGGAGTGGCTTCATTCGTATAAATGCTGATCTGGCAATCTCTGACAGTCCAATCAATGGCACATAATGACCGGATGTCATACTAGTTAATTAAATTACTGGGGAAATAACCCTTATTGATGTGAAGATACCTAACACCAATAATTTACGTGTTAAATACAACGAAAAGATCTCCAAGTACAGGGATCAAGAAATACAAATCAGGAGACAATGGAGAATGGAAGGTATACAGACAGTACCTAATGTTCTATCTACTACTGATGTTATTCCCAAGACTCTCCCAGAGAACATAAGTGCTAGGTCTAAACGAACATCTCTATAAGGCCATGTAAAAATCCCCTTTTTAATTACGCTGTTTTTATCAGGTTTTATTAGGGGATCGATATATATTTTTATTATGAAGAAGGCCAATTTTTGGGATAAATTATAAATCTATCAAAGTGTTCTAGGATACTAGGATACAGAGGATACCTTGGATTTTCCAAATATCGGTAAGTTTAATTACGATTTAAGGTGAGAGTTGGACAACAATACTCGGAGACATTTGAAATAAACAATAGACTAAAACAGGGAGATGCACTTTCACCACAACTCTTCAACTTAGCTTTGGAGCACATAATCAGAAGTGCAAGAATCGAAAAACCGAATACAATATTTCATCGAGAAGGACCAAACTTACTACTGGTATTTGCAGACGATATAGATCTAATAGGAAACACGCGATTAAGGATGAAGGAGACTTTCGTAAGGTTTGAGAAGAAACCAGAGAAGATGGGGCTCCAAATCAACGAAAACAAGACGAAATATATTTATATGAGCCGCAATAACCAAAGCAGAGACAGAATCGGTCAGAACATTACCATCGATGACTTTAACTTTGAGCGCGTTAGAGAATTCAAGTATCTTGGAACAACAATAACTGAAGACAATAACGGATCACAAAAAATAAACAACAGGATTCAGGTTGGCAACAGATGTATTTTTGCCCTTCAAAACGTTATAAAATCAAAACAACTAACACGACGTACGAAGATAAAGGTCTATAAAACAATCACACGACCCGTTGTGATGTATGGAAGCGAAACGTGGACGATAACAAAGGCAAATGAAGAGAGACTACGTGTTTGGGAAAAAAAATCCTAAGGAAGATCTTTGGTCCGGTGCTTGATGAAGCATCAGGACAATATAGGATAAGAACTAATAAAGAGCTTGAAGAACTTTACCCAGACGCCAACATCATAAAATAGATAAAGTCCAGAAGACTCCAATGGGCAGGACACCTCAAAAGATATTCTGACGAACGAACAGTAAGACTGGTGTGGGAGGAAGTCCCAACTGGAAGGAGATCACGCGGACGTCCTCGTCTCCGGTGGCGAGATAATATAGCAGGAGACCTAAGCACTATGGGCGTTGAGAATTGGATGGAGGTTGCTCAAGACAGAAAACAGTGGAGGCATGTTGGTTAGTCGGCTAAAACCCACGAAGAGTTGTAACGCCACGGAGTAAGTAAGTAAGTAAGGTAAGTTTAATCCAAAATTAATTATCTATGTCTTTAAACAAAAAGATGATTTAATTAATGAACTTAAAGATGAAATAAAAATTCTAAATTGTCAAATATACTTCTTCTAATATATAAAATTTTCCTGTCACAATGTTAGTTACCGTACTCCTCCGAAACGGCTCTACCGATTTTTACTAAATTTTATATGCGTATTCAATAGGTCTGAAAATCATAAGAGAGGTGGTAAGGGTTGATCATCCTTAATTTTTTTTTTAATTTTTTGACGAAATTTTTTATTTTGTTTTTTTTATAATGTTGCATTAAAAAATACATACAACCCTAAACTTTTACTTTTTTATTATAAACCCCTATTTTTTATGGCTATTTTAGTAATTTAATCATTTTTTTCATCTCGCTCGATAACTGATCAATTATTGTGTTTTTAACTGTACTTCGATTAAAAGGCAAAAATGTTTTTTAAAAAAATAAACATTTAATTTTATTACTAAAGTTTAACCTTGATATATACTTAGTGTTACTAATCTTAGATTCTTCAAATTTGCCGCACCTTTACTGGTGAGTGAAATGCCACACTATACCATAAACTGAAGCCGGTCTCCTGTTTCACTCACACAAGACTTCTCTCACTCCCTACACAGTTTTCGGCCATCATGATTATTGTTTTTGCATCAAGTGTAGTAGTAACGTTCACAATTATCAATTTTCTATTTCTGTGTAACTCTCATAATATACTTCATTCGCTTAGCTCGGACATATTTTGACAGATTCATTGTCGGAAACCTACAACACAACAATTCCTACTTTTCAGTATTAATAGCTTAAATATACTACTATTGCAGACTTCTTTCTTTAAAAAAAAAAAGAAGAATTATTCTAAATAGTGGAAGTGTATACTAAACCCATTAAATTTTGGATAGTATATATTTAAAAATATATTTTAGTTGTGATAATTTAACATAACTATTTATTATATGGTGCAGATAAACAAATCTTGATTGTCGGTAATTCGCAAAGTACTATTTTATTTACTATTTAGTTTGTTTACTATCAATATTGGCTATGAGTACGTGTGCTTGGTTGTATAGTAATTTCCAGCAACTTTTAGTCTGTCAAAAATAACGTCGCAAAAAATAATTACTAAATTCACTAGACAATTCGGACTGGGAATAGCGAACCGAGTATTATAACTATTAATTATTACTATTTTATTCATAATAATAAAATTATTAATTTTAAGTGTATTTGGCACGATTAGATCAGTTAATGAAGTTTTATTTAAACAAGTGATTTACATAACCTTAAAAGTACTCAACACGTGTCACGAGCTCCAACCAACAACGGCTTTTGTGTTGTAAGTATACTTTTTTTATATAATTATTTGAATTTTTTACAACTATTGTTTCTAATTTTTGTTTCATAAAACTAATATTTTCGCTAGAATCCTGGCCGTAATTATAGTTATAACGTTTTCCATCATTAAGTAATTTCATTAATTCTATTTATATGCGTTTTGTAGAGAGAGCAATGCCAAGAAAACGCAAAGGGGCTGATTTGAGCCGTAATACAAGTAGGTCCAGAAGTATGCGAGATACAAGATCCCAAAGAACCGAAGAACAAGTCCGGCAACAAAATGCTGATGCACGTGTGAGTCTTCAGCAATTGCGTCAAGAACAATCAGAGGATAAACGAGCTGAGCGCAATGAAGTTATACGTGTAGAGCAACAAAAATCACGCCGTTTTACGGTTAATAGACGCAGAACAAATGACCAACAACCCCAACAGGTACATTGTGCATTTACATCTGATTTATTTTTGCGTCTAGCATTCCAGTACGAGCCCGGTATTAAATATTATGCTCATTCAAAAGTGGTAATTGGTGCTATGGATAAGGAATGTCTGCACTGTCATGCTCTCAAATTCAAAAATGAGCCACCTGGGATGTCTTGCGCTTCAGGAAAAGTGCAACTACCTGAAATTGAAACACCACCTGAACCATTGAATGGTTTACTTATCGGCACGGATCCAGATTCTAACGTATTCCTGAAGTCAATTCGAACATTCAATTCCTGCTTTCAAATGACATCGTTTGGAGCAACAGAAATAGTTCGAAATACTAATGCTAATGGTCTCACAATACAATTATACATTCAAAATCAGAGGCCAAGTTTATTATAAAATGGGCTCATTGCTGCCAATGCCAAACGAACCACATAAATTTTTACAAATCTACTTTACGGGCGGCGAGGATTCCGGAAGCGCACTTGCTAATCGCGCGAATGCACGTTGTGACTATAATAACCTTGATTCATTTTTTGCCAGGCGCATCGTCAGCGACTGGGACGCTCTATTGAACGAGCACAATGAATTGTTAAAAATATTCAAATCATATATGCACAAATTAAAAAGCAATAATCACGCTATTGTCATTAACCCTAATAACACCAACTGGAGAGCATATTCGTAGATTCAATGCACCTGTTGTTGAAGACGTTGCTGGAATCATGGTTGGCGATCGTACAGGTACACGAGAAATTGTGATTTGTAGAAGAAATAATAATCTTCAGTTCATTGCTGATACACATCGTTTATATGATGCTCTCCAATATGCGCTAATATTCTGGAAGGGGCAAGACGGATATTGCATAAACATAAAACAACGAGATCCCGTATTAGGTACTTCATTTATTATTAACCATTTAAAAAAAAAACAATTAAATTATTGAACGGAATTAATTTAAATGAATAATCATAAATATATTATTACAGGAGCTGAAACAAACAAGAACGTTAGCTCGAAAGATTATTATGTGTACCGATTAATGATTCGGCGCGGCCTGGACAACGTCATTCTACGATGTCGTGAGCTTTGTCGATAATTCATTGTCGACATGTACGCAAAGATAGAGGGCGAACGACTACAATACTTATGATATAATCAACTCAAGCTGCGTGCGGAAGAGTACATACACTTACGAGACGCTATTAACAACAACGCCGACGTTGCCGAAATTGGTAACTCTGTCATTTTACCATCATCGAATATAGGCAGTCCACGTCATATGTAAGAATATATACAGGATGCTATGGCTTACGTGCGCGAATATGGACGACCGTGTTTATTTATCACGTTCACATGTAATCCAAAATGGCCAGAGATCACATCTTTGCTATTGCCTGGCCAAAATGCAATACATCGTCATGACATCACAGCACATGTATTTAGACAAAAGTTGAAGTCTCTTATAAGTTACATTACTAAATAACATGTATTCGGTCCCACACGTTGCTGGCTGTATTGAGTTGAATGGCAAAAGAGGGGATTACCTCATTTTGGTTTGTTTAATCAACAAAATCTGTCCTGAAGAAATCGATAGTATCATTTCTGCGGAAATTCCAGATCCTTCTACTGACCAAGTGCTGTTTGATATTGTTACAGCAAACATGATCCATGGTCCATGTGGTACTCTTCATCGTTCATCGCCTTACATGGCAGATGAAAAATGTACTAAAAATTTCCCTAAAGGTTTCACTAATGATACGATAACAAATACCGACGGATATCCAATATACCGTCGAAGAAGTATCGATAATGGCGGATACTAATTTATTAAAAATATCAGCAACACAGACATTGATATTGACAATCGTTGGGTGGTGCCGTATTCACCTCTGCTAAGCAAGACATACAATGCTTATATTATTGTTGAGTTTCGCAGTTCTGTGAGGAGCATAAAATATATTGGCAAGTATGTCCATAAAGGCAGTGATATGGCTGTGTTTAGAATAGAAAATACTAATGTAAATGCTCCCCCAATGAATAAAAGCGATAAAATTACGCTTTACCAAATTGGACGGTACATCAGCTCCAATGAAGTTGCTTGGCGTATCTTCGGTTTTCCAATTCATGAACGGGATCCAGTAGTTGTTCATTTAGCCGTCCATCTTGAAAACGGTCAGCGTGTATTTTTCACAAACGAGACAGTTATTGATCGTGCTACAAATTCACCTAAAACTACACTCACAGCATTTTTTGAAATATGTGATAGTATGGATCGTTTTGGTGCCTTTGTAAGAACATTACTCTATTTACAAGTACCACAATATTTCACATGGGCTCAAACAAAAAAAAAATGGATGCCCGGCAAGCAAGGCTCACCAGTTGATGCATGTCTCAATTTATTTAAATCGAACGCTTTGGGGCGATTATTTACAGTTAATCCAAGACACATTAAGTGCTTTTATCTTTGACTGTTGTTGGTTAAAGTTACTGGCCCATTATCATTTCAAGATATACGTAAAGTGAATGGGCAACAGTATTCAACATATAAAGACGCATGCCTTGCAATCAGCTTGCTGGAAGACGACAACCAGTGGGAGTGTATGCTTGCTGAAGCTGTATTGAACTGTACAGCAATACAAATTTGTCTACTATTCGCTATAGTGTTGACTACATGTTTCTTAGCTCGAGCACAGATATTGTGGTTTAATTACAAAGATTCAATGACTGATGATATATTGCATTGATAACATTATATAATATTGATAACAATATTGATAACATTCAACGACGCAATTCGGTATGAATTCGCCAAATCGAACTGCATCTGAATTAATTAACACTGAAATGAATCGTGAACTGCAGTACAACACTGTAGAAATGGCAGCGATTGTTACTCGCAATATCCCACTAATGAATGACGAACAAAGAACAATTTATGACCGCATTTTGCTCGCAGATTCAGCAGAACAAGGTGGCTTCTTCTTTTTGGATGCACCGGGTGGAACTGGCAAAACATTATTTATTTCACTAATTCTTGCTGAAATACGATCAAATAATGG
This sequence comes from Diabrotica balteata, assembly GCA_918026665.1. NCBI lineage: Eukaryota > Metazoa > Arthropoda > Insecta > Coleoptera > Chrysomelidae > Diabrotica > Diabrotica balteata. Next base: position 41,532,103 of record OU898283.1, read on the forward strand.
CATCGCATTAGCCGTTGCATCATCGGCATTGCCGCAACTTTTTTGGATGGAGGTAGAACAGCTCATTCAGTATTTATGCTGCCACTAAATATTCGAAATAACCCTGACGCAGATTGTAACATTAAAAAACAATCGTCCATGGCTACCGTGCTAAAACAGTGCAAAATTATCATCTAATATGAATGTACCATGGCACACAAACATTCAATTTGGGCGTTAAACAGGACATTGAAAGATATTATAAACAATGACAAACTATTTGGCGGCACTCTTTTGGTGCTTTGAGGTGATTTCAGACAGACACTTCCCGTCATTCCACGTTCAACATACGCTGATGAGATCAACGCTTGCTTAAAATCATCTTCATTGTGGCCTAATGTTGAAAAAGTACAGCTGAAAGTAAATATGCGCGTTCAAATGCTTTAAGATTCATCCGCTGAAACATTCTCAAAACAACTCTTAGATATCGGTGATTAAAAAGTTGCTACAGATGAAACTGGATACTTAAAATTACCGACCGATTTCTGCACAATCGCTGATTCGCAAGATACTCTCATTGAACAAATATTTCCTGATGTACACACACTGTACATAAATCATAAGTGGCTTGCAGAAAGAACAAGCCAGAATTTGCAATTTTCCCCCAGAATTTTTGAACTCACTGGATTTGCCAGGCGTGCCACCGCATAATTTACAATTGAAAGCTGGATCTCCAATTATCTTGCTTCGTAATTTAAACCCGCCACGGCTGTGCAACGGTACGCGATTAGTTATTCTAAAATAGATGAAAAACGTTATCGAAGCCAGCATTATAAATGGCAAGTTCAAAGGTGAAAATACCACGAATTTCTATTATACCTACAGATGTGCCAATTCAATTCAAACGAATTCAGTTTTCGATTAGATTGACATTTGAAATGACAATCAACAAATCCCAAGGCCAAACGATGTCTATTTGTGGCTTAGATTTGACTACACCATGTTTTTCACGCGGGCAATTGCACGTAGCATGCTCTCGAGTGGGTAAACCATCTAGTTTGTTTGTGCTCGCTAAAGATGGGCTAACAAAAAATATTGTTTACGCTATAGCATTAAGAGATTGATTTTGTTTGTTAGGGTTACTATTGTAATTAATATGTGATATGTAATTTTAAGTAATAAACTATAATAACTTGAAAATAATATTGTTTGGCGTTTGTTATTTTTATATTCCCTTATCGTTCATAACGCTCCTCGCCCATTTCACGCATATACCACATACTTACACACTTATATTAAGTAAGGAACTTTTTGTTTACACTAGAATTTATCTAGAAACTAGAATTATTTATCAGGCAAAACAGCGTTTGCCGAGCCAGCTAGTATTTAATAAATTAAATATAGTTAACCACATTAATTCTAATACAGCTAATATATCTAACATAAAAGCGGCGCGGTCGAAACCAAACCAAAACGATAAAATTTCTACAAATGTTATATTAACAAATGTAGCACCTAATACTAGCAAACATGATGGTAATTCCCTTTGTAAACAAAAACAAAAACACAACACAATAACGCACAATTAGCTATCTAGAGAAATTTTAAACATATAAACGCAGTAAAAATCTCAAGAAATCATCAAGTACCATTAACAGAATCTAAAGAAGAATTAACTGAAGTAAAAAGGAATAAACAAAGAAGGGAGATAATAAACAGACACCAAATTAATGGTAGTAGCACCGAGAGAGCTACTGCTAGCATAAAGGGTTTTCCTAAATTCACCGACTTTCATGTCTAAAGTTCTATCCAGTTCTATCCAGTTACCGATGGAGCCACGCTAGAAAATTAATTCACATTACATTTTCCAGAGGTTTTATGTAAATATGTAACATTCAAGTATCCAAAGCTATATGCACCTTTCAAGATAAGAATAAATCAAGCAAATTTTAAGAAGACCATGGACCAATCGATCTGGCCTAAACACACATGTGTTAATAGCTTTTACCTGCAAATTTTACCTGTAAACATTTAGAAACCCCAACTCTAGAGTTAATTTTTAACCAAGACCCTTAAGTTAGCGGAGATAAATGAGCGGAATCCAATTTAACCTACGTAATATTTTTCACCAATTTTTCACTAACTGATTACCACCCTAATAATTTTTCACCACCAAACCACTCTTAATGAGAGCGAAGGTTCAAGCTAGCAGAATTCATAAACAAAACTTTTTGCCGATGAGATATTTTTTCATTCATTTTTCACTTATGTATTACCACCATAAACATTTTTACCACCAAACCACACTTAAGCGGAGCAATTCTGCTGGCTTACGGTAAAAACTAGCAGAATTTAAAAAACAATATTTATGATATACTACAGTGTTCTGCTAGGTTTTAACTAATTTATTACCACAATAGTAATTACTCACTCCCTAACTGCCTCTTATGGGAAGCCAATAATTCTGTTAGGTTAAAATTTAAGGTGAAAAAATATTCTTTTACAATTTCACTCTTCTTTACTTATTAATGAACTAAAAAAGTGTTCTCTTAACTTTATACTAAACTTTGATCACCATGATAATTTTTACCCCTAAACCAATCTTATTTTGAAATGTTCAGTCAAAAAAAAACGAAAAGTCATCAATTCTTTGATTAAAATTTAAAGTAATGAAAAATCTATTTTTACAATTTTACTGTACTCTATCGATTAATATTTCTGTCAGGTTAAAATTTATGTCAAATTTATTTTATATTTCACTGTACTCTACTTATATTTAAAATAAAGAAGTGCGTTGGTAAGTTCTTGCTACACTTTCAGCATCCTGATAATTTTACACCACTAAAACAATCTTATATGGAAACGTTCCCGCTAGCTAAATATTCGAGCCAACATAATTTAAAAACTATTGAAGATGAACTTTCAGAAAAGAAAAAAACTGCACCGAAAACTCCCTCGAAAAATATTCCAGTAACTCAAACAGGTCTTTTAGCAACGATTAAGATTCCATTCTTGGAGCAGCATAATACTACCCCAGAAGAAAACACTATTGAACATAAACCTTCAGAAAAGAAAAAATCTACACCGAAGACGCCCTCGGAAAATATTCCTCCTCTTCTTAAAAATGTTGCAACTCCTTTCAAGCAAGCGTTATTCTTGCCTGAAAAAAAATATATTGAAACAAATAAAAAGGTAGTGAAAAAAATTACTCCTACAGTCGCCACATCGGAAGAATTTGTAGAATATAAACGGAAAATCGATGCCGAAAAGAAAAAAAAGGAAAAAAATTATTAAAGAATAAGAAAATAAAGATGATTTTAAAATCAAGTACAAATAAAAAGAAACAAAAAAATGTGGTGAAACAAGAAGATATTCTTCCTAGTAAAAATATAACAAAAAAATTTAATATTTCTGAAGGGGAATATGCTGTGATTATTTATGAAGGAGAATACTTTCCTGGAGTGAGTCTTGGCTTTAACGGTACGGGATTAAGAGTAAAGACTATGATAAGAAGTGGTACACATTGGAAATGGCCTGAGAAAGAGGATATTTTATCATATTCAGAAAATAAAATATTTTCAAAAATTATTCCTCCAAAACCCGTGAATAAAAGGGGCATATATGCAATTCCGGAGATGAATGTAATAAAAACTATAATAATAAACAAATAAAATGATTTCATACCAAAGTTGAGTCTATTATACATGCCTAATATATTTTTTTTGTATTGGGTTAATGCCTCGACAACTATGATCATTGGCATGGTACAGTCAGGTACCTAGTGTAGTGTGTGTGTGTAGAGTAATTGTCTTAATACTTAGCAAAGTCGACGTCATTGTCTTTGCTAAGAGACGCTAATTGTATCCGAACGTCTGCGGTCCCTCTGGTGAGTACCGATCGCACAAGGATAGAAATTATTTTCATTTATTAATTTTTAATAAACGAAAATTTCCACCCAGATGAGATTCGAACTCACGACCTTTAGATTTAAAGGTAGGCGCTCTTACCACTGAGCCACAGAGGGGGTTACATGCCTAATATATTATGTAACTTTTTGTGTGTTGTAATATGAATTTATATTTTTAAAAATATTTAAATCTTCAACTGAGTTTGTTTTTTCAATTGAGCCAGTAGATATGACTATTTTTAAATAAATAAGTTGATATTATGTTGTTAATTACTTAAATAAGTAGTCCCCCAAGAAGGCCGCTGATAGGACTGAAATGTCCGGTAATTAGGTGCTTGTGGTCGGTAATAGCAACAAAATCGGTCGGTGATAAGTAAGTATATTTCAAGCTGGTTGGTGAAGGGAGCATTTTAATGAAATTGTACATAATTACTGAAATATAAAAAAAAAAAAGAACTAAACTTATATAATATTATTTTTTCTGTATTACTAGCTGAATCGGAAAGATTAAAACTTACTTTTAAAAATTATGCAAATAAAAATAAAAATGTATTTTTCTTATTATTGAATCTGTTTATAAGGAAAACCTCAAGTGGTCGGTAAAAGGTACATTTACCTTAATGGGACAAAGACTTTTTAATACATTAGAAAAAATTGTGTAAGAGTGTGACAAGCTTGAAACTAAATTAAAGGAATTTTGTGACTGCACATATTTTCTATTTAATTGAAGCATTTTTTTTAAATTAAAAAGTTACTTTTTTTGTTGTCGGTTTGTTTAGTGTGATTACCTGTTTATTTAATTAACTGACCAGTTTTACACATACTATGTTTGTCTAAAAGAAAATAAAATATTTATTTATTTATTTATTTATTTATTTAAAAAATTGTACGCCACTGGTTGAAAAGATTCTTAAAAACATGTTGAATTATTAATTTTTGTATACCTGTTGCTTAATTGTAAGTGAAAGTAAAAGTCATACTCTAAAAGTCTTTTTAACTTTTATCTGTTTAACTTTCTTATTGATAAGTGGACACAGTCGAGTGAAACATCTACGAAAAAAGAACGTTTTCTGCTTTTTGTCTACACGCCAACAGAAACAAGTACAAGAATAATCTTTTCAAAATAGTCAATTGTGAAAATATTTACTTTAAGATAAAACCCCGATTAAGTAACCAAGACTGCACTGCACGTTAATGTTACTTGCTGGAAGATGGTAATTTTGTGTAAAATATTCAGGTCTGTTTGTTTTGAAATGTTAATTTTGTTATCATGCAAATAAGGATAATTTACGCAAGAATTGGTGTTAATATTCCCTTTCTTCCGGTTTGAATGGCTCTCGTCGGTTTTTATGTTTCAACTTCAATTTCCGAGGGTTTCTAATGTAAATTAAATCAGCTTGTCACCCAACACTAAGAGTGTTAAAAATGCTTTAACTTGTCACATCAATCGGATCATATATTTCTGTGACTGCTGTTTTATGCTTTGAAATTTAAAAATTAAATACATACGTATATTGTTTACATTTTAGTTTTAAACGAAGGAATATGTGGTTTGGATAAACCCTTGCAGACAAGGTATATCAAAAGAAGATAATGAAAGAAAAACTCTAACCATGTCAGAACATTTCATCTGACAGTTAAATATTTAAATCAGTATCAATTTTCAAATTAATTTTTATTAATAAGTTGATTTTACAACTAGCAGTTATTATAGAATTAGAAAAAGGCACTATGTTGCATTTATGATCGAGGATTTTTCTATCACGTTCTCTTCTAGCATCTTATCTATCTCATCGTTTATGATCTGCATTGCCGGGTTTCGGGGCCTGTATCTTTGTTTGATCAGTGTATTATGTTTGAGTTTTATTGTATGTTCGGTTAGATGTGTTGTTCCTTTAATTTGTTTAAATTTCTCCAATTCTGTTAGTAACAATTCCTGTAATTGTTTTTTTTTATCGGTATTGTTTAGTGTAGTACTTATGTCGAGCTGCTCTCGTTTCGGACTGTTCGTGAATTCTGGTATGTATGACGGAATATCTTCGGTCTGGTCGTCGGCCGCGGTATCGGTCGGTAGTTCGGTATATCTTCGGTCTGGTTGTCGACCGCGGTATCGGTCGGTAGTCGGTATATTTTCGGTCTGGTCTTCGACCGCGGTATCGGTCGGTAGTCGTAGGTCGTTTTGTTATATATTTTGCTTCTCTGTTGCAGCGGATATCTTGCGGTTGGTGTTTCGTTGACCCTGGAATTGGTCGGTATTCGGTTATTGTCTGCATTGTACGATCTTGGCCCATCATCAAGGCCCCATCTTGTTATTTCATGCATTCCCAGTACTACTTCTGAAGCTAGGTTTGGTAAAAAATGTAGCTTGGCTTTTGTCCAAACGTTGTCTATAGAAAATTTTGCTGTAAAACAGATTTCTATGTTGCTGGTTTTTCCATCTGCCAGCGTGATCTTTAAAGCTTTTCTGTCGCTTTTTGTTTCACATTGTTCCAATATTTTTTTACCTTTTTGTCCTATAAACGAATTTTGGGCTCCTGTGTCTATTAGTGCTTTTAACTTTTTACCGTTGCTAAACGTTATCGTTGTGTGGGGTCGTTGATCTGTATAATGTGCGTAGCTGGAGGTTGTTAGGGAGGACTCTAAATGCTGACTGGGTTGCCTCCTTCTTGTCCAGTCCTGTTGGAGTTTTCCGGTCGGCTTCTAAATTGGCAGTTATTGGAAGTTGTTCCTCGGGTTCCGCAATGGCTGCAGAAGAGTACAGCGATAGCTCTGCAGTTTCTTCTATTGTGGCCTCTGCGGCCGCATCTCCAACAACAAGTCTGTCTGTCGAAATTCTGTATTTTGTTATTACGACTATTTGCCTGTGTCCAGTCACGCCTTGTATTGTTTCTGTTATATATTTCTTTTTGGACCATATCATATTCTTCCGCTAGTCTGATGATATCCTGTGTTGACGATACATCTTGCCTCTTTATATACAACTTGTATTTCGGGTTCATATTGGTGTATATCCTGTTAAGTTCTTCTTGGTGATTGAATTCACCATGTCTTCTGATCATTGTTTGAATATCAATGATGTAGTCTTTTACACCTTCGTTGTTTCGTTGGAGTCGGTTCCGAATTTGAGCTTCCAGAGATTGCGTGAGAACGGAGGAAACGAAGAAATTGCTGAAATCTTGTTCGAAGTCTTTTAATTCGTTCCAATATTTATTATTGTTTCTGTACCATAGTAATGCTTTCAGTCAGAGACAGAGTTCAAAACAAAAATAAAACTTTATTGTCTTCCTTAAATTAAATTGACAAAATCTTATGTACATATTTACAATTTGATTTAGTCTTCCCAGTACCTGGCCTATTTATTCAAATTAAGTTTGACCTTGTCATATGAAATTAGTCTTATCGGCAAGCGAGTGTGTATTTGAAATTTTACGGGAACGTTGTATCGATTTAATAACAGCGGACGATAGGTACAAAGAAAGAAAAGGAACTCAACACGTCCCTTAAGTGATTCGGGTTAACAGGACACTCCTCGACAGTCTCAACACGACTGCTTCAGTGTACGGGTAATGAAGAGCTCAACACGCTCTTCGGGTAACGGCGGTATGGGACGGAACAACTTGTGAACTCAACACGTCCACAAGTCGGGGTAGGGAAGAAGAGAACCTTCAGTCAACACCTGTCGATTCTCCTCTATGAGGAAATGTTGCGGTTTATATAGCGGAGCTTGGTAATTAGTTTTGCCCTTTCTACTGTCGATACACTCCTACTTCATGGGTTGGTTCGCGCGCACGCTGGTTTAACGGTGATGGCTTGGACTCATCGTTACATCCATGTTATTTTTTTATGAAAATATGTTTAATTTTGTCAATTTTGACGCTTTTTAAGGTTCTATTAAAAGTCTTCCTCTCCTTCACAATATGTCCCTCAATTAATCAATCAATTATTTTGTCTTTAACCCTGTGTGGGTTCGAGCCTCTTCAAAAATGTCTCTTGACTCGTCCCTATCTTCTGCCTTTCACCTCCAAGCACGTATTGAATGGAAACTTGTTTCGGATTCTTTCTCTTTGTCTCTGACCAATGGGTCTATCAAGAAGCGTTTTTCTAGCTAGGTCATTTTGTTCCATCCGCATTATATGCCCCATTCACCTTACACGTCCTTTCTTAATATGACTTACGATATTTGTTTCCTGGTATATTTTATAAAGTTGGAAGTTGTATCATCTTCTCCACACTTATAAATTCGCCTAAGTGCTTATATCCAGAGTGTATATCTTCTACAAAATAAATGACTTTTTTTTAATTATAACAATTGCTTAATACCTCTTGTGTATGGTTTTGTAGATACCTACCAGGTAGGTATAAATAATTCTGTATTCTTTTAAAAAGTTTAAATGGAGATAGAAGAAATAGGTTGCTACTTTGAGATTCTGAATATACAAGAATATAATGATTTCCATATTAAAACCAGATATATGACAAAACTTTTTATGTATAGAAGTGAATTTTTACGTACTATTATATCCAATGGAAGTGACTGTAAAGTTTAAAAGATTATGCCGTTCTACTTGACAGCTACATTAAACAACATTTATGAATACATAAATAAGCAACAGAAACACGGAAGGTACCCCAGTTGGGTAGGAGTTTTATTCCACAGTCCCATACCGTAACAGCGGTCTGCCCCGAGGATTCTGGGGGGGGGGGCAATTGTTAGAAGTTAAAAGAAGAGGTGAAGGATAGGTGGACTTACATTCAAGCAACATACTCTATTATAAAGGCAGGGAAGACTACACATACGGTGGAGTAGATTTCTTAATCAACAAGAAGAGAAAATTTCAAATTCAAATAATTGACAGCATTTCAGACAGGGTTACATACATGGTTTTAAAACTAAGTCCAAAATCTAAAATAAAGATCGTGCAAGTTTATGCTCCAACTAAAAAAGCAACAGATGGCGAAATAAATACTTATTACGAAGACCTTATAAAAGCCATAGATAACAACAAAACATTAATAATAATAATAATAATGAGAGACTTTAACGCCAAAATTGGAAGTAAGATTGAAGACTCTGTAAGCAAGATTGGAAATTTTGGATTTGGCACAAGAAACACAAGAGGAGAAAAACTCATGGAATTTCTGGAACAAGAAAACATGTATATTATGAATACCTTCTACAAAACGAAACATAACAGAAAGTGGACATGGGTCGCACCTAGCGGAATAAGCAATAAAACTAAACAACTAGTGACGGAAAAAGGACAACTACTAGCGCAAAACAAATGCTTTACTCAAGAATACAGAGAACTTAATAAGATAAATAAAAAAGAACGATGCATGTTTTCATCATCTTATTAATTTACGTTTTTCTTTGTACTTATTTGGGTTTTTTTCTATATTTTCTTATTTTTTTCACGATTTCCTTTATTTTTTAAGTAATCCAAGGTTTTCGGCTTTCTGTTGTCTTTTGTCGAGATTCTTCCTGTGTTTTTATAACGTAATTTTTGATTTTGCTCTACATAATGTTCACATTCTCAATGTTTTTTTTTTTAACTTGATTAATACAAGTTGAAGCCTAAGCACGGATTTCTTTTCTTAAGTTACTCAGTTTTTACCTTAGAACTTTTGGATTTTATTATCATTTTTACCCTTAGTTTAATTTTTGAGATAAGAAAGCAAGATGGTCTGAGGGGACATCTGCTCCAGGAAAAGTCTTAATGCTTACAATGGAATTTCTAAATCTTATGTTGATTAGAATGAAGTCGATCTGATTTCTAATGCAATTTTATTCATTATCATGTGGTGACATCCAGGTATATAGTATATGGGGTGGTTATCCAACCCATGTGTTCATAATTGCCAGGTTTTTTCTTGACAAAATTGAGCCAATCTCTCGCTTCTAGCACTCGTTATTTCCAAACCATAATCACCAATTATATTGTCGACTCGGCCTTTTTCTATTTTTGCATTTAAATCGCTCATTATTATAATAATTTCTTTCTTTCTGTATTATAGAAGTTTTGACTTCTGTTTATTAAAAAGTTAAGTTTGTTCATTAATATGTTCTATTTGAGATTCTGATTTACCTGCAGTTGGAGCATACACTTATACTACATTAATGTTCACTGGCTTACCCTGTGTTTAATGATTAAACTTGAAAAGTGGCTGGTTTAAATTATATTGAATAAATAATTATAACGCAAAAAATGTGATATTGTTGATACATAAAATTGGTGAAAATAGCAACTATAAATCGTAAAAGTAGAAATAAATTAGAAATAAACTGGTTTACTCATTATCAATGTTTTATACAAGAATAGACTTACCCTTTGGTTCTATTGATGAATTCGTACCAAGCTGTAGAGTTGGCCGGTGGTACCGACGCCCGGGACGCGGGAAGAACCGTCTGGAACTTGATGCGTGTCGATCGATCGTTGTCTGACTAAGAAGTGGCAATTGAGAATGCCTTGATATGGTCACAGCTAAGAATCAAGCCCTCTAAGCGGTGGTCCCAGAGGGTGTACGAATAAATCATTCCATTGTATTGCGGCCCTTCCGATAATTTTAACTAATTGTGACGGTAACCACGAAACTTTTGTGTGTATATTTTTGAACCATACAAAAGAGAAGCCAAATTCTCCGTATACACAACATCATAGATGAGATATCCAGTTTAAGTTTTATGAGACAACAGGAAACAATATATTTCAAAAAGGTCTTTTAAAATACAGCACCAAATTAGGTCATATTACAGTACCGTAACAGAAAAAATATTAATTGTAAAAATATAAAATGAATGCGCAAATACTTTCTCCAACATTCTCCCGCTCCAAAAACGAATGTTTTTAAGAACAGCTAAAAGTATAAGTATAAAGAATAGACATGAGAAGCTAGATATACTAAATAAGAACTAAGTAAGACTAAAATATGAACTAACAAATAAGCGGCGGTCATATTTTGACCACAGAACATTGTTGGATGCCATCTGAAACTGTACTCAGATTAACAACGCGTACAATGTCATCAATTAGAAAAGAATAGCGTCGAATCGGTAGAATTTTTCGATCGGCTAAACTAAAAGATTGTGTCAAACACAATAGCGTTGGCCCCTTTTCCTATAAGAATTCCGTGGAGTGCGCAAAAAAAAACAAGAAGAAGAACAGCGTCGAAATCTCGACGTGGTGTCGCATTTCAAGTCTGCAATGACAGCCGGGAAGTAATGATATTTCAACGAGATCCACGGTAGGAAAATGCCAGTTTGGTAAAAATTGTAATAATTGTGCCCGTGATAAAACACGACTAACACAATCAGAGAGGTGTTGATTAGAAGGCATATAATGCCGAGTAGAGTGTGGTATCAGTTCTTGTATGTGTTTAATACGATAGACAATTTATGGGTTGAAAAATTAGCTCAAGAGAGCGCAAGCGTAGAGTCAGATCAAATATCGGATGATCGGAAGGAAAACCCTATGACAAAGGTGACTTGATCAGCCAGAACTATGGCTGCCAAGAGTTCCAATCTTGTCGAGACAGAGCGAGCATGAAAATTGGACTAGACTCGTTGACAAATGTGACTAGATCAGTCAGCCGTATAGCTGCCAAGAGTTCCGATGCTGCGATAGATGTTCGTGTATAGAACTAACACCAGAAATGTAACACATACAAAATACAGAGGTCAGATGTATCTGTTCAGATGTTCCATCATCCCAGACTACATCAAAGTACCACAACGGTTGTAGAAGACTTTTGACTAGCAAAAAGACATGGAAAAGGAATAAAAACAAGAGGATAGCGACAAAAATACGACTGATTTACGAACGAATAGCCCGCTTTGTACAGGGTTTGTCAAAGGGACGAGAAGCATGATAAAAGAAGTCAGTCGTAGGATTCCATTGTAGGCCTAGTACCGTAAAAATGAAAAGTTCCTCTGTGTTAACGAACAACATGTCAAAATGTCTAAGCCAAAGACTTACAAATAAATAAAAATAATTGCTGACACAATGTTGCTTTGTCTAGCAAAAAATAAATATGGTCGCTGACACAATGTTGCTTTGTCTAGCGAAAAATAAAGCGAGCCTTAGAAGCTAAGCGATTACTCACTGCAGAAGGTGAGTAGATCAAAGAAAATCACTCGAAGCGTGATTATGACTTAGGTCCGTCGAGATGGCTGCTGGCCCACTGCCTAGCGAAAACCATTGAGCAATAAAAACTAAGCGTTACTCTTGTAGAGTTTGTAAGCGAAACAAAACGCGAGGCCGTGATTCGCAAACCGTGTTCGTCGTTCCGAATTAGGTGGGAATCAGGCTGCGTACACAAAGCGTTACTCTTGTTGAGTCTTTAAGCGAAATAAAACAAAGAAGTACCGTAAGTAACGATACGTAATAACAACTTGGAGAGGTTTAAAAGTCCGATCTCCAGAGGACCCCCTTTTATAGTTCCAAAATTCCTTATTTGCTTTAATTTGTCGATACGTTTGCCTTATATTGCAAATAAAACAACAACGAAGATATCGAAAATTAAGTAAAGAACCAGATGCCCTTTTAGAATCAGTATCAAATGTGTCGATTAGCGTCGAAGCTAGTACGAATTTTGGATAAAAGAAGCGAAATAAAAATCTGTTTTTTGAAAACTGTGTGAGAGTTATAAGAAATAGTCGATTTAAAATCGGATTCAGGAACCGGCATCATATGTTGAGAAGCAATAAAATCCTCCATGAATGCAACATATGTTTCTTTGAGAATCGGGAATTTCCTGAAGCGATTCTTTAGCATATAAAACGAAGATATGCATAAGAATAACGAATAAGTAGCGAATATAAACAAGAGAAAAAGATAAATAAAGAGCATTGTGTTGTAAAAACGGTGGAATAACCGTTTGTTAAAATAGGCTTGTTAACTTTCAGAAAATCCACAACTTAGAGATATCCTTCACGAGCTGGGTCGTGTTGGGACAAAACTAACAGGTGCCTACTAAGAAAATCAACCACTTAGAAATATCCTTCACGAGCTGGGTCGTGTTGGGACAAAACTAAACGGTGCCTACTGAGAAAATCCACAACTTAGAAATATCCTTCACGAGCTTGGTCGTGTTGGGATAAAACTAACAGGTGCGTAAAAACAATATAATAACAGAAAATAGGCTTTTTAACTTTCAGAAAACCCACAACTTAGAAATATCCTTCACGAGCTGGGTCGTGTTGGGACAAAACTAACAGGTGCCTACTAAGAAAATCAACCATTTAGAAATATCCTTCACGAGCTGGGTCGTGTTGGGACAAAACTGAACGGTGCCTACTGAGAAAATCCACAACTTAGAAATATCCTTCACGAGCTTGGTCGTGTTGGGATAAAACTAACAGGTGCGTAAAAACGGTGGAATAACAGAAAATAGACTTTTTAACTTTCAGAAAATCCACAACTTAGAAATATCCTTCACGAGCTGGGTCGTGTTGGGACAAAACTAACAGGTGCCTACTAAGAAAATCAACCATTTAGAAATATCCTTCACGAGCTAGGTCGTGTTGGGACAAAACTAAACGGTGCCTATTGAGAAAATCAACAACTTAGAAATATCCTTCACGAGCTGGGTCGTGTTGGGACAAAAACTAACAGGTGATTACTGTTTTCTGCTTCCCAAAACCTTTGTCGTACATATCTATGTTTGTATACATAGAAGTAGCGAAAGATATGAATAAAATATAGAATGAGTCTTAGAGACTCGCCCTTATGGAACATAATTAAAAATGATTTCCAAGGCCACAGTATGATTTGGTTCACCAAGAATTCTGACCAGAATGTACGAAATGAAGAACCAATTCAACCCCTATGGATATGTCTATAAGGTCCGATTACAAAATGCGTGATTTGGTAGATCACTGATATAAAATTGGCTGTAAAGCCTGTATCGTGCAAGATACGAATTATAAGAAAGATGCGAAAATATATTTAATATGTATCAACTATATGGAAAGAAAGAGACGAGGATAGGAAATGTGGTTGTGTAGCAAAATAGAAATGTTGGTATTTGAAGAAGTGATTGTCTAAAGGAACAAGATAAATTTGACGGTTGGTTAACAAAAGAAGCAAAACGCGAGGCCGTGATTCGCAAAACCGTGTTCGTTGTTTCGAATGAGGCGGAATCAGGCTGCATGCACAAGAATTATGGAGTTAACCAACGAGAAAAGTTCTTGAAGCCGTTTAGTCCCAAAATTACGAACATTTATACCAATGGTGAGAACCAGAACACAAAGCACATTTAACAGCTTGATTAGTTACCTTAGGGTGCTCTGTAGCACTAACGAAACCACAGGTAACGTATATTTTATCGAAATATTGAAATAAGACAGCGATAATCGAAAGCGAGTAGAAGAAGACAACAAATTAAATCGAAACAAAGTTGTAAGATTTATGAAAATCTACCCTGGCTACGAATAATAATGAAGGTGTGTGGTTTTGATACTTGAATGCATTTTATAGGCCTTCTTGAATCTAGAGAATGCCGAGTATGGCGCGAAAAGTTGAATTTGTTCATTTTGTTGAGCCTTGTATGATACGAGCACAAAAGAGAAGACAATGCAAGAATAAATTAACAAATCAACACCAAGAGAATATCTAGATTTAAAGAAGCGAACGGTTTTGAACAAAATCAATTGCAAACAAGTGAGAATATCGATCAAAAGGTAAGTAACGAAGAAAAATCGAAAGTAATGTGTGGAAAGTATGAGCAAAACAAAAAATAATTCACAAAAATTAGCATAAAAACAATGTAAAAAAATGTAAAACAAATAGTAAACGTAATATGCATGTGTATAATTAATGTATGAATTAATCAAAATATATATAAAAGTATTTTTACGTACTGAAATTATGAATTATAAAAATAGAAATAAATTTAAAAATTGTTACGTAAATATGACCAAATTTAATTGCGTAAATTTAATTTAAAAATATAGCGTGAAGGACTGTATCAGATTTAAAATAAAAAGCAACAAAAACAAATAATTAATTAAAATGAATTAATCAAAACACAATGAAATTAATTAAATTAATTAATTAAATCAAAGTTAAAATCCGTCTCGAAGTAGACCAAATGTTTAATGATTAAACTTGAAAAGTGGCTGGTTTAAATTATATTGAATAAATAATTATAACGCAAAAAATGTGATATTGTTGATACATAAAATTGGTGAAAATAGCAACTATAAATCGTAAAAGTAGAAATAAATTAGAAATAAACTGGTTTACTCATTATCAATGTTTTATACAAGAATAGACTTACCCTTTGGTTCTATTGATGAATTCGTACCAAGCTGTAGAGTTGGCCGGTGGTACCGACGCCCGGGACGCGGGAAGAACCGTCTGGAACTTGATGCGTGTCGATCGATCGTTGTCTGACTAAGAAGTGGCAATTGAGAATACCTTGATATGGTCACAGCTAAGAATCAAGCCCTCTAAGCGGTGGTCCCAGAGGGTGTACGAATAAATCATTCCATTGTATTGCGGCCCTTCCGATAATTTTAACTAATTGTGACGGTAACACGAAACTTTTGTGTGTATATTTTTGAACCATACAAAAGAGAAGCCAAATTCTCCGTATACACAACATCATAAATGAGATGTCCAGTTTAAGTTTTATGAGACAACAGGAAACAATATATTTCAAAAAGGTCTTTTAAATACAGCACCAAATTAGGTCATATTACAGTACCGTAACAGAAAAAATATTAATTGTAAAAATATAAAATGAATGCGCAAATACTTTCTTCAACACCCTGTATCTGTAATAATAGCCTTCTATCCAAAAAGGGAACAAAATTTACAACGGCTACTTGGTTTCTTCTGGACATAATTATTCCAACTCCATCTAGATGACCTCTGGTGTCATTTCCGGAATAAGTAAAAATCCTTAAGTTCTTAATATCTTATGTTGATTAGAATGAAGTCGATCTGATTTCTAATGCAATTTTATTCATTATCATGTGGTGACATCCAGGTATATAGTATATGAGGTGGTTATCGAACCCATGTGTTCATAATTGCCAGGTTTTTTCTTGACAAAATTGAGCCAATCTCTCGCTTCTAGCACTCGTTATTTCTAAACCATAATCACCAATTATATTGTCGACTCGGCCTTTTTCTATTTTTGCATTTAAATCGCTCATTATTATAATAATTTCTTTCTTTCTGTATTATAGAAGTTTTGACTTCTGTTTATTAAAAAGTTAAGTTTGTTCATTAATATGTTCTATTTGAGATTCTGATTTACCTGCAGTTGGAGCATACACTTATACTACATTAATGTTCACTGGCTTACCCTGTATTTGTAATAATAGCCTTCTATCCGAAAAGGGAACAAAATTTACAACGGCTACTTGGTTTCTTCTGGACATAATTATTCCAACTCCATCTAGATGACCTCTGGTGTCATTTCCGGAGTAAGTAAAAATCCTTAAGTTCTTAATATTTGGACACACTTCAATGTTTTATTAGTCTAAGCTATTGATTATGCCAAAAGGTCAATTACTCTGTGAGAAGTTTTACTCCTTATTCTGATAGGAGCTTATCAATACAACTACAGTCTAAAAAAGGTAAATATTAAATAATATTTACCTAAACTTTACCTATAAAGGTAAAGTAAATTTTATTCAAGTTTATGCTCCTAAGGAAGATAAAGATGACGACTATATCGAACTGTTTTACCATGATTTGGAACAAGTCTTAAAATCAATGAAGAAACATCACACTACAATAGTAATGGGCGACTTCAATGCCAAAGTTGGCCAGGAAGAGTGGATAGATATGTAAGGGAATATGGTCTAGGAAATAGAAATAAACGTGGTGACCGTTTGATACAATTTTGCCAGACGGAAGAATTTGTAATAGCTAATACACTTTTTAGGCTACCAAAAAGAAGAGTGTATACATGGAAATCTCCCGGTGATACAACGAATAGAATAATCCAAAATCAAATTGACTTTGTCCTTATTAGACAAAGATTTCGTAATTTTATACTGTCTGCCAAAACTTACCCTGGAGCAGACATTTGTTTAGACCATAACCCCATAGTAGTCACATTACGAACCAAAGTAAAACTGGTTAAAAAAACTTACACAAAGTAGAATTGATATTAAGAGATTAAGGGAACCACAAACAAAGAAACAAACTGTAAAATCTTTTACTGAAAATCTACGTAATGCCCAAGAACTGAATAAAAGTAGCTACAACATTGATCAGAAATGGGAAAATATAAAAGAAGCAATAATTAAAACAGCAAATGAAAACTTAAAACCAAAGAAGAGAAAACATAAAGATTGGATGACTGAAGAAATACTACTATTAATTAATGAAAGAAAATCATTCAAAACAAAAAATCCAATTAAATATAATGAAACTGATCGATTAATAAAAAAGAGAATAAAAGAAGCTAAGGAGAGAATGTTACATGAGCAGTGCCAAGAACTAGAAGAAATTGAGAAAAAATATGACTTTTTTAACATGCATAAAAGAATTAGAGAATTAACAGGAACGAGAAAAACACTTCAAACTAGGCAACTAAGAGATGAAAGGGGTGCACTTATAACAGATATAAACCAAAAAATGCAGAGATGGACACAATATATAGCACAAATTTTTGAAGACGAAGAGAGAACAGAAGCACCAAAAGAATTTAAGGATGATACTGTAATTACTTAAAATTGTGAATACTGAATCTATTGATCTTCTTTTGGATCTATTCAATATCATATATAGAACAGGTATAATACCTAAAGAATGGCTCCAATCAACCTTCATACTGCTTTCCAAAAAAGCCAATGCAAAGGAGTGCAATGAACATCGCACCATAGCCTTAATGAGTCATGTCTTGAAATTGTTTTTAAAAGTAATTCACAATAGAATACATAAGAAATTAGATGAAGGCATAAGTAATACACAAATGAGATTTAGGAAAGGACTGGAAACACGAGATGCACTGTTTGCAGTAAGTCTTCTTTCGCAGATATGCTTAGATATTAATCAGGAAGGATATGCCTGTTTCATTAATTTTGAGAAGGCATTTGACAGAGTGCAGCATAATCGACTTAAAGAAATTTTATTAAATAAAAACATAGACAGTAGAGACATTAGAATCATCTGTAACCTCTATTGGAATCAAACAGCAAAAGTGAAAGTTGAAAACGAATTGACCAAGGATATCCAGATTCGCCGTGGGGTCCGCCAAGGGTGTATTTTATCACCCTTGTTATTCAATTTATATAGTGAAGCCATCTCAGAATTAGCGCTTGCCGAAATCAGTGAGGGCCTTATAATAAACGGTGAGCCACTTAATAACATAAGATATGCTGACGACACCGTCCTTCTGGCAGGAACACTAGAAGAATTGCAACACCTTGCTGAACAACTAAATATATATTGCAACGATTATGGACTAAAAATCAATTTGAAGAAAACCAAGTTCATGGTATTTACAAAAGCACAAAACATCAAAGTTAAGCTAGTACTAGATAATACAGAAATTGAACAAATATCTTTGTACAAATACCTTGGAGCATGGATCACAGAAGATACTGATCAGACAAAAGAAATAAGATGCCGCATTGAAATTGCGCGGTCAATTTTTAATAGAATGAGAAAACTTTTTTGTAATCGCGATATCAATATATCGCTCCGGATAGGAATGCTTCGATGTTATATTTTCTTTACCCTTTTGTATGGAGTTGAAGCTTGGACACTTAAAAAATCCAACATTAAAAACCTAGAAGCATTCGAAATGTGGCGTTACCGACGTATTTTGAAAATATCATGGATGGATCGCAAAATAAACGAACAAGTTCTCGAACAACTAGGAAAATAATGCGAAGTTTTAAATTACATAAAAATCAGGACACTGGAATACTTGGGGCACATCATGAGAGGTGAAAAGTACGAACTACTAAGGAATATAATGCAGGGTAAAATGAAAGGTAGAAGAAGCGTAGGAAGACGTAAAATCACGTGGCTACGCAATCTCCGTGAATGGTTTGGATGCAGTTCAATTAAACTATTCAGGCGAGTAACCAATAAAATTATAATTACCAAAATGATTGCCAATCTCCGATACGAGTGGAACTTGAAAAAGAAGATTGATTATGCCAGGAAATACGCTTTTTGAAAAAAGTATCGTGTTTTCAGCAAAATTACTGCCAAATTTTACTTTTTTAAGCATAAATAAAGCTAAAACAAATACTTTAAAAATCCAAGAAAAAAAGTTTCGGCTCTATCTAGGTTAATAGGAACAACGGACTAAAGTTTATTCCCCGAAGTACTCTGTTAGCGGTAGTTTGACCGGTTTCGTAGGATTGTTAAATAGCAGGAAGTTTTCCCTCTGTCAGCGTCAGTTATTAGATATCGACATATGTATATCTAACTTGTGTGATACCCTTCTGGTCCCTAACTTTCTTAAACAAACATTATGTTTAAATAGATCGATCAACCTCCGAGGCATTGCCACTGTCAGGGTTTGTGTACTTCCTGCTTACTTTGTGTATCACTCTCTACATGTGTATGTATACCAGTTAATTCCTAGCTATCCATCACGTTGCTCCGGTTACCGGAAGATGTCAGTTCAAATGGATGCTCGGTGCGGCTTTGCAAATTGAGGAAGCCTACGGGTGAGCCGTACGGAAACGGGCCAGTTTCATTTATACTGATACAAAAAAAGACAAAATGTGCCATTTAAAGTGGATATTCGTTTAATGCAATATACTGACTGGCATCAATTATTTCAGCGAGGCGAGACAACTAAATAAGTTAACATTGTCGCTTTATACGGGGTGATTTATTCGTTGATTTTTATATGACGAATCTCAAAATCAGCCAAATTATATTTAAAATAATTTTGATGATAATATAAATTTGAAAAGACCGAGGTGTGGTCCCCTTTTTGTACTCACATTATAGGTGGTTTTATGACCAACATTTTAAATTGGCACATGTTTGTACTACATTCAATTTATGTGATTATTATGGAGACTTTGTAGAATTCTAATTCTCAAACAATAAGAAGTTTGGCTTATTATAGTCGCATTACACCAACAATAGATTTAACACAAAATTTATGAAGTAACTTCAAAGTTGAAATTACTTAGAAACTACTAAAATAATAACTTGGGTATTTTTACACGTTTACTGGATAACTAAATAAAATCACTTTAATATTTTCTAACAGTTTGTCAGTAACGTATGTCTATAAATAGAAACAAGTTTCTGCAAGCTAGAACTTATAAAAAATGTGTAGTATAGCTGAACAATGTCATTTAAATCAATGTCACGTAGAAGGACGTGAGGGCGATTGACAAGTGGTAGGCTGGTAGGAAACTGATATGCCAAACGCTTTCATTTACATGTCAAATTTCAGTCTATGTTGTCGTATCGAAGAACGCTAACCGAAGATGCGCTTTGCGAGCTTGCGAACATGTCAGAAAGCAATGAGTGCATATCAGAAACAAAAAACGATACAAGTAGGAGAGTGAGGTAGAAAGTAGTGATGATTCTGCTGTTTTATTCTATGTACATTATCCTGTAGAACCTTCGCCAACAGTTCCTTCAAAAGACGGTAATATGCAGTGGTCTCTCGATCCTTCTTATCAACGCGGTCGTTTTTGCACGGACAATGTTATAAATAATATTCCAGGAGTTACAAGGTACGCATTTGAACGAATTTTCGATATCAACAATTAATTTGATGCACTCTTTTTTCACATGGTTGCAAACCAAATTATAAATATGACCAACAGGGAAGGACAGCGTATTTGTGAAATGCAGCGGCGGCTCGTGGCCTAAAAAAGTGGTGAAGATGAGGAAAGCTTTCCGGAGCCAACAGGAGTTTTGGTACCTACTTTGCGCCCAAATTTCAATAAAATTTCGTTAAAAAAATGTGTAGAGTTTAGGGCCCTAATATCTTGAAAACAGTTTTTTGGGGCACCTATACTAGATACGATTCGTTCTGCTGGCCTGGGGTATTTTAGTTCTGAACTTTGACATTTCATTGAGGTTTTTTTGGCGATTAAAATAACACGCCTGTTAAAACGGGTTGGTGAGTTTCGATTCAGCCGACAACTCTGGATCAGACGCAGATGTCTAAAATACTGGTTGGTCGACCATGTAAAAGAACATCCTTTTATCTTCATTTTTCCAATGCCTAAACGGAGTCTCTATTATAATACACAACAAGTCATTAATTGAATTCATGTCTGTCTAAAATTATTTTTGTCCAAACGAAATCCACGAGAACACTTGATATTCGAAATCGAAAACAAACTACAGAGAAATGTATTAATAAAGTGCACTAAACAAATAAAATTAATACTGTGACTAAACTAAACCAATAACTACTATATCGTTGGCTTAGTGACACCAAAAATGTAAGTACATTTTTTCCCGTTTTGAGATATCTGCACCATTGAACTTACTTTAGGGAGTTCTATTGAGTGACACAAAATTGTATCTCTCCGAGCACTTAAGACCCCAGTAAGGAGTTTTCGTAACTACATTTTTTAGCAATCTTTTAGTGTCACACAGTGCTGTTACATTTCTGTGATACTATGTTTTCGTACTATAAATAAGCTGATATTGAATTACCTTTTTGTGGCATAAATTTTATTGCACTGAATGGTGGTTGCAAATAGTAACTGTGTATTTGATAATTTGTTTATTATGTTTAGCAGGGTGGTTTGTTGTATTTGCAGTTTTGTTACAGCTGTGAAAAACGTAAATCAGTTTATAATTTGTTTATTATATTTATCAGGGTGGTCCATTGCCTTTCCAGTTCTGTGTTCTGTTACAACTGTGAAGACGTAAATACGTGAATCACTTTTAAGTTAAATGTAGAGATTGTTATAATAATCCTTATAGTACTGTTTTATAATTTTATTATTACACAATAATGGATTCAAGAGGGAAGAAGTTAGTTTTGTTAGCTCTTAACAAATCGGTACGAGATGTTGAAACGCATAGTCATAATTTAGCGCTTTCATCATAACAAGTGACATATTCAGATAGTGCCTCGCATGTTTCTATCAGTAAACCTAATTTATCAGGTTATGAACAATGTAAGAATGTATTGTTTTGTGTCGATTCTGATGAAACACATATACAAAGGATTGTTCTAAATGCCCCAAAAAATGTAATAGTAAATTTATTGAAGAATATAGGCAGCGCTGTCACTCTTCATTTTGGAATGAGCTTGGAACCATTGAAAAGCAAAAGCAATATAATTCTTCGTTAGTTGAAGTAAAACCAAAAAGTTAAAACAAAAGCTGAGAATTTACGACGTTCAAATACCAGAGAGTATTATTTAGTGAAAGAGGGTAACAAAATCCAAGTTTGTTAGGGATTTTTTCTTGCCACGTATAACAAATCAGAAACCTTTGTAAAAAATATACTATAGATAAATTCACATTCAGATGGCAGCGTTACAGAGATAGGCCTGTACTTTCTATATGCCAGAAATAACTACATTTTTGTCAGTTTTTAATCGTACCTACAATCGTACGTTATGGGCCGGCTCCTATAAAAGAATTATAATTTCGGAAATATTTATGAATGTGAAACGGAAAAATACTACATTTTTTTAATTATATAATTTTTCTGTTGGTATTTTAAAAATAGAAAGTTATATTTCGGAAATCTGGTCTTTTCGGAATTATATATTCTGTTCAAAATTGTTTACAATTCGTGGAAATGAAATAATTATTTGTATAATCCGTTTTTGATCTTAATGTCCTTTTAATGACACACTTTCTCTACCTGCATTTACAGTTACAGACATTAAAAAATAATTTAGAAATAAAAAAATATACCTATTTATAAATTCAAAATTATTGTCTAATGCCAGCAATTATAAATTCAGGTAAATACTTGAGAGTCATTAAAAGAATTTTCAGTTGATATCAGACGTTTGTGTCGTGTCAGTGTCAAAATGGTCGCGAGTGTAATAAAATTCAAAAACGGTAATTTGTTAAATAGTGAATGCAAAAAAATAGTGTTAAATGTTTTTAACTATTTATCAAACAGTAATAATGATAAAAGTGTATCAACAATAGTGCGGGAAGTTTCTGCTATGACTTTAGTCTCTGAGCGAACGATATTTCGATATAGAAGTGAAAGTAAAAATGATCCACTCGTAACTCCTATAAGAAAAAAAAGAACCGGTTATTTGGATAGTCGTGAAAATAGATATGATGAAGCAACTCGGTCTAGAATAAGACAAGTAGTGCACGGTTTTTTTATGGACAATATTCCTCCAACCCTTGACATAGTACTAGAAAAAATTAAGCAAATGGAGCATCTTCCGAATTTTTTCCAAGAGTACGTTGAGAAGGCTATTGCACGACATGGGTTTTATATATGGTAAACAAGGTAGAAATTCAATATTAATGGAAAAACAAGAAATAGTCGCTTGGAGGCGTCACTATCTCCGGGAAATAAAGAAACTGAGGAACGAAGGAGCCAATCGACTGCTTACCGCCAATACCTCCTATCTAACAATTTTGTCGAAAATGAGGTTTTTACGCCATCTACTAATGTATAGCGAAATGTATTATGTGCCAATGACTCGTATCTGTACGTAATCTGTAATGTGAGAAACTCTTTGTATGACAATACCTTCTAAATGTATCCATAATTTTCAAAGAAGCAACAACTTCTATCTTCCGTATAACCTATACTAATATTGTGACAGACACGTGTTGCTCCAAACAAATCCAAAACAAAATGTAAGTTTTATTGTATATTTTAGCATGTTTATTGTAAATAGTATTTATTATAAATAGTTTACTAATAACTCGCGTTAAAATGTATGGTTTTATGATGCCATACTATTTTTTTAGTCATGTTTTCTAGATAGGAGGTATTGGTATTCTTGTAAATGTAAAGTAAATTAACTTTTGTATAATAGGGCATATTTAAGATAGGAGGTATTTCCGTGTTTAACAGTTCTTTGGCTAATTAAAAGTAATAGTATTTTGACTGTCATGACGATATGATTATGATGTTAATCTTTTACATTTGTAATGAAATACGTATTTTAAGTCGTATAGATTAATAACTGTTAATATCAGGTCAATAATTATTATACTAACGATTAAGTTATGAAGCTTCGCAAAATAACAGTTAGTAGTTATTGTTTTTTCATTACAGATAGACATGTTGCCTAGAACTCGCAAGATTCTAGACCGTTGTAATGCACAGTTGCCTCTGACCTTACCACCATCAATTACGCCTCCAATTACTACACCATTTGAACAACCCATATCTTCACGAAATGAGGAGTGTGACATTACACTAAATACACCTACACCTACTGAGTTATCAAAAACACTTTCAAACGTTGAACCATGTTCAACACAAACATTTCCATTGACACAAAAAGACGCTTCCTTGAATTCAGCAGATTCAAGTTCTAATTCGAGTGAATTTTCAGAATATTATACAAGTAGTAGTTACCAACCATCCGAAGAAGCAGTATCTCCTTGTTCTTCTCCAGTTGAGCTGCTAACTGACGCAGATGATGTAACATACACCCAAGAAGTTTTCCATGGAGACTTGAGAGAAGGAAATTCACGTAAAAGAAAAGGAGACAAAGGGCAATGGAAAAAAAAATTATAACAAACTACTTAGGATGCAAGGCAAAAAATACTTGGGTTACACAAATCCAAAACATGAAAGAATGAAACAAAATAAAATGCGACCGGAAAGAATATTGGGAGTAAGGTGTGAATCAAACTTCTGCAAAAGAAGCAAGAAAAGGGTATGTGAACAGATAAGTGACGAAGACAGAAAAAATCTATTTCACCATTTTTGGTCCGACCTAACATGGGACCAGAGAAAAATTTTTGTATCTACTAACGTCCATACAACAAGTACAAAACGAAATACTACAGAAAATACGTCTAGACGCAGTAATACTCTCCAATTTTCACTACCAGGAAATGATGAGCATGGGAACACACTTCGACGGCCTGTATGTCGAATCATGTTCCTCAACACCCTTTGTTTGGGTTCATTTACGGTTCAATCATGGGTTAAAAAAGGTCGTTACGGTATGCATCCATCACAAAACAATGCCAACTTGAATAGAAAAAAAACTAGTAGGGTTGATGTTGAGATGCAGACTAGACATCTCGATAACTTTTTGGATGCATTACCTAAAATGCCATCCCACTATAATCGAAAAAATACTAATAAACTTTTCCTAGAACCACTTTACAAATCGCAATCCAATCTATATAATATCTATAAAGAATACTGTTCATCAAAAAATACCTCCGCATTCTCGATGAAAAAGTTTAATGAAGTATTTCATAGCAAGAATTTGTCCATTCACCAGTTAAAAAAGGACATGTGTGACACCTGTGTAGCACACTCCGTTGGTAATTTAAGTGAAGAACTTTACCAGCAACACATAAAAAATAAGGACAAAGCTAGAAATGAAAAAATGTGTGACAAAGAAAGGGCAGTAAGAAATGAATGCATTTTATTGACCGCTGATGTACAAGCAGTTAAAGTTAGTCCCTGTATAACTGCCAGTGCGATCTATTTTAAAACCAAATTGGCATGCCATAATTTCACAGTATACGACACGACTACCCATCACGCCACCTGCTACTGGTTTTCCGAAATCGACAGTGATGTTACAGCTTCCACTTTTGCCTCATTATTAATAGATTACCTGGAAAGACACTGTTTATCTAAGCGCTTACCAATTATTCTTTTTACAGACGGATGCACAAGCCAAAATCGAAATGCAATTCTTGCCAATGCACTGTTAAATTTTTGTATGCATCATGGCGTTACCATAACTCAAAAGTTCCTCGAGGTTGGACATACGCAAATGGAGGGGGACGCGGTGCACAGTGCTATAGAACGTAAGTTGAAAAACAGAAATATTCATTTACCTAGCGATTACCTGGCAGTGACAAAAGAAGCTAGAACCCGTCCCTTTCCATATGAAGCTCTGATGATTCCACACAATTTTTTCAAAAATTACGCAGATGAGTCAACCTGGAGATACACAACTATACGACCTGGCCGTAAGGTTGGTGACCCGAGAGTAATAGACATTAAAGCAATTATGTACAAACCTACTGGGAGCATCCAAGTTAAACTCAACTTTGATGATGATTGGACAGACTTACCATTACGACCACGGCAAATACCAGTCATTACGGAATATAAACCTATGCACAACACACCAATACCTATAACGGCCACCAAATTTAAACACCTGCAGGAACTTAAAACGGTCATACCACCTGACTGTCATGGCTTCTATGATTCCTTGCCACATAAATAAGTAAACTTTAATCTTTTATTTTCGTTAGAATGAAATCTTTAGTTGTGAATATGCATTTTGAATAAAATTCCATTTACTACCAACTTCCTTGCAGTTTCAATTTTATACTACCAATTTCTCCTAAGTCAAATATGTAAACTTATATTACTTACAATCACATAGTAACTGTATTAAAATATGAAAAAAGCTATAGTATTTTACCTTATAGAAGCAGGGTTGTGTAATATAAAAAATAAAAAAAATAATTAGTTTTTTCTTCCTCCTGCACAATTTCTATTTATGTAGATAGGAGATATTGGCGGTAAGCGGTCGCAATATCATTTATATGGACGAATCATGGGTTAATACTGGAATAACAAATGGGCAAGTATGGCAAGATACAACAATAAAAAATAGCCGACAGTCTTTCGTAGATGGACTTACCACAGGTTTAAAAAACTCCGACCGGAAAAGGACCAAGATTTGTTTTAGTCCATGCAGGAAACAAAGACGGATTTGTTGAAGGTGCTGACATCACTTTTCTTGCCAAAAAAGGTGCTGAAGATTACCATGAAGAGATGGACGGAGATCTATTAGAAAAATGGTTTGAAGAGATGTTAATACCGAATCTCCCAAAAAATAAAAAGAATGTCATTATCTTGGACAATTCATCTTATCACTCTAGGAAATTAAATTTTCCCAAACAATATTGGGTGAAACGTCAAATTAAGGAGTGGCTCTATAAAAAGGACATTTATTTTGAAGAAGATTACTTAAAAAATGGACTTCTGGAAACTGCTAATGTATTTAAAAATATTTATGACAAATACAAAATTGATTGTATTGGTGAAAAATACAGGAATCACAGTGACGAACAATGCCGCGTAGATGTACATATCTTAAGACTTCCGCCTTATCACTGTGAACTGAACCCAATAGAAATGGTGTGGAGTGAAGTGAAACGGTACGTGTCCTCTAAGAATTCAAGTTTCAAACAAAACGACGTTAAAACATTGATTTATGAAGGTTATGATAGAGTACAGAACAATGGACATTGGAAAAATTACGTCAACCATGTTATAAAATTGAAGAATAATTTTTGGACAGTAGACAACATTCAAGATGACATTAAACCTATTAGAATTTCATTAAACGATGACTCTGAAGATGAACTAGATTATAAAAATGAAGATGATTGAAAATTGTTTTTCGGGGGTATTCTTTTCTCAGTAAAGGTAATAAAATATTTAGTTGATCTGGTTGAAATGTAGCACACTTAAATAACTCATTAATCGACTTAATTTCAAGTAGTTATATTAGACGTCATTATGCAAAAAATAAAGTTATGAACATTTAATAAATTAGTGCACAATTGAGGCCCCTAGAACACAAGGGGTGTAAGTGCCAAAAACAAAGTTTTGAAAAATCTTTGTTCAAAGTTCGATATAAATTTAAAAACCTAGGTAGCACTTTTTCAGTTTTCAGCATGTTTTCAATGACATGTAATTTTTGATGGTGTTATTGTTGTTAATGTTGAAAGTTTGAAGCCAAAAGTACGTGCCTGTTGTTAGATATCAGTTGCTAAGTGATAAGCAACTGCACTTACACCCTTGTGTTCTAGGGGCCTCAATTAGGGTTTTCTTGCAATTATCTCAGTCATTTGTTTATGTATTTTAATTTACAAACTAAAAAATTAAAAAACTTTTTAAGATCTGCAACATTTAAAACATTTTTCCCTAAAATGCACGAGGAACAAAATAGGCAAAAAAATTATTTTTTCCAAACTTCATCTTTCTTTAAAAAATAAACAAAGCAAAATTGGCTGTAATTCTTCAAGGAATTATCATCAGTTATCCCTTATCTACCGTTTAGAACATTAAAAAACCTGTAGAATATTTTTAATATTTTTTTCCCTATTAACTGCGGTATTATGTATAAAAGCATTTTAGGAATTATTACCATTTATTTCATTCACGAATTTTATATTAACAACTTTAGCTTACCTGAACATATCTTAGTTTACCGTGAGTTTCGCCCTGCTTATTTTACAAAAGTAGCAAAACTTACAATGGCAGTAGAATTGGCAACGCTGTTATCCTATATCCGTACACTGCCATCTGAACGTGACTTTATCTATAGCTATAGTGTATAGTGTAAAACTATACTACTACTGGATGGGATTGTCATGTTTTTCAGACTAGTAAAAGAGATCGCCATCCTCCTGGAGTCACAAGACTTAAAGATGCTAAGGAATTTATTAGAAGCCATATTAGATCTTTTCCTACAGTCCCTTCACAGTTTTGTAGAAAACCTTCAACCTATGAGTATCTGCCACAGGACCTAAACGTACAAAAAATGTATGATTTGTTTGTTTACAAATATAACGAAGACGAAGAATTTCCTGGCTGAGAAACCTAAGAGAGTGGTATAGTTGCAGCTCAGTAGACCTTTTTACAGCAGCCGTCAATAAGGTACGGATAACTGTGATGATAGCCAACCTCCGATAGGAGAAGGAACTACAAGAAGAAGAAATGTAACAGTGAGAAAATAGTGCCCGATAAATCATGGTTATGGTTTTATGGACAAATTTTTTACAATGACTTCCATTTAAAATTTCAAGTACCAAAAAAAGACATGTGTGATACCTGTTTTAGATATCAACATACAACTGAAGATAAAAAGAAAGAATTGCATAAGAATTACAAACAACATATTAACAGGAAAAATGCTGCTAGGGAATTTCACGACAAAGCTAAGGCGGATGCTTTGGAAAACAAAATAAATTTTAATGAATTTGATCTGGAGGCTACAAGGTAGTGCCCTTCCACAAATTATAAAGCAATATTTTACAAAAGACGGCTGGCCGTGTATAATCTTACTGTTTACGATGTCAGGACCAGAAACGCTACTAATTATATGTGGCATGGAGGAGTGGCTGGCAGAGGTTCGAATTAAGTGTCCTCTTGTCTCTATAAATATTTACAAGACAATTGCGCTGGTAAAGCGTTTGTTTTAATAAGTAACACGTATGGTGGCCAAAACCGCAACGTAAATGTACCTATTAGGTTGCTTTACGCTGTTCAGACATAACATATTCCAAAATTTGACCATTGCTTTTTTGTACCTGGCCATTCTATGATGGAGTGTGATTCGGTCCATAGTCATATTAAGAAAGCATAAAAAAATGTGGACATATTTGACCCCACTAGGTGGTACACAATTGTAAGAATGGCTGCAAAGAAATCAAAATACACTGTACACGAGATTGGACAGAAAGAAGTTTATGACTTCAAAGCTTTTGCCACAATTCTAGTAAAACACAAAAAAGTAAACATCGATGGTAGTAGCATAAATTGGCTAAAATTAACATGGTTGCAGTACAAAAAAGACAATAATAAACATATATTTTTTAAATATAATAAGGAAAATGAAAATTTCGGGTCTTTTGAGCTTACCCGAAAAGAAACTAGGAAATTTTCCATGCCAAACTTAACAACAAACTTAACAACGGCATATGAAGGACCAAGCCAATAAAAGAGAAAAAATATAAGGATTCGGAAGAGCTGTGTAATAAAGGCATTATTCTTTCCCAGTACCATCTCTTCTTTAAGTCGCTGCTCACCAACAATATGGACAATCAATCAGATGTGCAAAGTGATTAACATAATTAAAATTATTGTTTGAAAATGAAAAAATGAAATGAAAAAATATTACTTTTGATATTTTTTTATATCATACAATTTAAAAGCACTTCTTCTAAAAGAAAAAATACTAGAGACTATAAAAAAATAAGCCAGAGCTTCCAGCGAAAATTGCAAATAAAGAAGTTCATCGTCTTTTTACTTCACGCAAGATACCACTGTTGTTAACACTATATTGCCAAAAAGAATAAAAATGTTATTCTCATGAGTATTTTTCATCATGATATCAATTAGTGAGAGAAATGACAAACAGCCCCAACTTATTTTAGATTACGTTTCCAGTAAGGGAGCAGTAAATACTCTAGATCAGCTTGTTGGTACATATACATGTAAACGAAAGAAAAATCGCTGGCCAATGATTGTTTTTTATAATATGCTGAGCATTTCTGCCTACAACGCGTTCGATTTATGGACATCAATAACTCCTCAACGAAACACCAACAAATTTATAAAACAGCAAAGTTATCTTGAAGAATTGGGAAAAACAGTGGTAGAACCACTTATTCTTTCCTGAAAAAATTTACCAAGAACTAAAGACTCACAAGAACTGGTAAAAAGAACATAACCAGAAGCAGATAGAGAAGATTAAATTTCTATTCAACCGTCTATTGACAACCTAACTCCGCCTGATAAACGATCACGCTGTAAATTTTGCTCCAAAAACGATAATACGACTAATATTTTATGTTGTATATGTCACAAACATATTTGTCAAACCTATTATTTTTATTACTGTCCCAGTTGTAAAATTATATTTTGTAGGTATTTGTTCTTAGGCTTTTTTGGCAAAGAAAAAAAAATGCCTTTTATTTTTGTTAATAAGGTTTAATTTACATAAGCAACATAATTTTCGTTTAATTAACTAATTTTTTGTTAACAGAGGTTATTTAGCACCATTAGCTTATTTTATTTTGATTAAGGACCGTAAACCATAGTTGGGTCATGTTGACCCAAACAGAACATTTTAAGATTTTAAGATTTTTTGCACAGTTGACCCTTACAGTACAGCAGGGTTAGTAAATACAAGTTAAATAACAAAGGACTTAGAACTGATCCCTGATGTAACAAGTTGGTAACTATTCTTGGGACAATCAGTGAATTATTTAAATGAATATGTTGTCGGATTCAAAGTTGTTGCCGATTGTATCGGTACCAGATAATTTATTTAATTAATTATAATTGTTATTGTTTATACATGAACTCATATTAATATCCGTAAAATAGTTTTAAAACACAATTCACTTTTCTGCTTTAATCTGTGCTTTCTAAAAATTGCAAAGCAAACCAGACGTTGACGAAGGTATTAAAAGAGACATGGGGAATCTAAAATTCGCATTCCACGACATGTCTTTTGAACTAAGCAGAAATCCTTAGCGAATTGGTTTCTTGTACTCGTACAGAGTAGATCCGAATAAAATCGATATTTTACGGATTTATTATCAGATGTCTCTATTGCATCCATATCTAAGCCATTTTAGTGTTGCTTCTTAAAAGACAGAAAATATTGATCTTTAACGTTGAGAACGCCTATGAATAACTGTTCTGATGAGACCTATTAGGTCGAAATACGTATCAACAGATACATAGGCGCTATTTGCGTGAAATCAAATATTTGCTGTCTTTTTTATTTCCATCATATTAATATCTTCATCATGTACAATGAACCTCAAAAGAACATTGACTCGATTATCCTTATTAAAATTACCATTCGGCAGTCCCTGGCCGCTGGTGGATGGACTGTTTTCCCTGGACATCGGTTAGGGGCAGAATTCTTCCAGTCAACAGTCGGAGTACGAATCGCAGTAAAAATTATTTTCTATTAAATAAATTACGTACGTACTTCTTGTTATGTATATTGATTAATTTAAAAATTTAAAATGTTTGGCCACCCTGTATAAATATTTATAGTACATAAATAGACTAACATTTAAAATGAGCTAGCATACGAACGCTATTCTGATTTAAAAGAATCATCAATTATATAATTACGTCTAAATGAATACCATTACTAGTTATATGCCAAAAAATCATACCTTCTTATTTAAAAATTAAACTCACTTACTTCGGGATTTGTCTACATATTCACCTTTTCTCGAAAAAATGAATTTATTCCATAATTGTTTCGCTCACTGTATACATACGTACCTACATTCATGTGACATTTTGTAATAAACTTACCCTTGATTTAATTATCTTAGATCAACAAAGGCTAAGGGAAACAAACATGAATAAGAATTTTCTTTCTCCTTATTCCCGCTTTCTTTTTTTGGCATAACTCACACTGGTCATACTTATCCACAACACTTTCCCCCAAATAGGCCTTCCCTTGGAACCCTAATGAAATTGCGGCTTGGCTGTTTAACTATTTATGTAGACCGAATTATACAGGCAGCTTTTCGGGTCCAAATTAGTTTTGTCTTTTGGGGAAACGTAAATGGCCCAACCGAATTTCGTTTTAATTAGCCGACAAAGTCTAATAAATTTTGTTGCCCTTAACTGCTTATGTCTTTTAGTGGTAGGTGCTACCTGTTTACTTCATTAATGTCAACAACAAGTGTACGCGAACAAAAAAACCTGTGGTATTAAATCATCAAATGGCTCTTAAAAATTAACTTTTTTATATTGAAATAATAGAGTTATTGAAGGGATTTTTTACGTCGTCCCTTAATAAACGCAATTTTGTAATAGTAATGTACAAAATTTGACATTAACGCATGCGTAGATTTTCCTTTATTACTGTTTTTATTAAAATAAAGGCAGCCCTGTATTATAACTAAAATAAAGTTTTTTATTTAATTATACTTTTTTATGTGTTTCCCCTAAATATGATTTGGGTTCTTTTACATCTCGGTTGGTTAGTTTATATTTGAATGGCATAGGGCAGAGTTTCCCAAACTTATCTAAACCGCCACCCCTTTTTGCTAAAAAAATTGTTCGCGACCCCCCAATTTCCCCCACTCATTTATTCAATATTATTTGACAGAAGTAGCGTGCCTAATTTACAATTATCTGATGGTTTTTCAAATTTAATTTTACTTTACTGTTTAAGTTTACATTTTAATACAATTATTTTAATGATTGCGATCTGTCCCACTAGTAATTAGTAGTAGGTACTTCTGGCAGAATAGCATTTACAATCAAAATAAATAATAAGAAGTCGACTTCACATTGTACACCGCGACATATTAGCTTGTGTCTACATCTCAAAACTCTTCCATGATAATCGCGAAAGCGCTCGCTACTAGATGGCACTCTGGAACGTTCTCGTAGCCTCGTTTTGGCTTTATATAAGCGGCGATGCGCAACGAAACCTCAGTTCGAATCCAAACAGCCTATGGTGGTGAATGCGGTGTTGAGTAATGAGCTAATATTTTACGACTTACGTATTCCCGTTTACGTATTTACGTCTACGATAAATTATAAATTATGGATAACTTTTTAAAAAGAAGTACATAACCATCTACGTCTGGAAGTGGCAGTAGCAGCAATAAAAAAAAAGAGATTCTACATTGATGAATATCTTAAATATGGTTTTACCGTTATTTCCAATAAACCACCATGTGTTATTTGTGGAGAAGTCTTGTCAAAAGTAAGCATGAAGCCATCAAAGTTACTTTAACATTTAAATAGCAAACATCCAGATTAAAAAAGCCAAGCCCGTAGAATTATTTAAAAGAAAGCTGAACGTCCTTCACAAACAGCAAGACAGTTTTCCCTTGGCAACCACTACTAATGAAAAATCATTATTAGCAAGTTAGAAAGTTGCTTATCGTGTTGGCATAATCCTCACACAATTGCTGAAAATCTGATTTTTTCAGCAACTCTTGAAATAGTATAATGTGTGGGGAAAAAGAGGCTGCAAAATTAAGTACAATACCTCTGTCAAATAATACTATCCAAAAAAAATTTGTGATATGGCAGAATATATTCAAGTGCAAGTTGTGGAAAATCTTAATAAATGCACGTACTTCTCTCCTCAAATGGATGAATCCACAGATATATCTAACTGTGCCCAATTCATTGCGTTTGCAAGATATGATACAAATAATGGCATTCAAGAGGATATTTTATTTGTTTCCCCATTGGAGACCAATACCACTGAAAGATGTTTACTCGACACTTTTGTGAAACGTACAAGTAAATATGATATTGTCTGGGGTAAATGTATTGCTGTATGCACAGATGGCGCTAAAGCTATGACAGGACATAAATTTGGTTTTGTCGTCAAATTACAAGAAATAATGCCTAATGCCAAATGGAGACATTGTTTTTTACATCGAGAAGCTCTTGCGTCCAAAGCTTTACCTCCTGAAATCGACTGTGTTATGAAAACCATCATATAAGTTGTAAATTCCATTAAAGGAAAAGCTTTGCAGACCCGTATTTTTAGAAAAATTTACGAAGACATGGGTGCTTTATTTGAAAATCTTCTCTATCACACCGAAGTAAGGTTGCTTTCAAGGGGCAACTTCTTAAAAAGAGTATTTCACTTAACAGTAGAGCTTTTAATGTAGGTATTTGAAAGATGAGAAGTCCCCATATGAAAATCAATTTTCCGATCCTATTTGGCTTCTGAAACTAGGTTTCCTTGCTGATATTTTCGAGCAATTAAATATTTTGAACAGTAATTTACAAGGTCGCGACATTAATATAATTACAGCCACAGATAAAATTAAGGCGTTTCTGAGAAAAATCGATTTATGATCGACCTCACTTGGCAAAAAACAACTCGATTCATTCCAGTGCCTTCAGGAAA
The DNA here is from genome assembly GCA_918026665.1 of Diabrotica balteata. Taxonomy (NCBI): domain Eukaryota; kingdom Metazoa; phylum Arthropoda; class Insecta; order Coleoptera; family Chrysomelidae; genus Diabrotica; species Diabrotica balteata. The sequence continues at coordinate 41,566,754 of OU898283.1, forward strand.
TTATGGAAAATGTTTCCAATTACAGTGCTACAAATTTTAAACAAGTTTTGCTAACATGCATGTTACTTTGCTTAATTTAAAACAACAGCTTTGTGATTATTTCCCAGCTTTGTGATTATTTCCCCGAAGAAATTCAAAACAGTTAAGGCAGTTGTAGATGGACACTAAATCCGTTTTTAGCTGATTCCTTTCAGCATGTTGAAATACCAATAAACATGAAAGAAAAACTTATTGAAATATCAAGTAAGGGAATGTTAAAGCTTAAAGCAATTCTTTTCCCAGAACTCGAACCAATTTTATACCGAAAAGATACAGAAATACCCCCAGTTGGCGAGTGAAGCTGTAAAATGTTTGGTTGCATTTGTATCATCATATTTGTGTGAGTTAAGTTTCTCGTCTATGACTGAGATTAAAACAAGAGTTAGAAATCGTCTCGTACTTGAAAATGATATAATTGTGTGTGTCTCAAATACACAGCCTAGATTTGAAAGATTAGTTTCACAGAAACAGGCGCATAGCTCTCATTAAGATTATAATATTTACTTTGTTTTACTCTTTTATTTTTACGGACCTTAATATTTAGTTTTATATTTCGTCTGATAATTAATTGTTAATTTTTATTTACGGCGTTGTTAAAATAAAAATACATGATCTAACAAAGTAATGCTTTTGTCTTATTTTGAAAAAATTCGGCGACCCCCCTAGTACCTTATGGCGACCCCCCAGGGGGTCGCGACTCCCAATTTGGGAAACACTGGCATAGGGTGTGCATATTGAAGTATAAAAATGAATAATAGTCTATTACATAACGAGAGTTGTAAGAAGCTTATTACATGCGAGTAAAAAAGTTGCGCGCAAGCCGCGTAGCGGCGAGCGCAGTAATTTTACAAGCATGTAATAAGCTTACAACTCAAGTTGTGTACTATACTTTTTCTACGATTATTATCGTTTATAAAAATAAAAATTAAATTACCACTATATTTACACTGACAGATTAATAATTTTTAATCTGTCAAAATAACGTCTGTTAATTCGTTTCCATGGTAACTCGACCAACTGACTTACGAGGCTTATGTGATATTACACATTTTTATAAAACTGAAGCGTAATTTTTTTATTACGTGCTAGTCATTACATGTCAGTATATGTTATGATGCATTTACCTAGCATCCGAATAGTAGGTAATATACAATTTACTAGTAAGAGAGTAGAAAAAAATAATATAAATGACGATATTATACCAAGTGGGTCAAATTCAAATAAAAAAGAAAGTTGAATATGAAAACAAAATTATCAGATGAACAACTGTTAGGGTTATTAGAAGCAAGCGATAAAAAACTGAATGACTTTCTTGATTCAGACAGTGCGTATTTACCAGAATCTGAGGATGAAATTGAAAATAAATTACCTACGGCACTTATTGAGGATACGAAAGGTAATGTATGTATATATTTATAAAATATACTTTATAAAAAAAATATTTAATTGTAGACTAAGCTCCTTGTTGACGTTGATGGAAGCGATAAATAGGAAGAAAATTTCGATGGTATAAAATATTTTCATTTTTTAAAATACCAGGAGCTACTAATACAAGTTTCCGATATTAATCCAGCTCAGTTTTTTTTAATGCTACATATAGATGAATGTTTGCAGCAAATATTTGATGAGACTAACAGGTATGCCGTGTACGTTTTCCTGTTTAATTTAGGGGCGACACATTCTACATAGAATTTTCAATTGGAAAATTTTGACTCCCGAAGAACTGCTAGTCTGTTTAGGATTAGTTTTACATATGGGCCACATTTCATTGCCTAGGATTGAGGATTATTGAAAAAAGAAAGATACTCTTTTTACTAATGCAATTTTTTTCACTTTTATGGGCCTGAACAGATTTATACGATTTATACTGGTCATACGTCTTTGTTTGCATTTTAGTAAAAATACGGAAGAGGGAGAACAGGTATCTGAAGAGATAATCTATAAAATTAGATCTATCATAAACTTTTTTAATAAGAAAATGGAAGAAGTTTATTATCCTGATCGTAATTTGAGCTTAAATGAGTCAATGGTATTACACAGAGGACCCTTAATTTTAGACAATATTTAAAAAACAAAAAGCATAAATATAGAATAAAGTTGTAGGTGTTGACCGAACCAAATGGCCTAATATTTAAATTTTAAGTTTATTCTGGAACGTTTGACGTTTCAGGTGGAAAGGACATGCTAATAAAGCGGTTTTGCACCTTTTAGAAGGAAAACTAAGTGTAGGCCATTGCGTGTACATTGACAATTTTTACAACAGCTTTGATTTAGCCACAAATTTGTTTTAATTTTCAACTTACTGCACAATAACTCTTTAAATTGACCGTAGAAATAATCCTGCAAAAGAAAAAATTATTTGTTAATCAAGAGCACCCGACACTGGGTTCTCGCTTAAGACATCAGGATCAGCATTATTAGTCGCGAAGGAAGGTAAAGTACCTTTGTTATGGACAGTGTTAAACAAAATCGTATTTACTAATGGTGTTGGATAAGCATTTAAAATGAAAAATTTCTGAACGATTTGTAGGCTTTTTTTTGTATGAAAAGAAGGATCTTATAGTTTTATTACTCTATTTTTCATCTATTTGATTAACTTGACTTAAGTAGAATTATTACGGTAAGAGTGGTAGTTAAGGTATTTACAAGAATGAGTCGGTTTTTGACACCAAGCTGTTGTTGTCTGTAACTGAATGTAGGGGTCATAAGTACTAAAGGTGTCTAATAGCTCATCTACCTTGTCATTGGGTATAGCCAAGATGATATCATCAACATATTTTTTAATAAAAGGAATTTTAAATGATAACAAAGGAATGACTGAGTCTAATACATAATCCATAACGTAAGTTGCAATGATAGGAGGAATAGGTAAAAGAAATAATAAATGAGACTTACTCACACTCAGTTTAATTTAACTATCTAGACGACTGGTTTCGCTTTCTACAGTATGCAAAGCATCTTCAGGTCATGTAGCGTTTACGCTACTGACTAGTCCAATTTAAACCCCTCAAGAAATTTTTATTACCCGCCTACGATCGATTTTTAAATGGACATTTTTCCCCACACGCGTAGTAGTCGCTTAAAAAGTAAGATTGGTCGAGTTTGTACGAAAACGATCAGTTTTGGTCAGAACTCGATCGCAGACACGCCAACCGGTGAAATTTTTCACCTTTAAAGTGACGGAATTGGAACAAAAAAATAATTTGGAGAAGAATAAAATAGAAATATTTATAATAATAATTTTTTTAAATAAACAATAATCTAAAGAGTTCCACATAAAAGGAAGATTGTTTTGGCGTGCTGCAGTTCCATATTCAGTCACGTGAAAATATTTATTTCACTTTACTTGAGGATATTCTCTTGAGAATATTCCCTCAAGGATACTAGTAACAGAATCCTTAAACTAGTTAGCAACTTTATGTAAACCCGTGGATTTTGCTGTCACCCAGAGACCAGTGACTGGTTGTGGCTTTTGTGACCAGGATTCGTCTTTACAGCCACAAACTGATGTAGCCGTGCCAAGAGGAGTTTTTCCTATGGACTTATAGTGCTGTAAAGATAAGTCGTTTAACTATTTGACCTTTTGTATTACGTATTACTTTATATTTACTGTTAACTGATCATATGCATATGATAAGGTGAATACCTTTATGATAATTTTTTTTTGATAATTTAATTATAAAATATTCGGGAGGAAAAAGGGACACTTCATGTGTTATTAGGTTTTAACTAGGATTTAGAGAGTCTGACCAAACTCACTTTTTTTTGGATATAATATTTTTGTTAATATAATACAATTTGATATTAAGAGGGACATAAATTTAATGTGGTTTGTTTTTAAATATTATATAATGAGTATGGAACAACTCATTTTTTGGATGTAATATATATATTTAATATAATTGTAATAGAGATTTATCAAGTTTGATATCTTTACAATATTGTCATTAGTACCTCATTTTAGTAGAACTAATTTAAATTTAAATGACTACCTTTTTGTTTTAAGACTTTGGCTACCCTACGGACTATTCTTGTTGTAGACTAATATTTCATATTTTATTTGGCCAGTGGTAGTGACTATTCATTTGTTGAGGGCTATTAGGTCCTATTGTATCTGTACACCATCCACTACCACTGTTATTTGGCTTTGCATTATATGTAAATTGTTTATACACATATACCTATATACATTTGTTTATAAATATATTTATTGTTGCTATTTTGAGTTTTATTTCAGTTCTACTAACCAGTATATAATATAGCAAAACAAGATTAATATTTAGTCTTTTTGTATTTCAGAGTATTACCTCCAGATTCATTTGTTACTTCAAAATCTCAACTATCGTTGAGTTGGCGCCCTTCTTTTCTCTTCTTATTGTTCTCTTTCTATAAATTTATTCCCAGTGACCTTCTTTAGTTGTATCACGTTTGATATTACCAGGTCTCATTTCGTTTCTTGTCTCATTAGCTCAGTATCCTTGCTATCTGTTTAAATCTTTAAAGCCACAATCCAGTGCATTGAAGCTAGCCCGAACACTCACTTGAGATTTAGTGTCTCTTTGGCCATTTAAATTTGTTCCTCTGAGCTTAGCCCTATTTTTAGTATTTTTTTTTCCATCACTTCTCTTTCAGTTCTTCTGAACTTTGTCAATTCACATATTTTTATTAGTTTCAATTGGCTAGACCCAACGTGTGGCTTCTTTTCCACTTCTGCCTTAAAAAAATATATATATATCTCCTTTAACTTTTGATTTTGATCTTGGGTTGTTGTGGTTTTCACTGGTTGTGCTTTTAGATTTTCATTTTAACTTTTAGTTTTGTTTTTCAATTTTTTTTTTTTTGGACATTACCTTATATCTATATCTTAAATTGACTTGTTTTTGCTATATACTGTGTAGACTGAATAAATTGCTTTGTTTTTGATTGATTAAATAACAATTTAAATTAATAATAAATTAATTAAAAATTTAAATAACTAAAGTTAACTATTTCACATATTTTTACAAGTCCGGAGTAGCCAATAAGTTGAGTCACTACCTCGAAATAACAGTTTTGAAATTTTAGGTTCCTTAGGGTGTTGTAGCAGTATATGTCATTGGATTTCATAACTGGACCAAAACAATTAAACATTACTGGTATAGGTATCCCTTCAGAATATTAATTTGAGGACAGAGAGTAAGTTAAACTTTACCTACTTTTACTCATTCTCTCGTATATTTCTCAGTTGTGTAATATGTCTGCGTTCAAGGTAGAGCATCTGTTAGCTCCTGAATTAGAGTATGAGTTGAGAGTCCGTCATCTAATCAGTCCATTGTTAAAAAAATGTTGTATAATGTACAGAATGTACCAGGTAAATTTCCTGATTTTAAGGTTGAACATGGTGTTTTGTATAAACATGTCTTAAGTTCCATGGATGCCCTTACTGGAATGTCGGATTGGAAGATAGTCGTTCCAACTCCTAATAGAGCAGAGGTTTTGGCCACTTTTCATGACCATCCTACTGCAGCTCATTTTGGTTTTTACAAAACTCTCCGTCGTATATCGGAACTCTATTACTGGCCGAAGATGCGTCAAACTGTACGTAGCTATATCGCAAAATGCAAAATCTGTGCTACATGCAAACCGACAAATCTTCCCCAACCAGGTTTAATGGGTAGTTATCGACGGATTGATTTTCCATTTCAACTGATATCTTTAGATCTCATTGGTCCGTACTCTAGGTCCTATAAAGGTTCCCAATATGCTTTAGTAGTTGTTGATTATTTTACTAAATTTCCTTTGGTCCATACCATGTCGAAGGCAACTACTTCTTCTATTATTAAATACCTCGAGAATGAAGTTTTCTTAATTTATGGTGTTCCACAAATTGTTTCATGCGATAATGGACCCCAGTTCACAGCTAAGGCTTTCCGCGATCTCATGGCTAAATACAATGTCCAAAAGATCTGGTACAATGCGAACTATCATCCACAAGTCAACCATACCGAAAGAGTGAACAAATCAATCGTGACCGCTTTACGATCTTATTCTTTTCCTGATCAGAGAGCTTGGGATACTCATATCCACTCTATAGTACAAGCGATCAGGACTTCTTCTCACGAAATAACCAAATGTCCTCCATCTTATTTGATGTTTGGTCGTCATGTCCCTCTTTCTGGTGATTATTTTGGGAAGATTTCAGAGAATGCCAATAACTTTCCCACTATATCAGATAAATTACACCGTTTAGAAGATATTCAGCATCTTCCTGATATTTATGTGGATGTTCGCAAACGGTTGAAAGCATCTTATGCTAGAAATAAATGCCAGTATGACCTGAGAAAGCGAGCCTTATCTTTCAGAGTTGGAGATTCTGTTTTAAAGAGGAACTTTGTCAAATCTGATAAAGTGAACTTTCAATCGGCTAAGTTATGTCAAAAGTACATACCTTGCACAGTTATTAAGGTGATTTCTCCCTTAATTTATGAGTTGAAGGAAACTTCCACTGGCAGGAAACTAGGAAGGTTTCATGTCAAAGACTTACTGGAGGATAAGACAGTAGGTCCACATAACTTGTCAGATAATTCGGATTCTTCATCTTCAGATGAAGATTAACTGGTCCCTTATCACTTCTGTTCCAGTTTGGTTTTTAAGATCTGTTTATCAATTTTGTTTACCTGGCAAAAACCATAAGTTGTGTTATTTTGCCTTCTATTTTTTTTATCTTATCTTAATGTTGGTTATTATCTTGGTTTATGGACTTGCTAATTTTGTTGTTTGTTTTCTCTCAAAAGTCCAACGTCATATCATAGGAGTACAGGATGGATATATGGGAATTTCCCCATCTTGAGTTCTGAGTTGAATAGATATTTACAGGGATAATTAGGAAAACATTCCAAATATTTTCATTATGAGTGTTGTATAGTTTTGTGGATCATGACCATAAAGCTTATGCATTCATATTTACTTACTGTGTCGGTGTTTTAGCGTGGGTTCAGGATTGATCACCCTGGATGTGTGCCCTCACTTGGCTCAGAAATATATCAATGCATATTAATTGTTCCTTGAGTGTCTCTTAGGTTGAAATTAGAATGTGTCACTTAGAATTGGATCAGTCTGATATTCAGCAGTAAGTCTGTTTAACTTAGTTTGTTATCTCCTATGTTATTACCTTCTTAACGTATTTGAGTTTTAACATATATTATTGTATACTGTTTGTTTACCTGTCTCTCTACTAGTGATATGGATTGGTAGATGTGAGTTATCTTTATCTGTATCTTAATTGAGTTTATCTTTACCTTTATGGAGTTTATCTCATACCTGTAATGGAGTTTATATCTGTATCTTTACCTTAATTGAATTTATCTCGTACCTTTACCTGAAGTTAATTATCTTTACCTTTACCTGGATAAGTTTCTTTCTTATCTATATCTTATGAATATATACCTTATCTTTATCTTGATTATAGAGTCCTAAAAATCTGTCCTTTACTGTTCTTGTCGTGAGTATAGAATTGGAACACGTCAATAGTACAGTTTAGGTATTACAGTTAGGATCTCTTTTATCTTTCCTTCTACCAAGTGTATAGCTGGTAGAAGTGAGTTTTGTGCATATCCTCTACCATGAGTAGATCTGGACGTGCAATTATCTTTTACCTTTTGTGCATATCCTTTACTATGAGTTGGGATTGCATTTATCTTACTTACCTTTTTTTAGCATACCCTATACCATGAGTATAGTGGGCTTGCTAGTATCTAGGCTTGTGCCTTTACCGATTGTGTGTTTTCCTACCGCTGCTAAATCAAGTAGGTGTATTGAATTATCTTTTACCTTGTTGTTGATATCCCGAACCATATATATGTTTAGGTTTGTAGTTTCAACTAGTTCTGAGTAATTAGGCCCTCATTGAACTCTATGGTGACGAATAGAATCGGGTCGCTCTAGTATCAACGTTGGGTAAAGTTCATAGGACTTTGTTTGAATTTCGTGGTTATGAATGGTTCTTGGAGATATTGTGTTAGGGGTTGTTAATACACACCTATAATGTAGTTTTAACGATGGTTGTTTTTACCAATACTTGAGAATGTAGATAAGTAGTGTTAAAAGTTAACTTGATCTGTAAGGTTATAGAATTAAACTTAAAATGTATACCTTTTTATTTTTATTTTTTTTATCTTTGGTTTATACTAAATTAACATACATTATCGCATTAAAAAAAAATGTATGACTTCGTCTCATATTCTTCGTTCCATATTCTTATTTCGTCCTTGATTTTGTTCCAATTCCTGAACAATTGGTTGACTGGTGAGGAAAATGTTCAATTTTAACGTATCAACGTTCATTGTCGACCCAGCGTTAGATCGTTCTGCCACAAAAAAAAAAAAAAAAAAGTTCCTTTTTTTTTTTTGCTGGAGATGAGGGAGAATGTAGCGTTTACGCTACTGACTAGTCCAATTTAAACCCCTCAAGAAATTTTTATTACCCGCCTACGATCGATTTTTAAATGGACATTTTTCCCCACACGCGTAGTAGTCGCTTAAAAAGTAAGATTGGTCGAGTTTGTACGAAAACGATCAGTTTTGGTCAGAACTCGATCGCAGACACGCCAACCGGTGAAATTTTTCACCTTTAAAGTGACGGAATTGGAACAAAAAAATAATTTGGAGAAGAATAAAATAGAAATATTTATAATAATAATTTTTTTAAATAAACAATAATCTAAAGAGTTCCACATAAAAGGAAGATTGTTTTGGCGTGCTGCAGTTCCATATTCAGTCACGTGAAAATATTTATTTCACTTTACTTGAGGATATTCTCTTGAGAATATTCCCTCAAGGATACTAGTAACAGAATCCTTAAACTAGTTAGCAACTTTATGTAAACCCGTGGATTTTGCTGTCACCCAGAGACCAGTGACTGGTTGTGGCTTTTGTGACCAGGATTCGTCTTTACAGCCACAAACTGATGTAGCCGTGCCAAGAGGAGTTTTTCCTATGGACTTATAGTGCTGTAAAGATAAGTCGTTTAACTATTTGACCTTTTGTATTACGTATTACTTTATATTTACTGTTAACTGATCATATGCATATGATAAGGTGAATACCTTTATGATAATTTTTTTTTGATAATTTAATTATAAAATATTCGGGAGGAAAAAGGGACACTTCATGTGTTATTAGGTTTTAACTAGGATTTAGAGAGTCTGACCAAACTCACTTTTTTTTGGATATAATATTTTTGTTAATATAATACAATTTGATATTAAGAGGGACATAAATTTAATGTGGTTTGTTTTTAAATATTATATAATGAGTATGGAACAACTCATTTTTTGGATGTAATATATATATTTAATATAATTGTAATAGAGATTTATCAAGTTTGATATCTTTACAATATTGTCATTAGTACCTCATTTTAGTAGAACTAATTTAAATTTAAATGACTACCTTTTTGTTTTAAGACTTTGGCTACCCTACGGACTATTCTTGTTGTAGACTAATATTTCATATTTTATTTGGCCAGTGGTAGTGACTATTCATTTGTTGAGGGCTATTAGGTCCTATTGTATCTGTACACCATCCACTACCACTGTTATTTGGCTTTGCATTATATGTAAATTGTTTATACACATATACCTATATACATTTGTTTATAAATATATTTATTGTTGCTATTTTGAGTTTTATTTCAGTTCTACTAACCAGTATATAATATAGCAAAACAAGATTAATATTTAGTCTTTTTGTATTTCAGAGTATTACCTCCAGATTCATTTGTTACTTCAAAATCTCAACTATCGTTGAGTTGGCGCCCTTCTTTTCTCTTCTTATTGTTCTCTTTCTATAAATTTATTCCCAGTGACCTTCTTTAGTTGTATCACGTTTGATATTACCAGGTCTCATTTCGTTTCTTGTCTCATTAGCTCAGTATCCTTGCTATCTGTTTAAATCTTTAAAGCCACAATCCAGTGCATTGAAGCTAGCCCGAACACTCACTTGAGATTTAGTGTCTCTTTGGCCATTTAAATTTGTTCCTCTGAGCTTAGCCCTATTTTTAGTATTTTTTTTTTCCATCACTTCTCTTTCAGTTCTTCTGAACTTTGTCAATTCACATATTTTAATTCGTTTCAGTCAGTCGATACAAGTTAATTAAAAGATTCCGGTACTCTATTAATTAATTGTTAGAAGAACATAATTCAAACTATCCTGTATTGTTGAATGGAGAACTTCAGTTTTTACTATTGTAATTTTTTGACCATAACGGGGAAGTTTCTTGAGGAGATCAATTCAGAGGAAGCTCAGTAGTCTCTATTCTTTAATATGCGGCAACAAGTAAACTGACACCAAACTTCTTTACAGAAAAAAATGTCACGAAGCAAAAGTCGAATTAAAAAAGACAAAGTGGACGTAGGTACTTTGCAGAAAGCTGTCGAAGACATCCTCGAAATTAAGATTCCGGTTCAACAAGCTGGCAAAAATATGATATTTGTTAATCAACCTTATCTAATTATATTCGAATATATGTAAAGTCCGAACGTCCTACATTCGACTTAAATATTCAGATTCAGACTTATTGCCGACACAGCTGTTGTGATAAGAGTTAAAATAAATTTTTGTGGATATATATATATATATATATATATATATATATATATATATATATATATATATATATAATATATATATATATATTTGTTTCGATTAACACTTTCGATGCCCCCTAGACCGATTAGAGTAGGGCGGCGCTTGAAACATGTGCCGGTAACTCCGATCGGAACAGTTGGCTTCACTTCGCTTTACGCGTCAGTAGATTATTGGCTTCGATCGTTAATGTATGTCTCTTGGTCTGGCATAGCTGAAAGGTATTTTCAGACGTAATTTATCAGCTTGGTTTTTGATTTCAACATTTTGATGTTCTGTAATACCTGCCTAAAATTGTGTTATTGCAAGTGTTGTTTGTAGGACTTTTACACTTTTTATATTACAAAAATGAGTGGAGAAGACGAGGCTGGGCCATCACGAAGCAAACGTAAGTGCTGTCAGTGGCGTGCAAGGAACACAAAACCGTTAACTCAAGAAAAGCTTAAATATGCAGTGAATACAAGTGATTATGAACTTTTCTCATCAAGTGAATCACAATATGAACCATCTGAAGGTTTAGTATCTGATAGTGACGACGATGACTAAGTCGAGCAGGCACAGTAGCCACCAGATAACAACTTACAAGGTACTAACCTTGCCCAAACAACTGTACCCACTTTAGGTCCAAATACCGGTTGGGCAAGCAATTCTTAAAGTCCAAATGAAATGAAAATTTTCGACTTCACAAAAAAACAGGAATTGTTAGTAGCAAAACCCGGAAACAACCCTATTGATTTCTTCTTTTTACTGTTCGACGAGCATTTAATAAATGTCATTATTCAAGAAACGAGTAAATATGCTGTTAACGTCTTATGTGAAAATTTGTCGGAAAAAGCTCGCATTATCGCATGGAAAGATTTAACAGTTGACGAATTTAAAACATTCATTGGACTTCTATTTGCTATGAGAATGGTCCCATTGTCCCGATTACAAGATTATTGGAAAACTACCGAGAGACTGTTCAACTTTCCTTTCTTTCGAGCCAAATGAGTAGAAATCGCTTCCTCTTGATTTTGAGATGTTTACATTTCTACTCCGAAAATGAAGATACGAATGAATCCAACAGAGATGTTCTGAAGCAGATTAAACATATCATTGATTATTTCAATAACAAAATGAAAAAAATTTATTGTCCCGGGAAACAGCTTTGCTTAGACGAAAGCATGGTATTATGGAGAGGACGCTTAGGGTTCCGCCAATACATAAAAAACAAGCGGCACAAGTATGGGATCAAGCTATTTATGTTGACAGATCCGAATGGGACTGTTCTGCGGTTCCATGTGTACACAGAAGCGAATAATGCTGAACTCAGAGGTACCGGACATGCCTCAAAGGTAGTTTTGAAACTTACGGAGGATATATTGGATAACGACCATGCTCTGTACATGGATAACTTTTACAATAGCTTTTTATAGGCAAAACAACTTCTTGATAGAAAAACATATTGTACGGGTACTTTGAGGCCAACATAAAAAAAAATCCACCAGAATTGTCAAAAAAAAATCAACGCGGGAGAAAATGTGTCCGCATTTAGACAAGGTGTGCGTTTAGGCAAATGGAAGGACAAACGGGAAGTCATGTACATCACAACACAATATGACCATGAACTTTAAATAACTACCAACAGAAGAGGAGTTGAAAAACAAAAACCGTTGTCAATAATTGAATACAACAAGTATATGGCAGGCATTGACCACCAAGATCAGCTTCTTGCGTATTACTCTTGTGCAAGAAAGACCATTAGGTGGTACAAAAAGTTATTTAGACAGCTATTCGCGCAAAATGCTTTGAAGTTATACAATATCAATTCTGGAAATCAAAAAATAACAATGTATGATTTTCGGATTTCTATCATAAATGTTTTTTTTTTTCTCAATATATCAGGACTTGTAATTGCTTCCACTCCTTCTAGACATGCAGAACCAAAACATTATATTATGAAGATAACTGAATTCACTCATGACAAAGGGAACACACTTAGGGTAAAACGAAAGCAGTGTCTTCAGTACACTAAAGATGGAAAAGACAGAAAACAAACTATATTCCAGTGCAACAAATGTATTGACAAACCAGGGTTATGATGAATATCATGATTCTTTGTAGTATATAGAAATTTCATTATTAGTTCCATGTTTATTGATTCTTTTGGATTTCTTTTCTTCTGTTTTCGTGTTTTTCGTTGTAAGCAAAACAATTTTATTTTTTGATGTTTAGTATTTTTTTTTAAATATTAAAATTAAAATAATGTTTTTAATAAAAACGTTTTTAAACGAATGTGGCCGTTTAAAACGGACACATTCGCCGACGTCACACCAAAACTGTCCGTCAGTGCCACTGACTCCGGTCGGAGTAATTTTATTTTTTTATTATAGTATTGTTTCACACTTCCGAAATATAAATAACCCTAAAAAAAGTGTCTACTTTGTAACTAAGTAAAGCCTGAAAGAGCGACATGACACAAATAATTACAAGTACACATCCGTTGACCCTCGGCTTGACGGATATCGAACTAAGATACCATACGCTGTGAGCCCAATTATTAGTATATTGAGATTTGTAAAGACGTTACCGGACGTTCATAGATTTCATAGTAATTGTTTTTGAAGTGTACTTCTTATTACTCAAAGCGAACGTCAAGCATTTGAAGTCCTTTATAATTCTATCAGTAATAAATTCGGAGTATACATTAAACAATAGTCAATGTAATTACTACTTGACTAACTGTACGTTGAAATATATTTAAAACATAGTTTTAAGTAATATCGGGCCAATGCTTTTTAAAAGCATTAATTTTTTTTAAATCCTGAGAAAACTAATAAGTATTTTTGAAAAATTTAAACACAGAATGAAAGATTACATTATTACCAAGGGCCAAAAGTCCCTTAGAATAAACAAAAAGTTTTTTGAGATATTTGAAATTAAAAATCATACTAAATTTTCTCTTTTTTTCATCCCTGTAACTTATTGAAATAAACATTATAAAAGTGTTCAGGGACTTTCGGCCCTGGTTAATAATGTTTTCTTTCATTCTGCGTTTAAATTTTTCAAAAATATTTATTAGTTTTCTCAGGATTCGAAAAAAATAAATGCATTCGAAAAGCATTTGGCCCGAAATTTTTCGCCTCCGCTCTTAAGAGAATATTGGAAAACTACCAGGTGTCGAACGAGTAATACCATTTTATATTTTGTCGTGCTTAGTAAAACATAGTGCAGAAAAAGTGAACATAAGTGTACCTTCAACTACAAATAAATGTATGTATAAATCACTCATTACTAGTTGAGGTTTGTTTTTTGTTTCAACTGATTAAAATCACAAAAGAAAAATTTAACCAGGATTGCCTTACAACCGGCAATCCATTTTTATTTTAAAATGAATAAAAATCTGAAACTTTATCATAACACATAGAAGCTAAATTATAATTTCAACTATAAACGCAATTACTTTTGACTAAATGAGCAGTTGCTAAAGTAAGTTGCTTTTGACTAAATACCCAAACAGTAAATATGTCTCAAACACACAACCAAGTTTTATCCTATGTATAAGTAGCGAAAACGATTCCACGGCCAACTTTCCCAAGCAAACATCAAGCCATTGTGATGCATGCCGAAGAAAATCTGAAATTGTACGATTACGTTTAAGCTATAGGTGATATAATAGGCCCTAAGCCAGTCTCGTCTGCATTTAGGATATCAAACAATCGCATTTGTATCTATCTTTCTAACACTAATCTTGTTGACCAGCTCATAGATTCATATCCCATAATACAGATAGGAGATACTTTTTTAAATATCCGAAGACTTATTTTCTCTGCTAAAAGAATAATTAGATCTAATGTTTCTTCATTATTACCAGATTTCATGGTTGAAAATAGCATTAAATATCTTGGACTTCGCATCACATCTCCTATATCCTATTTAAGAGCAGGCATTCCTGGGGACGAATATTAACATGTATTAAGTTTCAGACGCCAAGTTTACGTATACTCTCCCTCCGAAGCATTTGAATTACAAACAACAGAACTTATTTCCTTCGAAGGGATTGAACACAGAATCTTTCTTTCTACAGATAAAATACATTGTTTTATCTGTAAACAAACAGGATATATGGCCTCCAACTGCCCAAATCCTCCAACATACTCATCCGTAGAAATTTCATCTCCCTCTACACATAATGCGAAAAACCCAAAAATCGAAAATAAAGACTAAAAAAATTAAGACTACACAATCAGACCAAATTACCATAACACAATTATCTGAAAAACGAGGACAATCCGAAATAGAAACTCCTAGTGAACTAACAAGCACTGAAATTCCTGAGAAGGAAGCTCAACCATTTTTAGATGTGCCTCCCCCTCTATCAGCTTCTCCCAAAAAAGGTGCCAAAGCTAAGAAAAAAAAACACAAACCTAATACTCCAACAGAATTAGTATTAACCGAAACCACCAGGAAAACAATCCAAGAAGCATACAAAGAGAATCCACAAACCTTTAAAACACCCATATAAAATTTCATTTCCTTCCTTGAAAATAGTTTTGGACATTCTGACTTTTATTCGGAAGCGAAAAAGCTCATGGATAATGTAAAAAGTCTACTTTTAAAACTGCATAGTATATATCCAAATTGTTAAGATAGATTTTTAAAAAACTAATTTACACGTTTAAGTAAAAAGATCAAAAAACAACTACAACTAGAATCTTCTGAAGCAACAAGTTTATCAGACTCAATTTCAATAAGCAAACTAACTGACGATAATTGCCTTTCCGATCGATTCCAAAGGTCGCAGCACTAAAAAATCTCCACTTCTAATATTATTCCCATTCAATTTAATCCAGTGGAATCGTGATGGGTTTTACCCTCATCTAGAAAATGTCAAACTGCTTGTTGCTGATACTTCACCCGATTTCATTTGTTTGCAAGAAACCAATTTCTCTAAAAACCATAATTCATACCTTAAAAATTATGTTGGCTACCACTTTATACGAACATCAAACGCACGAGATAGTGGTGGGAGCTCTATATTTATTTCTACAGATATTTTCCACCAAGAATTTCACTTAACTAGAAGCCGTTGCCGTTACTGCTTAGTGTCCAAATAAAATCGCGATTTGCAACGTATATATTCCTCTCTATTTCACCCTCACAGCTCTCGAAATTACAAACCTAACTAATCAACTTCCTGAACCATTTATCTTAGTTGGAGATTTTAATGCACATAGCACTATGAGGGGCTCTATTAATACTTTCAGTAGAGGCAAAATAATTGAAAATATCATAATCAATTCCAATCTTAATTTTATAAACACTGGAAGCAGCACATACTTTCATATCCAAACAGGTAATTTCTTTTCCATTGGTTTAAGCATATGTAATCCAGAATTATCTACTCATCGTAAATGAAAAACACTGAAAAGTCTCTAAGGCAGTAACCATTTCCCTATTTTAATTTCTAACAATGATAACTCACAAAGCAAAATTAAGTGGAAAATTGCTCACGCTGACTGGGATCTATTTAACTTAACTGTCAGGGAACAAACTAATAAAATCTCCCTTATGAATTCTGCTGATGAAGATCTTAACATGTTGATTAATTGCATTATAACTTCCGCTGAAAAATGCATCGGTAAATACCACTTTGATCCCTCTAAAAAATATGTTGCGTGGTGGAATGAATCGTGTAAACTACCTGTAAAAGATTATAAAAAAGCATTAAACCAATATAGTACAACTAAAAACCAAGCGGGCCTAATAAATTTTAGAAAACTAAGAGCTAAATCTAAGCGAATTGTTAAAAAAAGCAAAAAGAACTCATGGAACAAATAAATCAATAGCATAACTTCCGACACACCTTCTAGTCAAATATGGACTAAAATAAAACAGTTGAAAGGTAGATATACAACATACAAAATTACAGCCGTTATAGAAAATAACAGCGTCATAACTGATGAGCTTCTTCTTCTTTGAGTGCCTCTCCTATCGGAGATTGGATATCATTATGGCGATTCTACTTTTATTAACTGCTGTTTTGAATATTTCGTTAGTGGTACAGCCAAACCACTCTCTTAAATTTCTCATCCAGGATATTCTTCTACGGCCTGGATTTCTGCGTCCTTGGATCTTTTCTTGCATTATATTTGTAGAAACGTGTACTTTTGACCAGCTTTTTAACTGATGACCAGCAGGTTGTAAACACACTTGCCAAATAATATTTGAATAAAACTAAACATCATAACAACTGTAGTGGACCAACAAACATAACAAATAAATGTGTTGTACATACTAATCCAAATTCCAATGATCATCCTGTCAATGTCTCACTAACAATCGACGAATTAGTCGAAGCTATTAGCTCCCTAAAGAACAGTGCTGCAGGGCCGGATGACATTTCATCAATATTCCTAAAACATCTACATGAAGATACCCTAATAAAGTTACTAGAATTCTACAAAAACATATGGCTAGGTAACCAATTTCCCTCATTTTGTCGACAAGCTATAACAATTCCACTCAAGAAAAATGATACTTCTGCTAATACAACTATGTCATTTAGACCCATCTCAATAACATGCACACTTAGCAAACTCCTGAAAGAAATTGTCAACAAACGCTTACTTTGGTATCTTGAAAACATAATATTATCAATACCACTCAATCAGAATTTCATCCAAATCGTTGCACGATGGATAATATTATCACTTGTTAATACGATATCATAGAATCTCCAAGAGAAACAACCTTATAAATGTCTCACTTGATATAGAAAGTGCTTTCGACACATCATTAAGGCCAACAATTCTAGAAAAACTTTAGAGCCTAATTTATCTGGACACATATATCTATTTGTCGAGAATTTTTTAACAGATGTTTAAAAGTCTCTTTAAATGGTAAAATGTCTCCCTCATATATCCTGGAGACAGAAGTACCTCAAGGATCAGTCCTCAGCACAACCTTTTTTTACTGCTTCTTAACGACCTAAGTTCTATGCGGGTATAATATCTATGCGGATAATCTAGTTATTTACTGTTCGGGTAAAGTAACAAGCTCCACTTCTGCAAAATACTATTAATAACATCTCTTACTGGTTAAACAAAATTGGTTTAAGCTTCTCGCCTACAAAGTCTAAAGTCATTAACTTTAGCAAAAAATATAAACAAACTCTTTCACTCATAAAACTAAAAGAGCATTCACTACAAGTAGTTGAAAATCACACATTTTTAGGGGTAATTTTCGACAAAAAATTAACATAGAAGTAATAATTAACATATAAATCTCTTAAAATCACTAGCCAATCGACAATCGAGAGCCAAAGAAGAAGTCCTATTAAGTTTATACCGAGCCCTAATAAGATCTAACTTAGACTGCGGATCTATATTATATATATAATATATATATATAATATATATATATATATACATATATAAATATATATATATATATATATATATATATATATACATATATAAATATATATATATATATATATATATATATATATATATATATATATATATATATATATATATATTATTTGTAGTCTCAGCAATTGGTCTGTATGAAATAAAACTCTATTTGTTATTTCTCAATATTTCGTCACGATTTTGTGACTTCTTCAGGAGAAAACTGTAAATTTATTATAATTATTATATGTAAACAAAATGAATATTTCAATACTTACAACTTAAGATTAAAAATTTAAATTTTGATAACATATCCAATTTAAATAAACGACATTTTTTTGGAGTTATGGTAACCGCAATATTTTATAGAGTGAATTCCCATTGTACAATTTTTTTTTAAAAATGTTGTTTACAAACAGTAAGTTGTTTTACTTTACTGTTTTATTTACTGTTGAAGTGGAAATTGAAACGTCAATAAACGTATTTTTTATCTTTAATTGTGGCTTATTCCCAGTTAAATAGCAATTAAGACTGCACAGATTCATTATCATCCATAAATTCGATTAGAAAAATCTACCCGTGAAATCCTTTAGTTAATGAAATCCACGAAAGATGTACAGCACTTGCTAAATCAAACACTTCGGTTTCGATGGTATGGAATCCTTCACATGTTGATATTAAAGGAAATAAGAATGTTGATCACGCAGCAAATGAAGCACGTCGCTCTGACCCTACAGATGAAAAAGTTTAAATGTTTCAAGACATAATAATTGAAATTAAAAAGTTATCTACCTTAATGCTGCAAAATTAATGGAACAGATGCACTACCCAACTAAAGTCCAGTCAACCAAACATTTTCGGACCTAGAATTGTTACAATGGAAAGAAAATCGAAGACCATCATTAGAAGACTCAGAATTGGTCACACCCGGCTAACTTACGAATATATGATGGTTCCCGAAGAACCTCCAAACTGACAATACTACAACTCCCGTCTAAGTGTACACCATATACTTGTGGAATGTAACCAGTACGCACCAGAACGGATCAAACAGGGTATCCACGGAAGTTTATGTGATATTTTAAAATCTAAAAACAATATGTCTAATGTGATAGAGTTCCTTAAAAACTGTAAATTATATCACCTGTTAAAATTGTATCATCTATCTATATTTCAATTTTGTAATCATCCGCTACTTTTTTATTTTGTTTTTTTTTTTATAGCATCTGTATTGAAATTTATTAAATCAATGTAACTTAATTTATTGTTATTTTGTAATACAGTTCCTCGTGTCAATGGCCGCAGCAGCCGAGACATGTAATTTGAAATAAAAAAAAGAGAGAAAGAAAATAAGAGAATATGATATAAAAAACTTTGAAGTAGCTCAAATATACTTTAACATCTGTGAGTAAAGGTCTTTTTATCGTTCGAATTGTATATTAATTTATTTTACATTTTGGTTTTTTGCACAAACACCATTTTATTGTTTTTCACTCTTGAAACTTGAAGGCAAACGGGTAAATATTATATTCAACACAAGAGATATTAATTTTTTATCGTTGTATGCCACTTCGTGCAAATAGAACAAGAACCGTTCGTAGAGGACCGCATCCCAAAATAAATGAAGTCACATAAATTTAGGGACACAGGAAATGGGGTGTACATCCGTGGCTGGAAAGGATCACCGGATTGCGGTTGGTCAGAGTGAGCCAGGACTGCCGGGAGCCGGTCCCGGACTACCGGGTATTTAACGGTAATCTAAACTGACGAAATTTCCCCCATTTCAACGTTTCAATTGTTGCGATTTTGACGAGACACAGATCGTTATCATCTGTCGGGGGATTTACAAGGGTTGCTGTCAAGAAACAATGTAATTGAAGTTGTTGAATACTACGAAAAGTTGGGGAAATCTAATCTTCTCGTAGATAACACGAAAGACTTTGATGCGGAAACGAAAGCTTTGAACGGTCGGAATTTACCATTCGATGAGTCAGAACTTATTAAATATATTTTAACTTATTACAGTCATACTTTTGTTAAAAATTCTCTTATGATTATTATTATAATAAAAAGTATAACTGAAAATTTAATTTATATCAAAGTTTTTCTGACAAATACTTGCTCTAAAGCTCTTTGAGTTTTCTTTTAAATCCTAATTTCTCAACTTTTTATCTTTTATTCATGAATATTTGAGTGGATCCAAGTAGACATGTTTCTCCTTTTGATCAAAACTGATTAACTAAAGACAAATGTTTAAAGGATTATTAAGTCTGGTTTAAATGCCGTTATGTTAACAGTAGGGGAGACCGGGTTGGTTCTAATAGATTTGCCTATTACATTTTTTAAGATTAGTATTGCTTGTTTTGAAAACTGCACATTACCGTAAGATAAAGTAAACATTACTTCAGTATTCTCTTTTTTTTAGATCTGTAGATGTATTCCAACATATTCATATAAAATAAAGAGAGTAGCTCTACAACCTATGTCAATTTACTCCGTGATTGGGGCAAATTGTTATAGCCATTGGGGTAGGTTGGCATATAGGTATAAAACATAACTACACTTAAAATAGACGCAAAAAAACAGTAATTAATAATAGGTAGGTATATAAAATAATAGAAACCGAAAAAATACTTTTAAATGTATTTAATAAATAGGTATAAATTCAAACAACTTTAATTTTTTTAATTAAAATAATAATTAGAACTCTGTATTTAAAAATGCTGTTAATATTTATCGCCATTGCAGTTTTGACATCTATACGGCACAATATTGCCATCAGTGCATTGTTGCATTTAATGCATTTGATCCACTGTTCTGCAGGGCGACTATTAGAATGTGCCTTCATGTAAACTAGACAGAAAGCATTATCCTGGTCTGTATCTTAAGATACTGTTATTGGAAGCTTTTTTATTTTTCTCTTAAATAAATTTTTTTTTGCCGTTATCAATAATTGTTGTTTTGATTGAAGTGGAAGTAGATTTTTTTGCGATTCTTTTTTCTTTTCTAGTAATAACTGCTGCCTTCTTGTCCTGTGCTGCCTTTTTTTCTCTTCTAAAGCTTTTTTGATTGGTATGTCTGTGAAAATTGCATTGGAACGTCTTTTTCTTTCTCGTTTGGTATTTGTTTTTTGTTACCAGCTTTAGGAAATGGTCTTAAGTTTGTCAATCAATTGTTGCTGGAAGTTGATGGAAGGGCAGAGGCATCATCAGAAAATTATTTAGCTGATGTATCGTTAACACGGTGCACGGTAGAATTTGGTAGTCAATATTGTAGAAGAAAGAGAATAATAATTAACCTGAGTTGGCAGAGTAACTTGAATCAGCACAAGTGAAGGCAGATCACACTGCTTCAAAGATAGATTTAAATTAGGCAGAGAATGGTTAATTGACACAGTAACTTTATTTGGTTTCGGTCGAGATTGATCAAATGCAGTAGTTTGAATTGGTTTATCTGTAACAAAACCAGGTGTAAACTCCTAAGGAGAAAATATATTCAAATTAATCTCTTATGCGTAGTCCCATTGTGTGTTGAGGGCAGTTCCGAGGTAAGTTAACCTATTGACTCTCTGGTTCTCTTTGCTACCTGCCATTAGTACCCCAGGATCTATATTTGCACGACTGACAACTATGAATTTAGTTTTTTTAATATTAAGGTCTAGTTTGTATGTTATGCTCACAGTTCTCACTCGGTCTAGTGAGGCTTGTTGCTAATAACACAGTGTCATCGGTGTATAGGATAATATTGATGTATTCACCGATCCCTTACCTCTACGGAGTTAAGTTTACAATAAAATGTGATCATAAACCGCTTAGATACTTAATGTCTTTGAAGGAACCAAATTCTAGACTAGTTCGATGGCGATTAAAACTAGAATAATGTAATTACGAAATAGAATATATATAAGGAAAGACAAACGGAAATGCCGACGCTCTATCTAGAGTTGAAATAAATACTACTGAATTTATAAATAACATGGAAAATCTTAATAACGACCAAAATTTAGACAATGAGCCAGTACTTGCAAATAAAGGGAATTTGCAAACAATAGATGAAGAAAATCAAGAAAATAAGAACACAAAAGAAATATTTGACATAAATTTGGATCAAATTGTAATTGAAATCGTAGGAAAAAAAAATTGTTAAAATCCTTTATAAAAGGTATATAAAATTGCCTCAAACGGGCTATCACAAACACATTGCAAAACGTTTTCGGATTAAACAATCCATCATCAGTGCAAACGGTTGTACATGCTAGTAGCCACCAAAATATATGGGTAAAAACTAGCTACTAGCATGTACAACCGTTTGCACAGATGATGGATCTTAGAACAGGAACTTAGTTTCCTCGTGGAATTTGAAATCGTAGGCTTCCACGGCCAGAGTCAAAATTATAGTTTATTTGTCTTCCGGGTTTGGACCGTGTCATTTGTGAGTGACCCAAAAGTGGGTTCATCTCAACGTTTCGCTACAATTGTATGTAGCTTCTTCAGGAGAACAAAGAAAAAGAAAACAAAAGACAGGAAGATGGGTAGTTAGCAACGGTAACTCAGTTACTCAACGCAACCAGAGGCGAATACTAACTACCAAGATGGGCATTTGGTCACAGTAACTCAACTACTCAACGCAGCCAGAGGTGAAAACCAAATGCCAGGACAGGGATTCACGTCCAACAGCTCAGAACACTAACGCGTCGAGAGGCGGGGAGTGAATCCCTGGGATTCACATACAGTGTAGGTAAAATTTTATGGTCGGTATGGTAAAACTTAACAGGATATCTAACACAGATATAAAATCCTATTTTCAGCGAACAGACAAAGAAAGATAACAATCATAATCCCCCTTGGTCTCCCCTCCATAAATCTTCTTGACGCCCATTGCTTGTTAGTCAGACGATTAGTGCCGATCAGAGATATTTTACATATTCTGTGGTTCCGATTCTCATAAAGCTAAGAAACTAGAGGTAGGTCCTCTAGTTTTTTAAATTTTTATCGGAACCGTTTTTCGTAAACTGTAACTAGTTGATTGTTTACCAGTATTTAAATTAGCGAGTACACAAACATATTGGCTATTATCGTTTATATGTATAAGTATTGAAGTGAAAGAAACTAACGAAGAATATATTTATTATAACTTGAAAAATAAATTAAACAATACAAATAGTACTTACATTTACATGGACTTAAGTCATCTTTATCAGTTTCTTTTTCTTGTACTAGTTAATTTTCAATAGTATAATCTGCCATTTTTCTGGAAACCATAATTCAGAAAACATCGCTTTTAAAATTAGTGAAATTATTATTCAGTGGGGTCTAAAACAAAAAGTAAATTTTGCAGTAACTGATAATGCCTCAAATATGTTCATAGCTATTAAATATGTTTTGGAATGAAAACATTTAAATTGTTTTGCTCATACGTTAAAATTGATGGAGGACGCACTTAAATGCTGTCGTGTACAAATAGATAAAATAAAAAGTATTTTTTCGACAATTCGGCAAAAAACACATTTCAAAAAAGTACCACACACACACACAATCACGCTAAGCGATCAACCCTACCCCTAGGAACATGTGTATACCAATATAAGAATGGGATCCACATGTCCGAAGATCAAACCGGTCACACTTCACTAGTTGAAGTGGTACCTATCTGACCCCCAGGTTTTTCCTCCACCCCTCCTCATCGTACGACTGACGTGAGGAGGCTATGATCTGAAAGTTACTTGAGATGCCCTGGGTAATGGGACATCTCCTGTTTTTAATGACTGTGGTTATGCCACCTAACTGTAGGGGTAGCCACATCTAGGCTTTTCTCCCTAATTACTTTACTGACTCTATGATTTTACTCGAACTGCACTTCGGGACTGAAGTCCCTAAAATAAAAAGAAAAAAGTAGCGTGTGTGTTCCGTCCATGGCAGCCCAGGCTGTCGACTTGTGTGTGTGCTCGGTCACTCAGCGTCCGATTTGGCAAAATAAATTTTGTTCTTCTCGCCGGCTGGGCACCCGAGAGGGTCCGGCCACCAAGCTCATGTTTGCCGCACATGGTCTCAGTGCTCGGGAGTCGCGAAAGGATCAGTAATCATTTGATCCGCCTTAAGGGCCAATTCCGCATCAGCGGTATATAGAAGGCCTGACGGGTCTTCTATATAGAAAATTGGAATAAATTACGTTAAGTTTAAATAATTAAATTCGATTTTAAAAACAACTGAATTTAAAAGAAAAACAACCATTTTTTTTTGGGTTTGGGGGTCTTCCTTGGGCGATGGAATTTATTTCTTACATGCTAAATAGTGTGCGGTGTGGTGGGGTGTGCATTGCAGGGTGTATATGGCCTCCACACACCCCGGTGTATATTGTCCCTTAATTAAGTGCCTTGGCACCTGTATGCTCCCGCCAGAGTCCTAAAATTAAGATATTTTTTTTGGGTTGTTTTTCTGATGACTGCATTCTTATTGTTTGACGTCTTTGCGACCATTTCATTCTTCATTTATTAGTTTGGGACCCTATATCCGGCTATTTGCTGTTTAGGTCTTCTGTGTACTGTCCTGGTGTTTGCATTATAATTAGTCAGCTCTCTTAGCATGCAACTTGGGTGGTTATTTAATCCATTGAAAAGTTCGTATGCCTTTTTGTCCATTGTATGTAGGATCCTTGTTTGTCCTGAGTCTCTGTATAAATTTCTCAGAGGTACATATTTTGGTAGATTTAGAGCATCTCTTATCAGTTGATTCTGCGCTGTTTGTATCTTCTTCCTGTTTGTTTTACAGGTGTGTCCCCACGCAGCGGAGGCATACGATAGGACTGGCAGGATAATGCTATCCGCTATTCTGATTTTGGTTTTAAATCTTAGCTTGCTTCTTCTGCCAATAAGCGTTGAGAGCTGACCTTTCAGCGCTTTGGCTCTGTACGTTTGCTGGTTAGTATGCTGCGTAAAAGTGAGTTTTTTGTCTAGTAACACCCCTAGGTATTTGGCCTCGTTCGTCCATTCTACTGGGGTGTTTCCAATCATTAGTTCGCGGTTTGGTACACTTTTTCTGTGACTAAACATTACAGCCTGTGTTTTATCCGGGTTTAAGGCGATTTTCCATTTGATGCACCATCTTTCGAATCTATTTAGTGCTCTCTGCAGATGATTAGCTGCATGGTCTGGATTCCTCCAGCTAACAGCTATTGCTGTATCGTCAGCGTAAAGACTCAACAGGGATCCTGGTTCTTTTGGCGTGTCGGCCGTATAGATGGTATACAGGTAAGGCGACAACACAGCTCCCTGAGGCACACCCGCTTCCAGGATTCCGACTTCGGACAGGGTTGCCCCTGTTCGAACCCTGAATCTTCTGTTGGCTAGGTATGATCCAAGGAGGCATGTCATTGCCTCGCTGTACCCCATGGTGTTCATTTTATAGATGAGTCCTTCGTGCCAGACCCTGTCAAATGCTTTACTGACGTCCAGAAATGCTGTTGCCGTGTACATTTTTTCGTTAAAGCCTTTCGTTGCAAATTCCGTGAAACGTAGAACTTGTAGTTCACACGAATGTTCGCTTCTGAATCCGAATTGCGCTTCTGGTATGGTGCCTAATGCTTCCGATTCGTCGTTGAGTCTTTTTAATATGACTCTTTCTGCTATCTTGCTTATTGATGATAATAAGCTGATAGGTCTGTAATTTTGCAGAAAAGCGCCGTCTTTCCCTGGTTTCTTAATCATAATTATATGTGCCTCTTTCCATCTATCCGGAAAGTATCGTAGTTTAAGCATGTTGTTAACGATGTTTGTTATGTAGACAATAGCTTTGTTGGGTAGATTTTTCAGTGCCCTGTTTGTGATATTATCAGGACCTGGGGCTTTTTTGGCGTTTGTTAGCTTTATTAGCTCTTTTATTTCTTTTTATTCTTCTGGCTGTTCTTTCTACCTCTTCTTCGAAATGTATGTCTTCGTTGGGGTTTTCATTGTTTCTACATGCTCTTTCTAGTTCGTCCTTTAGGACTTCGGCTTTGTCTATTTCCGTGTGGACAATCCCGTTTACTCCGTGAAGTGGAGGTATGGGTTTCTTGTCCTGTCGGAGGATTTTTGTTTGGCTGCCGGTCTAACGGGGGCAGGGTCTTTCTTTTTAGAGCTTTGGAGCATCCTCTAGAATTGGCCGTATGCGCCTGGTCCGCAGTTGGCGCTTTTTGGGGCCGTTTCTTTGCTTTTTCCGCACTCATTGCTAAGATGATTTTCTCCACACCTTACGCACCTGGAGTCGCAATGACAAGCCTTCGAGCTGTGGTAATATCCCTGACAGTTAAAGCACTGTAGGGTGTCTTTTGGTGTTTTGTATTCGTCTTCGAAACAAACTCTCATATAGCGCAAGTTTGTAATCTTTCTTATTTTGTGTGTGTCATCCTCTTTGAGGGTGATCATGAAAAAAGGCAGTATTGCTTTTCCTTCTTTTTTGGAGTACATGTTACTGACTCTGGTTACATCTATGTCTTTATTTCTCAATTCATTGAGAATAAGTTCTGTACTTGTGCTCGATGCGAGCCCTTTTAGTATAACCCTCTTCAGCTTATCGCTGTCTATTGGGTAGGCAACGTACTCTACCTTAGGGGAATGTTCCTCTAGGATTTTCACGACTTTTAGGTAATCTTCCCTATTCTTTGTGTTTATGACAATAGATCTGCCTGATCTGGCAAACTTATTGTCAGAAACGATACCTTTTTTGGCCGCTTTCTACAGGATTGCTTGATGTTCTGCGACCGTCTTTAAGATGATCGCAGGAGGTTTCGGTTTCTTAACGTTAACCTCTGTAGGTATCTGATGGTTCACGTCGTTTTCTTTTTCAACTTGGGGCTCTTGTGTTGTTTCCTTTGCTTGTTTGTTTTTTGTTGCCTCCAAGCTTTTTTGCGCTTTTTGCTCACTGCGTTTTTGCGTATTTTTTGCGGCCTTAGTGAGCGCTTCGTCGTTTCTGGCGTTGATTATTTGAGTTTGCTTTTCAGCAATACTCAAATTCTTTTTTGGTTTCTCGCTACTGGTGACTGATTTCTCAGTAGCGATGCCTTTTGGTTTTTCTTTCTTTTGGACTTTTGTCCATCCTGCTTCGCTTTTCTTCTCTATTACCTTTGTCTCTTTAGGCTTATCATTGCTACCAGAGGTACTTGGGGATTGGATTTCCCATGGTGGGCTTTGTGGTCTCAGTGGCCTGGTGACGTCCCAGAGGTCGGCATTTTGTTCTTGTTCTTTTTCCTTTCTATTGGTCAGAGCCATTATATGGCCGACCAGCTTCTTGATCTCCTCGTCTTTTTCTTTGTTCTCTTTGCGTAGCTCAGTCATCTGAGCTAGGAGATCTTTTATTTGGGCGTTTGCCTTTTCTTCGCGTAATCGGCTCTCTTCTTTGAGCGATTTTATTTGTTCAGTCAGTGCATTGACCGACTTAAAAAGCTCATTGGCTTTTTCTTGGCTCTCCATCTCTTTTGCGCGTTTCGCTTCGTCCTCATCTTCTGAGGAGTCTGCGGTCGGTCACTCACTGTGGAGATGATGTCCACTATGGGGTTTTTCCCATCGTTAGTTGGGGGCGGGGCTTCGGTCGACTCAGTGGCCGGGCTCAGCTCTTCGTCGACGTCGTCGATGGAAACTTTCATCGTGGTTGAGACGCTGTCGTCTGTTTCCACTTCGCTTTCAGTTTGGTCTTCTACGGGGATGTATTCATCATCGGATGTTTCGTCGTTTGGGGACGCGGAGTCGTTATTGATTCAAAAAAGTACCTTATCTTCAGACACGCTTTTAAAGTATCAATTACATAACAAAGATCCCAAACGGCCAATCCAAGACGTGGAAACTAGGTAGAACTTCACCTATTACATGTTAGAAAGAATGACGGAGTTAGAAGAGGCAATCCGTTCCACATTGGTATCAGTTAATACAAAATTAGACTCAGACCAAATCTAAATAATGAAGACTGGATTATTTTTTCGTAATTGTCCCAAATTTTACGGCCTTTTAAAGAAATAACAAGTACAATGAGTGGCCAAAAATACTTGAATGATAGTTCAGTGATTGTTCTGGTACGCTGCCTGCAAAAATCTTGCAATAAAATTTTAGCAAACAGTAACCTTACATCCATAGTATCCGACGTAGTACGGGTTTTAAGTACTAATTACGAGATAATTACTAATCTCGGGTTTAGCAAAAAGATTTAGAGGGATAGAATACAGTGGCATATTGTCATTATGTACGTTTATGGATTCGCGATTTAAAGTGCAGGGGCTTTCTGATAAAAATGACGCTAAAAAAACAAAAGAAAGAGTTAAGAAGCTGGTTACTTCTATAATTAAAGAACAAGAAGATTGTACTATTGAAAATCAACCAGTATAAGAAAAAGAAACCAATAAAGATGACCATGGTGTAGTTTTGATCAATTAATTGGACATGACTCATTTAAACGTACATCTGTAGCGAGAGTCCATTACAATGGTAGAAAAACCATCACCATGTATCTCTTAACTTAACCACGATATTCATAAAGTAAAACAGCAAAAAGACAACAGGTCAAATAAAACCAATAAGTTTGGCAACGTTGAATTTCCCCTTTTTAT
Organism: Diabrotica balteata; assembly: GCA_918026665.1. Lineage (NCBI taxonomy): Eukaryota > Metazoa > Arthropoda > Insecta > Coleoptera > Chrysomelidae > Diabrotica > Diabrotica balteata. The sequence continues at coordinate 41,595,378 of OU898283.1, forward strand.
TATATCCACTCCATATCCACTCATTTATGTTCGGTGATATAAAAGGCGGACACCTAATATATCTCTCTCTTTTTAAACAGTTGTTTCTCACTTTATCTCATGTGAGGTCCATACCGACCATAAACTTTTACCTATACTGTATATATATATATATATATATATATATATATATATATGTTTATATATATTATATATATATATATATATATATATATATATATATTATATATATAAATATATATATATATATATATATATATATATATATATATATATATATATATATATATATATATATATATATATATATATATATATAATTCTGACGACCTATTTTATGCCGACATTATACCAGACGAAAATACCGACAAAGTAGATATTGACAAGCTTATTCGAACTATTATATATATATATATATATATATAATATATATATATATTATATATTATATATATTATATATATATATATATATTATATATATATATATATTATATATTATATATATATATATATATATATATATATATATATATATAAATATATATATATATATATATAATATATATATATATATATATATATATATATATATATATATATATATAATATATATATATATAATTCGTACGACCTTTTTTATGCCGACATTATACCAGACGAAAATACCGACAAAGTAGATATTGACAAGCTTATTCGAACTGGCCATCTCAATTCCGAAGAGAAGGCACAAATTATAAAACTGTGTAGAAAATATTCTACAATATTTCACAGAGAAGGTGAACCACTTACTTTTACTAACCAAACGAAACATTCCATAAAAACTACTGACGAAATGCCCATTTATTCTAAGTCATACCGTTATCCATTTGTATATAAAACAGAAGTACAGAGACAAATACAATCCATGTTGGACCAAGGAATTATTAGGCCGAGCAATTCGCCTTGGTCGTCGAATATTTGGATAGTACCAAAAAAAGCGGACGCTTTCGGTAAAAAGAAATTCAGAATCGTAGTGGACTACCGCAAGCTCAACGAAAAAACCATAGACGACCGCTATCTCATCCCGAATATTACCGATGTTTTGGATAAATTAGGCAGATGTAACTACTTTACAACTTAAGATTTAGCTAGTGGTTTCTACCAAATCGAAATGAAACCTGAAGATATCCAGAAAACAGCTTTATATATATGACCTAAGCTACCCCACCGAATCACAGCAACAGAATACACAATTACCATCTCATTCTGTACCATCCCGTCCCAAACAAATATATCTGATCCGTTTTCTTCCCCAAAGAATTGCGAAAATGATACAATATCTAAAAAGTCAGATAAACTATGTTTAACTGCAAAACCCCGCAACAGAACAAACTATGTTTCCCTCCAAACAAACAGTTCCTAGTTCCTCTCTATCCCTGCAATACCCTAGTCTATCCACTGACGCCAAACAAGTAATTTACGAAGCCTATAAACAAATTACAATATGCTGCATATACATTCCTCCAAACTACTGTTTAATTAGTTCCGATCTTGAAGATTTAACTTCTCCGCTCCCTTAAAACGAGAAACGTTCTTCTTTCGTTCTTGGAGGAGAAACATTTGTTAACATCTGTTTTATTATAAAATGATTATCCTTTATCATTTATAAATAAGGAATTTTCAACAATCAATCGAATAGAACAGAACAACTTAGAACGAGATCCTACAGCATACACAAGGAATAATATGAGGAAAATAACAATACCGTACATAAAAGGACTATCAGAAAAACTTAAAAGGATAGGAAATAAATTCAACATTTCAACAACATTCAAAACAACAAACACGTTGAGATCTATTTTGTCCAAAACCAAACCTAACAATGAACAAGAAAGGACAAAGAATTACATTTATAAAATACCTTGTGAATGCGATCAGTTTTATTTAGGTGAAACATCAAGGCCAATAAATGTTAGAATAAGTGAACATCAATCTTATATTAAAAATAGAGTATTTGATAGATCTCAAATATGTAAACACGCATGGGATAATAAACATAGGGTTCAATGGAATAATTCCAATGTAGTCCCAAAAGAAACGGATGGTAAAAAAAGAAAAATCAAAGAAGCGACTCTAATTGTGCTAAATGATGCCAATTGAGTCGCAAATTCCTCGGCAGAATGTAGTAGGATCTGGTTACCAATATTGAAAGTTATTAATAAGAAAATAACAGTATTAGTAAGTCAGTAACATATAGAGCAGGGCTTCCCAAACTGTGCGTCGCGACGCGCTGGGACGTCGCGGAGTTGTCCCAGGGGCGTCGCGTATCAGCGCGGATTTTTAATACAGAAAATATATTTATTTGATTTTAAATGAGTATAAAATAGTTGTATTAATAAGTAAATAAAATAAAAAATATAACATCAAGTCGATAGAACCTTGAATTATTCGAAATTAATCAAAAAATTGTTCAATCCGAAAATCATCCGAAAATCGGATAATTATCTGGATATTGAAACGCTTAATACTCCGGGAGTATTGGATTTTAGGAAGTGTAGAACTTCCAAATTTCAGAAGAACTGAAAGAGAAGTGATGAAAAAAAAAATACTAAAAATAGGGCTAAGCTCAGAGGAACAAATTTAAATGGCCAAAGAGACACTAAATCTCAAGTGAGTGTTCGGGCTAGCTTCAATGCACTGGATTGTGGCTTTAAAGATATAAACAACAATAACAAGAGATAATGAGCTAATGAGACAAGAAAGAAATGAGACCTGGTAATATCAAACGTGATACAACTGAAGAAAGTCACTGGGAATAAATTTATAGAGAGAGAACAATAAGAAGAGAAAAGAAGGGCGCCAACTCAACGATAGTTGAGATTTTGAAGTAACAAATGAATCTGGAGATAATACTCTGAAATACAAAAATACTAAATAATAATCTTGTTTTGCTATGTTATATACTGTTAGTAGAACTGAAATAAAACTCAAAATAGCAACAATAAATATATTTATAAAAAATGTCTATAGGTATATGTGTATAAACAATTTACATATAATGCAAAGCCAAATAACAGTGGTAGTGGATGGTGTACAGATACAATGGGACCTAATAGCCCCTCAACAAACGAATAGTCACTACCACTGGCCAAATAAAATATGAAATATTAGTATACAACAAGAATAGTCCGTATTGTAGCCAAAGTCTTAACACAAAAAGGTAGTAATTTAAATTTAGCTAGTTCAACTAAAATGAGAAATAATTACCGTATTGTACAGATATCAACAATGATAACTATGTTACAATTATTATATTATATCCAAAAAAGTGAGTCTTTAATACTCTTTATATAATGTTAAAAAAAAACATATGAAATTTATTTCCTTTCCCAAAATCAAATTGTATTTTATCAAAAAAAAATATATCAAAAAAATGAGTTTGGTCAAACCCTTTACATCCTTAGTAAAAAAAAACCTAATAAAAACATGAAAGGTATTTTCTTCTCCCCAATATTTTAGAATTAGATTATATTAAAAATTAAATTATCAAAAAAAATGTTAACCTTGTCATATGCATATGAAGAGGGTATACTACTAAATAGGAAGTAACAAAAATTAAACAATAAATAGATAGTAACACAAAAGTCAAATAGTTAAACAACTTATCTTTACAGCATTATAAGTCCATAGGAAAAACTCCTCTTGGCACGGCTACATCAGTTTATGGCTGTAAAGACGAATCCTGGGCACAAAAGCCACAACCAGTCACTGGTCTCTGGGTGACAGCAAAATCCACGGGTTACATACACAAGTTGATAACTATCTAAGGATTCAAAGTTACTAATATCCTTGAGGAAATATTCTCAAGGGAATACCCTCAAGTGAAGTGACGGAATCTAAAATTATTATTTAATTTAATAAATACAATTCAATAGGTGTAGCAGCATGGATTGACTGCACCAAAACAAAACATCAAAACATTAGGTTATGTCAACATGTCAGAACTTCCGAATTTACTTCGTAGACATGACAGGCTTGCGCCATGAAAAGAACATGCGCAGAATATAGAAGGCTGTCCAATATTTGTCGAACCTTTTTATATTCCACCAAAAAAGTTAGATACAAAATGGGAACCAAAAAAACTTAATGATAACGACGTGGAATAAAACAGAATTTAAGTTTAACTATATAAAAAAAATGACCTTCTGTTCTTTGCAAGTAAATCAAGGAAATTTTATATTTAAATTATTTCGGAACTCAAAAATAAATCTCTAAAGAAATACTAAATACAATGATAAATTTGATTATATGATAAAGAGATAATACGTATGAAATGATTTACTTACGTGGAGCTGCAGCACGCCAAAAAAATCTTCCTTTTATGTGGAACTCTTATAAATATTGATTTTAAAAAATTTACTTATTATTATTTTTATTACTGAGATATGATTCTTTGAATTAGATATTAATATTTCTATTTTGTTCTTCCCCAAATTATCTTGCTTGCTCCAATTCCGTCACTTTGAAGGTGAACAATTTCACCAGTTGACGTGGCTGCGTTAACGAGTTCTGACCAAAACTGATCGTTCCGCTTCCGCATAAAATCGATCTTCCTTTCAAAGCGATAACAGCGCGTGGGTGAAGAAATGTCGATTTAAAAATCGATCACAGGCGGGTTATAAGAAAATTTCTTGAGGGGTTTAAATTGGACTAGTCAGTAGCGTAAACGCTACAAAATTGGCAACACTGGAGTCGAGTGAGCGCCAGGCACATTGTGTTTCTGACAGCGGCTGCTGCTGCCGACCGGCTCCCCTTGACCGTGTTCCGTACTGTCACGCGTGTTATCTCATTTATTTAGTCAAGCTTTTGTTTTGTTTTATTACGCACACTGAGTTTTTTACTAGCAACAATGGATACTAATATTCAAAAGAATAGAAAACGAAGTGAAGAATCAGGGGAAAGCAGTAATGTTAATTTAAGTAAAAAGAAGAAATATAACGACCAATACTTGGATTTCGGATTTACTTGTATTACTAAAGGGAACGTAGAACTTCCACAATGTGTTGTTTGTCACAATGTGTTAGCGGCTGAAAGTATGCTTCCTAATAAACGGAAACGGCATTTGGAATCAACTCACAGTCATTTAGAAGGTAAGCCAAGACACTTTTTTGTAATAAAATTGCGAGAGCTAAAACATCAGGCCACGGCTTTGGTTTCAAGAGTATCAATTCCTACCAAAGCATTGCTCGCCTCTTACATGGTAGCTTATCGTGTTGCCAAATGTAAAAAACCGCATACGATCGCTGAGGACCTGATCTTACCTGCAGCGGTTGATATGGTAACAGTGATGATTGGAGAATCGGCAGCTAAAGAAATAAAAAATGTATCTCTTTCAAACAATACGGTTGATAGAAATCCTCGATCCCTCTTTAAAAAATATGTTTACACAACACATGTTATCATTGAGCGAACACTTTGAGAAACATTTTCACGAAGATCTGGAGCAATATAACTGGATTAGAAACCATTTCCAGTCATCCACACCATTGACACTTTCAACAGAGGAAGAAGAACAACTGATAGAATTGTCCTGAGATTCCAGCCTAAAGCTTCAATACGACAAGGACAAACTGTTTGAATTTTGGAGGTCAGTTTCTCATGAATATCATGCCATCAACACTGCTGCATTAAAGGTTTTATTACCATTTGCGACTTCGTACTTGTGCGGTCTTGTGCTTCGTGCTTTTCTGCAGTTGCAGTAATTAAAAACAAGTACAGGTCAAACATAAACTTAGAAAAATAAATGAGAGTGGCAATTTCCAAACTGGAGCCCCGGTTTCATAAGCTGTGCTCAGAAAAGCAAGTACATCCCTCACATTAACCAGCCAGTTACATAAATAAATATTTCTTTTTATTTTTGTGCCTATGTTTTCATTTCGTTCTTAATTTCTAATAAAAATTATAAATATTCAAATAGTGTTTTTGTTATAACTATAACCTGTTACTAGGCTAGTACTAAAATTGGTAAATAAGTATTATTGTGGGTTGGGTTGAAGAGCGTCGCAAAAAAATAGCAGAAAGTCCCAAGGGCGTTACGAATAAGTTTGGGAAGCCCTGATAAAGAGGATACATCATTTATGTTTTTTAAATAACGAAACATATAAAATCAGAATTTTGGTGTTTATTGAAGGTAAACTAAATGCACGAAAAATACTTACCATGTCAGGATAGTATTATGAGGTTTTTTTCCTAGTTTTTGCCTCATAATTTACTATGGAATCACTAACAGGAGAATTTTACTGTCATTATGTCATGTGTTTGTCTTTTTAAAGACGAATTACATGATATGATTTTTTTCTGACGGATATTCTCAAGTTAAAGTTGATTTCATGTAATCGAATGAACTATCTTATAAGTAAAGTCGTCCCAGGAGCGCAACTCAACAATATTGGCAATATCATTTTAAAGTCGTCTACTTTAAAATGCATAATGTATGTCTAAATTGTCAATATAAATGAGTCAGATAAAATTAAATTATTAGAAGAATTTTTCACTATGTAACAAAAAACAAAATTTGTTTAATTTACTGTTTGTATTTTGAGAACGATTTCCGAAGTGGAAATTGAAACGTCAATAAACGTATTTTTATCTTTAATTGTGGCTTATTCCCAGTTAAATAGTAATTAAGTGATGTAAGAGCTATAAGTGACGGTACAGAGCTACTATAATCGATAATTTTAAATAGGACTTTATGGCAAGTGATATCTCGTTTAAAAAGTATTGAAAATACCTATTCAATCATACTAATTTTGTTTGGGTTTGATTGGATATTTATTAGCGTATTTAAGCAATAGAACTACGAAGGACCACCAGCCTGGGGCTGGAATGAAAAACAGATTCAAACACGAACGTATATTTAATACTAAGCTTAAATAGCAATTTCTGATTGTACAAACACTTTTCTGTCTGTACACACCACTAGTGGTGTGTACAAACTTCAATGTGGCGACTGCCCAAAAACTTACATTGGTCAAACTGGTAGAAACTTTGATAAACGAATAGCAGAACATAAAAGGGCTTTCAAGAATAGAAAAACACATTCGAAACAGATTCGACATACGCACTTCACCTTCTAGATGATAATCATTCTTTTAATGACAAATTTAAAATTCTTCACATTCAAAATAAAGGCCTTAAGCTATCTTTGTTAGAATCTATGGAAATCAACAAATTAAAAAACACAGATATAATTCTGAATGACCAACTTGAGACAAACAGTTCTCCCCTCCTCAACCTATTTCATTAGAGACTATAAATTTGTAAACCCAAGCCAAAATAGATCACTTGAGAAAGGCAATCAGCCGAAACAGCTGTAGTGATAATATTTAAAATAAATTTTGTGGAAGTTTGAAAACAAAGTTTTCAGTGTTTTATTTTTTTCACTTATTTGTCTTGGCTTATTATACAAATTATCTAAAGTAATGTTTTTGATATCGATGGGTGTTTTATTTTTTTGACTTCTAAAAATTATTTTTTAAAATGGCTCAGATGCCTAAATTGATGTTTTAAAATTATTAATATTAAATTCCTTGGTGTATCTTAGCCATTTCGTATTTCAGTCTTATTGTCTGTCTTCTTTCTCTTTATTATCATTCATTTAAATAAATTTTTAACGTAAAAAAAAGATTTGGGGTCATTTCAACTACCGTAAACTTATTTTTTTCTGTTTGGTTTGTTTTCCTCTCTTTTTTGTTTTTGTTTGGCGGTAGTAGTACGTTTTGTTCCTGCAGATCTTACTAAGTTATACCAATCTCTAGGTACATGGATAGGAAATAGGCATTTTTTTTTAATCTTCTCACACTCCATGTGAGTATGGGCAAGCACTAAAATTTTATGATCGATTACCTTTAAGTTATTGTTTTGACTCAATTAAAGCGTAAACATTGCTGCCACAAATGAGTTTTTATTTTGTCCGCCACAAGTATTACTATAGAAAATGACATGCTCTATTTCAGAAGGTAAATTAGCAAAACTCTTAAATAAACAAGAAGCAATTTCGTTGGCACCTCGTCCCGCGATACCTTCATGCCACATATAATGAGTGGAGACCTTTGCAGAATAATCATTAATTATTGTTAAGTTGTACGTATTTAATTGTCGTTTGTAAAACACGGTATTAATTTGTAAGTAAGGTGTAGGAAGAACCTGTTGTAAGTCAAATACAAATATTTTTTGACTTTTGCTGTTTATACATTTTAATTTGTCTAATCTCTTTGACTCGAAAGCAGTTTTAACTTCTGTTTGATGATCTGCTAATAAATTCTCATACTTTTTCCTTGCATCAGCTGTCTTACTGATGTTAATATGATTGTGAAAAAATATCACAATCGTCACAGATATCGTTGCTTGGTTTTTTAAAATTTAAGCCTAAATTTATCGATTGTTTGAGAGTAAACTTTATAAGAAACCGGTTCAGATGGTATGTCCTGGGTATACAATTAATACCTCTTAGCTTTGGTTAATTCTGCTACTAGATACTTTTTACTAGTATTTTTTTGTAAGTAGTGAGACTCATAGGCGTAAAATTTTGATATGTCGCTATGAATGATTTCCATTCTAGATTCGGAAATTTTGTTTTTTGGTTCATGCCTGCCTCTGCCATTAGCCTTAGGAATACCACAGTTAAATGACATTTTCTTTTTTGTAACAGGTTCTATAAGTTTATTACTTTCGTCAAAAATAGCACAAAAACATATCTTGCAGCATTGAAGTCTTTCTTTCTAAATTTCTATGAAATATGTAAAACTTTTTTCCTCATTTTTTGAAGGTTTATCAGTATCACTTCTGTTAGTAGTGATCTTCTTGTCAGAAATTTGAATTAATGAGGCAATATAACTTACTTATCGTAGTTGCCCATTCCCAAGTAACTTTTGAAACAGAGATAATCTATGTTCATCAAATATTTTTTTCTATACACTTCGTTCTACAATCTCGTAGTGGCCGTGACTATCTAGCTTTTATTGCGTTACCTTTGTTTGTTTTATATTCTTTACCCGTATTTCGTAAAACCTGTCTATTTTTTCTTTTTCCTACTTTTCGTTTCAATATTTTGTGCATTGGTTGGCCATGTTCTTTATTGTTTTCAAAATTTGGTTCATCTGAGCCATTTTTCTCTTGTTCGGTGTCAGAATCACTCACTATAGTGGTCTTCTTGAAGATGATTATAGGCCAGGTCTTTTTACGCTGTTAGCTGAGTCAAAATCTTGCTGTACATTTATTTTTACTTAAAAAAATATGGAATGTAGTGATTAACAATTAACAAAATACACCACATGTGGTGGATATTTCGGTGAAAATAATTTTTTTTTCTTAACATTGTCTTAAATTCACGAGATCAAATATCTTCGAAAATACCCCGACAGCGAAGCGATGTTTGGTCAATTGGTATTTGCAGGACCAAATGGACGGAAAAATAATGTTAACGTAATTTAACCAAAACATCGCTGAGGCATTTTTGATAATGCAGTGGTATTTTCGAGGAAGTTTAAATCTGATTGTTTAGGAGACTTTAGGTTGATTGTCGAGTATACATAACACTATTTTGCAAAAAAAATATTTTGCTTAAACATTTAAGAATATAATATTATTAAGTTTCGCGTTGAATCTTGTACAAATAATTATTTTCTTTATTCTTTTCAAAAATAAAATAAAGTTCTTAAAAAGAATATAATTAACTTAAATTCTTTAAAAACAATATACGTACTCCATATATAAATTTATAACCAGACAATTGTAAATATAAAACTCACTAAACAATGGAACATTGCAATAATATGTGGATTCACCCAATATTTATTGAGCATGAATTTTATTACCAAATATATATTGAGTGCTGTAAACTCTATAAACTGAGCACTGATTCGGATAATAACATCCTGTTATATGATATAGGTTACATGGCGAAATATGTAACTATTTGTATGTTGATAATCGATATGTTGACTGCCTTTGATTGAATTATCCAATGGTATCCGGAGCTCAGGGAAACAATTTCTTTTCATAAAACAAAATATGTTATTAAGATAAACTTGTATTATACTTGTATATATTATGTTTTTTATGGGATTAAGCCACAATTATTGGTTGTAATTGTGATAAAAATCACATTTTTAATTAACTAATATTTGATGTTTCGACTTCCACTCCACAAATCGTTTTTTTGTACATATAGGGCAGTCCAACGAGCTGTCAAATTAAATCCAAAATGGTGTCTGGAGGTCAAACAAACTATTGAGTCGTGTTGAAAGTTAATAGTATTTTCGATTAATTATATAAATTGTGAGTTAAATTATCAGTTCAATGATTGGAAAACGGACCAAAATGTTTAAGTTTAGGACTTTTTTAAAAAAACTTCTGTTGTGAAACTAAAAAAAATAGTTTAAAAGGTTTGTTTACATAGTCTTTATATTCAATTCAATCTGATTTTGTGAACAATTTGCTGCCAGGGAATGTGTTTATGGCTAACAGAAGATTCCTAAACAAATAATTTGTGAAATTATTTCATGCGTCAGTAAAAATTCCTGAATTTCTACTGACAAAAGAAAAAACCCAAATGCATCCACAGTTAACTTGGAAGAAACCAAATCGATCGAACTTCTAAGAATTCATGTAGAAAGAATTATTGGAATGATCCGAAATAAATTTAGAATAACTCAGTAAATTATTCCGATGACATTAATAAATGGTAGGCGAAGAACAATCTTTACTAGACCAGATAGTATTCTTGTGTTGTGCACCTATAAATATATGTCCTACAATCATGCCTTTCCTTAATATATGCTTTTAGTTTGCCATTATTAGATATACTCTCAACTTATATGTACATTCAGTTCTGTTAATATAATTTGATTCTTGTTTTTTCCTTATTTTTTTTAAACTTAAAGTGTAAGGTAAGCATATTATTCTCTCTCATTTTCAAAGTATCATAATAAATTGTACTTTTATTATTCTGGAATTTGTAATTGATGAATAAAGAAGTATTTTGCTCTAAAATTTGAAACCTTTTTAAAAGACACTCACTGAATGGAAACAGTTGCAACATTATTATATTATTATTGCTTAACATATGATAATAAATTTCTATAACATATAATTTTGATACATTTGTAATAAAAAAACATTTATTTTGAATTCGTTTTATTCACAACTATATACCATATTATGTTCGACTACAAAATGCCAAAAAATAAAGATAACACCAACATTAAAAAAATAAAATTGAGAAACAAATTTACTATATTTACGTTTTATTGATAATTTATTATTTATTTTAAAAATTATTAATTTAATATTTACAAACAAAAAATTTACTTGAGACAGTAAAAATCAAAGATTCCATATCTAAGGAGAACAAGCTTCACAAAACATAAAGTACCTCGTAAGTCGGTACCTCTAAGAGATTCACACACTTAAAGTGAAACCAAGAAATACTGCAGTTTTCATTTTATCATTGGTTGGCCATCATCAATGCCTTTTACATGTAGACCATGTTAAGTTTGCTAAAATATTGCAAAGTAACTCAGGAATTATAAGTTTTTACATAATTTTTTCATGATATAATTCAGTTGGAGACCATATTACAAAATGACAATAGTAAACTTGGAGAGAGCCATTTGAATTTGATAGTGATATTTATGTTGTCTATTTAATCGAACTTCTCCATCAGGATTTCTAATAAGACATAATAAAGGTAAGTTTATGAACTCTGCTACTGACATATCTTTTAATAAATAAGAACATTTCACTTCTAAGCACCCTTACTGCAATATTTGCAAAAAACCACTGCATTAGGAGTTGCACCAAGTTGTGGAAATTCAGGCTTAATGAAAAATCCAGCATGTTTATGACTAGATTTTCATGGGTACTATATGAATATTTTCGGAAAGGTTCTATTGCATTTTTTTATAATTTTTCCCCCACTCTGTTGCACTGGTTTTGAACAAACGTTGTACTGGATAACATATAGTTTTAATTAGGGATAATGAAGGTTTTTCAATGCAAGAATTGGCAGCTGCTTTAAAATTCGATACTGTTATTCTTCCTCTTCATTGATAAAACAATTGTTCCGACTTACTTTGGTCTCATGTACTCTTTTCAATGGTTATACATTCACTTTCATTCTAACTTATAACCAAGTTATCAACAACTTTAATTAACTGAATATATGTGTATAAAATTATATAACAAAGAAAATGAGTTAATTGGTGATATTGACATTCTTCTTAATGACTTAGCCATTCGTTCAGCAAATGGTTCTGTCACTTTGCTTAAAATGGATGAACTTTCAGCTTTTTCGATGTCAGTCAAAAACTGTAAAATATGGTCATCACTCATGCAAAGCACTTCTGAGGGAATTCATGATCCAGAAAATATTTTGCCAAAATCAATACCTATAATTGGTTTACATTCAACCTTTGCAGTTTTGGGCACATTTCAGAGGGACCTCACATCTGTACATGCTATATTATCTTTTGATGCAGCTATATATTGTAGTGCATACAATATCACACCAACATGGCTATACACTTCTGCACCTGCCATTCATGTACAATTTCCTGTTTCTATACTTCCATCTTGGTTACACCTAACCCATGCCTGTAGTGGTAGCTCGTTCATTTTTTGTGAATGTTTAATCTGTAACAATAAAAGAACAAGTTAACATATTGTAACAACTAGCAAAAAACATTTGCTCCTCAAATGCTATAACTCACTTTCCCTAATGTCACTTGTCATTTACAACTTTTGACCCACAATTACTCACAAAACCTGCTTGAAAGTTTTTGTAAGCTTTAATTTGATGTTGTCTGTAAAACCTGGTGCTCAACACTAGATAGCTCACTACATCTATGCTACTTGTTGGGGGAAAATCATTTGGATTGTAACTTAATTCAATTTCTGAAATAGTATATGGATCTATGTTGTTGATTAGTTTTAATTTCTCTAGATATCTGCTTGCTACATCATAATTTCAAGTTATTGAAGTAATGACTTCGATCCATTTCTAAAACAAAATAACATTCATCAAATTAATAAACAGTTAGGTTTCTTATCAATTAAAAAGGTGTAAATGTCTCTGCTATATTATAAAAAATATTTTGAGTCACACTTAGTTCAAAAATGTTAAAATTTTATTGATAAAAATATGTTATTTTAATTTCAGCAGCTCATTTTGTGTTAACACACTAAAATGTTTAAATGAAGCTAAATCTATAACTGAGAAATATTAGCGAAATGCCGAATATGCTAATATATAAAAGAAAATTCTTATCACATTATAAGGATATATTGACAATAATTGTGGTTGTTAAAGGACTTAACTAAACTATTATGAACTTTTCAACTTACCTCATTAAATTATAATTATCTTCATGTAATCAATGTGAATAAAAAATATATTAAAGAAAATTGCTTTTTGTCAATTACTAGGTGATCTACTAATTATATTTGGATAAACACAATTAAAAATTTGTCTTTTACTGCAAATCGCAATGCTATTCAATCGATTGTTTGCCCTCCAGACACTTTGACAGCTCGGTTTGAGGTTATGTGTTGGACTCCCCTATTGTTTAAAAATGTGTATAACCAAAGATTTTGTTATTGTTTATGTCATTTCAAAGTTGACATGTTTGGCCTAGATCTTGTAGGTTAATAGCCCCTTGAGGTTAAAACACATTTGAAAGGTGGTGTTATTACCATCAGAATATTAAATTTTGACTGCTTTTGTGTTTCATGTTATCTTCTTCTTCTCCTTCATAAACTTACCCGGTACGGATGTTAGCGATCATCAAGGTTATCATGGTTTATTGATATAAGGTTGAATGCTTGAATAAATGAACTTTAAAAATTAAGGCAAATATCGAGCACAAATTTAATCAAATCTTGCCCAAGTACTTTCGCTATCTACAGCATCATTAGGGGCATTTCGTCAAATTTGGGCTATCCAGCAAGCGTAGAATGTAATACACATGAAAATGGAAATAAATTGTACCTAACATTACATTAACAAAAGGACAAACAGTTTAAACAAATTATCTTAAGAATAATTTGTTTAAATTATTGTATCCCCTAAACTTTTAGATGTTTTTTTAACAAATTGAAAATTGTTCCTTTTGAAAAAATGAACAAAATGGCGTTTGGTAAACTTTAATCTGATTGTTGAGACCGAACTTATAACAAATTTTGTAAAAATCAATAGCAAAATAGGCATTTGGTAGGGTTGTTTATAATATAATAATTCAGTTTTCATACCTGAGAAACAAAACACAAAACATCAAAGTGTTTGTGTTGATCTTTAGTTCTCAGATGTCGCTATAACGACCATATTAAAGCCGTTTTTTATTGCTTCTTTTGATGGAAAAGATTTGATTTTACTTTTTGAACTTCTGTACCAGTCGTATAAGCAAATATACAAAGGCACTATTCGTGAAATAACATCTTAAATGTCTTTTCTTTTAATTAAAATATTAATAACAAATTATTTGATGGTTTAACAGGCGGTTTCCTCGAAAAAACTAATCTACGCACGAAAAAAGATCAAAAAACATCGGTACTCAGTGGACTAATAATTATTATAGCTTCATTATGAATCAAAAGTTACAATTTTTAACTATATCCAAAATTAATCTTTTCTGGCACAAAACTACAAAAAAATTGCAACTTTCATCCAATTTATTTGCCTACAAAATATAACTAAATGTGAGTTAATTAAATTTATATGTATATACCTGAATAGCCGTGCTAAGTACTATGACAATATAACTATACGCCCGCATTCGAATCTAATTAAATAGTCAACCACAGATATAATACTGGTTTCGAGGTACAGCCCGGAGAGAAACGAATCGATGGGACTGTTAAAAAACGAAACTAGAAAACCTGAACTCACAGCAATACAATTTGTTTTAAAAGTGAGTTTAGTATAATTTAGTTAAGTTAGTTTTTAATTTAATTTATAATAATGGTATTTAACTGCTATATACTTTACAAGAAAAGAGGTATGTATTAAAATCCTACATAGACTACTGTACTGTTGGATGGAACTCAAGTTATACTTTCTCTTAGATTTCGCAACTAAATTAACTTTAATTTTACGTTTTATCATCAACTGCAGTTGTTTGTACCTCGATCCCCGTATGATATGTCCAATTTAATTTTTTTTTTTGTTTTAATAATTTGAAAGACTTTTTCTCTCTTATTAGTTCTGCACACGGAACTATTTTTTGGAACCTGTATAATTTGTAGATGACCTACCCAATAAAAGCAGAAAAATTATATGCGGTGACTTTAATATTAATTATTACACTGCTGCTTGTGCTACCCAACTATCCTTGTTTAATATATTCGGAACGTATGGTCTCACAATGCACGTTAATTCTTCTACAAGAATTACTAAAACAACCTCTACCATAATTAATTATATTGTATCAGATTTCTCACTCCTTGATGTACGCTCTGCAATTGTTAATGCAGAACTTTTTGATTATAAAGCGGTTCAAACATGATCAAGTTTAATACTCTCAACAAACCCTCCTTGAAAACCTAACGTTTAGGTATGATTTTTCCGCTCAGAACTTTTGTAAATTCCAAAATTTTTGCTTGACTTTTGGGAGGCACGTTTCTTCATGGACAGGGACAGGAATTTTAGTGATTTTTTAGATAGGCTTATCCGTATTTGCAATAAAGCATTTAATTTAATTACGATTAAGACAAAACGTCACAAACCCTGAACTTACACAGGTATCCGCATATTAGACAAGAATATGCGTTCACTTTTGTACATCAAGAAATATTCTACCAGCATCCATGTTAGTGAATATATTACCAAGTACAGAAACATATATAAAACTTATCAAAACAGCGACAAAAACGTACTATGAGACTCGCTTGGGAAGCTCTTAAAGTGTTGCAAAAGAAACTTAGTCCATAATAAGATGGTCCGAAATAAAACAAACACAGCTCCAACATTTTCCCTTCCAAGCCCTGAAAATCTAAATAAATACTCTTTTAATGTGAGTAAAAATATAGCAATAAGTATTTGGCTACAAGATCCCATTCCCCATATTCCCAATTCAATAAAAGTTTCGAACTCATTCTTTATAAAACCAGTTAATAAAAAAATCTGAACTGGTCTAAACAATTAATAGTATCAAAAGCAAATCTTTATGTAGACACCGGGGAAATAAGCAAAAAAACGGCGACACTATGTCGCCGCCTGGATGAAACGGAGGATGCAATAGCACTAATCTAAGAACCTTGGATAAATAAGACCAAAATAACTGGTCTTAATCAGCCTAAACGTTCAAATTTTCAGCTTACCAAGCAATCAACAACCGAGAACAGCAATATATGTTCCCAGAAAAATCAAAGCCCCCATGGCGCAGTTTTGCACCTCAGACGTAACTGCGGTTAAAGTGAAGTGTCTATGAGGAAAGGGCAAAAATAGAGAGTTGATACTAGCATCAGTCTACCTACCCTCAGATGCAGCCACCCTACCACCAACAAGGGAAATGGAAGATCTGGTAGACCATTGTCTCAGTCAGAAAGTAGAACTTATTATCGGCTGCGATTCGAACTCTCACCACTTAGGCTGGGGCAGTAAAGACAACAACGCTCGAGGTAAGTCCCTTTATGACTGTATTATTATAAAAGATTTGTATATCTTAAATAAGGGCACCGAACCTACCTTTATTAATGTTCGTAGCCAAACAGTCATAGATATCACGCTGGCAACAGCTGAAATATCGAATAAGGTTCAGAACTGGCACGTATCGGATAATATTTCTATGTCTGACCACCGCTGGATAACCTATAATATGAGTCTGGAAAAAAGCCTTATCAAATCACGCGACCCTAGGAGGACGGATGTGGAACTCTACAACCGACTCTTAGAAGATGCTCTGCGGAATGAAAAGGCTTCAACTCCAGAAACTAATATAGAATTGGAAAGGTATACGGTATCTATCCAAAACAAAATAAGCTATGCTTATAAAAAATCCTGTCCAATAAGGATGGTCCAGGAAAGTCACAAAACCAACTCTTGGTGGTGCACTGAATTGGAACACCTTAGAAAGATAGCAAGCAACAGCTTTTAAGTAGAGCGAAACGCACCAAACTCAAAGGGGATTGGGATTCTTATCAATAAAATCTCAGAGACTTTAAAAAAGTCTGCAGACAAAGACAAAGAGCTGCTTGGAAAACCTTCTGTGAGGAAATCGAAAGATTTCCCGCAGGCTTCCAGGTTACAAAAAGCGCTCTCAAAGGACCCACATCGGCATGTCGGCATACTAACGAAGAAAGATGGGAACAAAACTTCTAACCTTCGCGAAAGTGCTGAGGTCCTGATGAAAACACACTTTCACGGTTTTAGTGTCTCAACAGCACCAAACCGGATGGAAGAAACAATCATACCCTCAACAAACGACTGGCATCTCGCCAGAACAATGATTAATGAGGAAAAGGTAAAATGGGTCATATCGTGCTTCACCCCTTTCAAATCACCAGGGCCTGACGGCATATATCCAGCCCTACTACGAAGGGGACTGGATATCCTTCTGTCGCACCTCGTGGAAATATTCAGAGCCTCTTTGGTTCTGAGATATATTCCTAAGAAGTGGAGAGAGGTACGTGTGGTCTTCATATCAAAACCAGGTAGGATGGACTACACCCTACCAAAGGCTTTCCGACCAATTAGCCTAACATCCTTTCTGTTGAAAACGATGGAGAGGCTATGCGAGAGGTACATAAGGGATGAAGTTCTGGTTCATAACCCACTTCACCCAAATCAACATGCATATACTTCAGGAAGATCTACCGATTCTGCACTGCATCATGTAGTGGGAAGAATTGAAAGATCGCTGGATAATAAAGAATCCACCCTAGGTATATTCATAGACATTGAGGAAGCGTTTGATAAAACCACATTCCCAACTATCACCCAACAGCTCAACGTTAGGAATGTTCCCCTGGCCATAAGCAAATGGATATTTAGTATGCCCTCTAGTAGAGCAATAAGCATTAATGTAAAAGACGTTTCTGTTAGAGGCATGGTTACGAGGGGATTTCCACAGGGAGGGGTGCTATCACCACTACTATGAAACATAGTTCTAGACACCCTGGTTGACCAACTCAACAGCAACAATTTCTACACAATAGCCTATGCAGACGATATTGCTGTCCTGCAAAGCGGTAAGTTTGAGAACACACTATGTGAGAGATCACAAGTTGCTCTTCGACTAATAGAAACATGGTGCAAGGAACACTCACTATCTATAAACCTAAGAAAACAGAGATGGTCCTCTTTACCAGGAAAAGAAGAATCACGGGCTTAATACCCCCAAGGATTCTAAACTACAGTCTAAATTTTTCTGACGAGGTAAAGTACCTTGGTATAACCCTCGACAGGAAGTTAACATGGAACTCACACCTGGATGGTAGAGCTAAAAGAGCATATATTGCCTATGAACAGTGTCGACGAACGGTTGGACGCACCTGGGGCCTCACGCCCAGGGTGATCGCCTGGGTCTACACCACTGTCATTAGGCCAATGCTAACTTACGGAGCTATTGCTTGGGTACCAAAAGTGCTACAGGCAATAGCGATTAACAAACTAAACCATATTCAGTGGATGGCTTACATAAATATAACAGGTGCCATGAAAACAACACCAACTTCTGCAATGGAGTTGATCATTGGCATCACGCCTCTAGACATATATGTCAAAGAGGTGGCTCTAGTGACAATGATGCGACTGAGAGCTGGATGCGTTACTAGTACTACAGACAGGCTGCGACTCAATTAAACCAAAGTTCGTCTTTAACAAACCCTACAAAATTGAAACAAGACAGTATATGGAGACAAACGTGGCAAATGCCTATTGCATATACATCGATGGCTCCAAAATGAAAGAAGGCTCAGGATGCGGGATATACTCCAGATCACTGAACCTAAGAATAAAGTGAGGTATGGGCAAAAATGCCAGTGTAGTTTAGACAGAACTAACTGGTATTTCCATTGCCGCAAAAGAGATAACCCAAAATGGTATAGCAGGGAAAATCATAATGATCTGCACAGATAGCAGACAAGCGCTACTAACCTTGAATAGACCACGTGTCACATCAGGTTTAGTAATGGAGTGTCACGAGTCACTAACTCAAGCTTCGGATGGTAATACCATCATCCTGAAGTGGGTTAAAGGACACAATAGGAATAAAGGCAACCGCATTGCTGACCAATTATCTAGGAAGGCGGCAGGCCTAAGACTCTTAGGACCTGGGGATCTTTTTGGTTGGTCAACTACAACAATCGCGGAAATTGTCAAATGTCACTCCCATACGCAAACCGTAAAAAGATGGGAAGAAGGGAAATGATGTAAACTTTTCAGGGTAACACTAAGTAACCTTGAAGAGTCAACATCAAAGAAGTACTTGGGAATGACCAGGAAAAATCTACGTTTGGCAGTTGATTTTTTAACTGGTCATTGTCAACTAAGCAAACACCTCCACACACTGGGGCTAGTAGACACACCTCTATGTAGGAAGTGTGAACAAAAAGACGAAACTGTAGAGCATGTCCTATGTGAATGCCCAGAGTTATCGTTAATACGAGAGTACGCGTTCGGCGAGTCCTGGCCTACACCTGTTCACATAAGTGAGATGTCTCCTGGTGACTTGTCCACCTTCCTAGAAATGGCAGGATGGACAATGAGCTAAGGGTGACAGCTCCCTGGGAGGATGCACAATGGGTCAATTGTGGCCTAAGTGCTGTAAAAATTAACTCACCCTCCCTACTCTACAGATACAGATAAGCAAAAAAATTACCATTTTTGTGACACTGAATCGGCCAGGCAAACCACAGTTGTTTTAAATAGTATGGACCTCTGTAATAAAAATCTATGTTTCCTGTAGTTGATTTTTTTAACTTAATTAATTACTTATAAATTAGTTTAAAAATAAAAAACTTATAAGTCATATAAAAACCTTCAAAAAAGCGTTTTCTAAATGTGCCTATCCTATTTGTTACTTAGAAAGTTGCAAAATAAGTCATAAATTTCGGTTTTTTGTAAATGTTAATAACTTTTTTTAAAATAAACTTATAACCTTTATATTAAATACAACGTTTAGTAATAGTACTTATGGAATATCTATAAAAATTTTGTCAAATCTCCTTAACAATGTGTCAGCAATTAATGATTTCTTTAAAAAATCTATATTTTCAGAGTGCCTAAAGACAGTTATTACTATTCCTTTTCATAAGAGTAATAAAAAATCGAATGCCTGCAACTCTAGACCTATTGCCTTACTACCGTACTATCCAAAATTATTAAGGGATTTATAAAGACCCGACCTATGTTGTTTCTCGTTGAAATAACATTTTATTACTAAATCATGTTGGGTTTTTATCTAATAAGTGTACCAGTGATGCTCTATTTTCTGTACTACATGCGGTTTATCAACCACTAAACAATCACCTTAACACTTTTTTTGACTATGCTAAAGCTTTTGATTTGGAAATCACCACATTTGATAAAAAAAACTAAATTTCTAAATTTCTAAAAAAACCTGGTCTGACTCTTACTTAACACGTTAATCGCTCAAATGAAGCGAAAATTATCCCACCCCCAGTCCCAACGTAGTTTTTCTAGTAAATCATTAGGTTTTAACCTTGGATATGATGTACTGACTGTTATAAATCGCTAGGTTAAAAAAGTTCCCTAAAAATCTATTTTGAAAATAATGACACCATACTTATGGGTTTCAGATCCTCTGACGACCGAGCGCCGCGAAACCCGAGTATCGGTTGTCATTTTTTTCGAGTTCTTAGTCTGTGTCTGTTAAAATTGCAGTTGTTTTGTTTAGTCTACAATTCATTTATTGAAATTACAGCGCTTAATAAGGTTAGTTGTGAATTATAAAAAATTGTGTTGTGTTTTGTGTCGTAATAAAATGGAAAAAAGTTAAGAGCAAGCTTAAAAAGCAAGAGCTAAAAAAAGGAGCAAGAGAGACTTTTGAAAATGAATTATTATCAGACGAAAAACAAGAGACTTTAGACTTCATAGATAATTCTTCAGATGATTACTTGTCCAGTAATTCATCATCAGATGTTGAGTCTGATGAAAGTTTTTCTTATGCAAATTGAAAATAAAAATGATGAAGAGCTTTTACAAGATGAATTACACTGGTTTCCTCCGAATGGTTCCCATTTGAAAAATTTCAATTTTGATGTAGATCATTTGGGTATTACAACACAGATAGCTAAGAGTTTTATTACAAAGGCACCATATGATTTTTTCAAGACATATCTTAGTGATGAACTTTTGGATTTGATTGTAGTAGAGACTAATAGATATGCTCAACAAACCAAAAACAAACCTATGGCAGTTTTCCCGCGATTACACAGATGAAAAGATACTAAAAGGGACGAAAATTACCACATTCTTTGTAATTGTAATATATATGGGTCTAGCAAGGTTTCCAAAAATGGCAGATGACTGGTCTAAGAATCCATTATATAGCAATCATGTATCGTGTAAAATGTCAAGAAACCGATTCGAATTAATTCTCAGAATGCTACATTTTAACGATAATGAAACGGTTGATAGAAATAACCCTTTGGAAAAAACTAAGCCCTTTATTAGAAAACTTGACCAATAAATTCAAAATGATCTATATTCCGGAGAAATCTGTCTGTATAGATGAAACACTATTATTCCACTTATAGAGGGAGATTGGCATTCAGAAAATATATCAAAAATAAGAGGTTCAAATTCGGAATAAAACTCTCTTGTAAAGACGGCGATACATACGATATTAAAATATACCGTAGATAAGATAAAAATTCAGATAAACCTGCTACAGTTTCGACTGTCTTATCACTTATGTCGCCACGTTTAAAACACGGACCAATTTTATATAAATACAGATAATTACTATACTATTGTCGCATTAGCGCATGAACTACAAAAGCGTAAAACGCATCTTGTCGGTACTTTACGGAAAAGTAGAAAAAAAAGAAAAAGTAGTTGTTTTAAAATGGCAGGATAAACGTCTCAACACTATTCAGAGTGACACAACCACTAACTATACACGAAGAGGAACAGACATAAAAAA
The DNA here is from genome assembly GCA_918026665.1 of Diabrotica balteata. NCBI lineage: Eukaryota > Metazoa > Arthropoda > Insecta > Coleoptera > Chrysomelidae > Diabrotica > Diabrotica balteata. The sequence goes on from OU898283.1 coordinate 41,617,522, forward strand.
AAACCATCTTTTATAGTTGACTCTAATTCATGTAAGTCATTAATAGATCTATCAGATCAACTGAAATCATATTCTTCCCTTCTGCATAAAGGGATCGAGTGTTATAGAAAACATGCATTTAAAATATTACTTGGTTTAGCAGTAGTAAACGCTTTTATAATATAAAAAACGGTGACAAAGTCCAAAATATTAAACAATCGTAAAATAGTTTCGAAACACAATTCAGATTTCTGCTTTATAATCTGAGCCTTCTAAGAATTGCAAGGCAAACAGACGTTGATAAAAGATGTTAAAAGAGACATGGGGAATCTAAACTTTGCATTCCACGACATGTCTTTTACAACTAAGCAGAAATCCTTAGCGAATTGTCTGTTTGCCTTGCAATTCTTAGAAGGCTCAGATTATAAAGCAGAAATCTGAATTGTGTTTCGAAACTATTTTACGATTGTTTAATTAGATGTCGCTACTGCGTCCGTATTGAAGCCATGTTATTGTTGCTTCTTAAAAGGCAGAAAATATTGATTTTTCAAGTTAAGAATTCCTATGAATAGCTCTTCTGACGAGACCTATTAGGTCGAAATACGTATCAAGAGATACATAGGATTTGTTTGCGTGAAATTAAATATTTGCTGCCTTTTCTCATTCCAAAATATTAATTACAAATTTTAGACAGAGCATTGCTCTAAGTATGTTACAAATGCATGAAGTGGATGTCCCGAAGGTGGCGGAAAATAAAACATGAAGCATATTTTACGTGAAGTTGCTTCAAACCATCGTCGAAAATGTGTAGTATGTTACGCGAAAATAAGCGTTTGAAGAAGGCCGAAAACCCGTTTAGAAGAAGGCACCAAAATCAAAATTTTCATGTGATACATGTATAAGTTTTATTGTTTGTCATGTTTTTTTAAGGTTTACCATTATTCTGTATAATTAATAAGAACTGATTAAAAATATAAATGTTTTTTCATAAATCCTTATAATTTTTTTAAAAAATCTTTAATTATAGTAAAAACATAAAAAGTGCCGAGCTGATTTACTAGTATTACCTGCCAGGCCTCTCTGTAAAAACTTTTATATAAATAAATGTGTTTCGAAGCACGGCAGTTGGGTTACAGGCTTTTATGTTAACGCTAGTAGTAAAGGTTGCCCTATGAGTGTCGGGGCGCGTACGACCACAGGATCTGAAACCAAAATGTCGGATGTCGTGGCGATTAACGTGTTAATCTCTTTGACTTAAATAAGATAGTTGCATTACCCTATAAAGGTGCTTTCATATATTAACACGTAACTGGTGACGTGAAGTCTGAGCGAATCTTACGAATTTAAAATCCTTCTTCAAGTGCCTTGTCCGTTGCGAACGTTGGCTACTAAAAAGGCAATTCTAATCTTGTTTGCAGCGCATCTAAACAGTTTGACCGATGTGAACCCGAACCACTTTCGCAGATTTTGGAGCTACGAGTGTCTTCTTCTGCCTGGGCCTCGCTTGCTGTCTATTTTCTCCTGGACAATCAATTGCAATAGAGGGTACTTATCGTGTCTCAATATGTGGCATAGATATTTAAATTAAAAACCGGCTTAAAATATTGAAGCGGACAACTCTGGATGGCATGCAGCTAAGTATCTTTCTAAAAATAGTTTATAAACCAAGCGTTTTTGTTGATTAATTTACGTTTAGCCGTTTGCGGGAACATACTTTTTATCGAGCGTTTTATATTTTTTCGTATAAACTATAACGGATCATTAACCAAATACGACACGATTGGTTAATGTTACAGATCCGAAATTTGAAGAGAAAGTGTTAAATTGGTTTAAAATGATTTGGACTCTGAATATAGTGATTGATGATATTGACAGTGATGCGGTAATAAAAGTAGTCATAATTCGGCCTTTTAGCAGTCTGATTAGTCTAATCCAGAAGACAATATTCCAGAAACCTTAAACCAAGACTCGTTTAGTGATGATGAACATATTGGATGAGAAATGTACGATTTGTAGTTCGTCCAGAATAACGTAACGTTGGCCAATGGCTATATGTTACAAAATACTAGATATGAGTACTAGTATGAACCATTTGTAGCAGATATTAAACTAAGGCTAAACCAATTTAGCGACAAAAAACCAAAAACGAATGAACTTAACTTTGACGATATAAACATAAAGCATAACATTAAAAAAGAATTTACCATTGGAATAAAAAACATCGGAGAGAAACTAAAAGATACAAAAGAACTACGGAGTGAATTTAAGAACCAAGTTAACGAAATCTTCACAAACAATGATTATAGAAAAAACTGAATCAAGAAAAATAAATGGATGACAGACGACATCTTGAAATTAATGGAACAACGTCGACTGATAAAATCTAATGTAACAGAATATAGCCATCTGCAGGGAAGAATAAAAAAAGGAGATCAAATTAGCCAAAGAAAAAATGATGAGAGAAAGGTGCGACAATAATGGAGGACGTAGTATCTAAAAGAAATGTATATATGTATATATCAGAGTTTGTTTGAAGATGGCAGATTCAAATAACTCTAATAATGCTTAAATTAGAAAAGCTTGTGGTCCAGATGGTACACCAACTGAGTTGCTGAAACTAATAGCGAATGATAACATAAAAGTGGTTTGATTCAACACCGGAGTGACTCCCGCAAATTGACTCAAATCCATCTTTGTCGCAATACCTAAAAGACGCAAATGCTACGAAAAAATGCTCAGAATATTGATTAATCAGCCTAATGAGCCACACTCTTAAAATTTTCCTCAGAATACTCCACAACAGAATTAGACGCAAATGGGAAGAAGATCTTGAAGATACTCAATTTAGTTTTAGAAATGCTATGGGAACCAGGGAAGCATTTTTTGAGCTTAACATCCTATTACAAAAATGTCGTGACCAAAGAAAAGATGTATTTACGTGTTTCGTGGATTTCGAAAAGGCATTCGATAAAGTACAGCTTGTAAAATTAATGCAAATATTGAAAAATATCGGAATAGATGACAAGGATGACAATGGTGTCATTAAAAATTTGTACTGAAATCAAACTGTTATCATAAAAATTGGAGATAACTACACCGATAAAATCTTTATACAACTAGGAATTAGACAAGGTTGCAGTTTATCGCCAACATTGTTCAATGTTTACTCGGACCAGTTTTTATAAAGGCACTTGAGAGCCAACCATATGGAATAAAAATCAATGGGGAACTGCTTAATGTGATTAGGTATGCAGATAATACAGTAATTCTATCAGATAATATTGAAGGTCTTTAAATTCTGTTTGATCATATTCACGAGGTGGGAAAGAAAATGGGCATTAAAATAACCTCAAACAAAACCAAATTCTTAGTGCTCCAATATCGTACTGAGAGAGGGCGCGGTTATTATGACGTAATCATTGCTTGATTTTTTTGCTATAGTATATCTTGAGCGTTCCCATGAAAGTTTTGTCTAGCGGCTGCAGTTTGTGTGTTGAATGTGAAGTTAATGAAATTATAGCTATGTTATTCACCATTGCCAGATTTATCACATCTAAATTGCGAGTATATCTGTAGTGTCAATATATAATAAGAAGTAAAGGCAACTGTTTAGAGAGTTTACCGAGTATATATGAAGTCTTTAAATTACTCTGTAAATTAATTAGACTGCACCCAACCACTAGGATGAACAGATGATATCGTTCCAGAAGGAGTAACTTTCATGAGTTGCACATTCATATTCTTTTTTGGGAAGAACAACATGGGTCAGATAAAAATCCCTCCAGCACTCATACATGCAATTCAAGTGATCAATAATCCTCTCTCAGCCTAAGTCAGCGATGCGATTGTCTCTTTCCTTTGCACCCTGCTATTGCTGCAATTTTATTTTACACAATAGTTAGGCTGTCTTATTTACGTTGTTAACCTAATTACCGGAAAAAATTATATTTATCATATGCTTTTTTCAGATAAAAAAATCAAAAAATATTTGAACATTCTCTCTGTTAAAGCTAGCTGCCTATCCAAAAGACGTTCCAGTTAGTCTCCTTAAAGATAATGTATTTTTATGACGCACCAAGAACAAATCTAGCCAACCTTTACCAGCTTTTTTTAACTACATAAAGAGATGCTTCAATCCATTTGATTCAACCAGATTAAATGCCATTCGTTTTATATCAGTCCGCGTTAAACTATAGAATTTCGCTTCCATCTGAAGCATATAGTCCACCAAACATTTTTCTAAATCTGGGCCAAGAATGGTTCCTCTTTACAGTTTCTTAAGTACTACTTCATCTGGACTCAGTTCAGTGATGTATGCTAACCGTTAGTACTGTCGATTTCAGGACATTATAAGTTTTAGCTGCTTTTAATGTACCCATCGTTTTATCTCTCACAGCTTGTAACATTTTTTTATTATTAATATATCAAATTATTTTTAATTCCTTTTACCCCCGTGCAATACGCCGATGATTAGGAATCCCCGTGTTTACGATAGGAAAATAATATTGTAGATATATATAATAATAGTCTCCCGTTTTATACCGCACGCGGCTTTGGGAGTATAGCAGGGTAGTCTGCTATATCTAGGGCCTAGATATTGTAGATACCAAGCTAAAATGGAATTTCCTAATTAAGAAAGGTTTTTAATCCTTCCGTCATAATATTCATTATGAAAAGAGTATAATGCTTTTTGGTATTCGGTTTCTTTTCATAAATTGGTAATTTTCGTCGTCGAAGGCCCATATCTTTGGACAAAAACTTAATCCCAGGTATTGTCTGTTTCTTATGTCCAATTGTTAATACCGATTATTTTACCTTAAACTTTCCAATAGTCGTCAAGGCCTTACCTTCTGAGAAACACATACAACTGTCCTATCATTCTTGAGTGGGGGAATATTTTCTTCTTCCTTTTTCAGGGAGAGTTGGTGAAATTTTTAGTGGAACCAATTTAGTTGTTGGTGGGCTCTTGTTGAGTGAAGTGATATCTTGTGATGCGCTTTGCTCACGATATTTCTTATCTTATCGTCGCTGTGAATTATTTTCTAAGTGTGTGTACACTTCATATTTGAGTTTTCTTTCCTTAGACTATAATAAATTATATATAGTTCTACACTGCCTTTAATGGTTATTAAATTTAGTGTTTAGTACCAGAAAAGTATTAAATTCAGTGAATTTAAACTTTTGCTGCCTTCGTCAAGATCTACTGTAAGTAATCTTTATCTACAATTATCTGGGCGAGTAATATGGTATGGTACCATATCACCTGCCATTATCTGGACGTATCATCTATATCTTCACCTGTAGATTGCCGATTTTTGAATGTAATTGAACCATTCAAGAAATTTCTATAAATATTACCTATGAACATACAAGTCTCAGTTTTTTATTAAATAATATTGCAAGATAGTTAATTGACTTAACCAAGTGAGGTTTGGTTTATGTTTTCATTCCTGTAACCTTTTTGTTTTTTTTTGTAAATTTAGAGTTAAGTAATTTTTGCTATCTTTTGTATTTCCTATAATTTTTGTTTCATTATCTTTCCTATGATATCTCGAGATACGCCAAACTATATTTGTATAGGATTGCCTTATATATCTTGGTAAAGGTATTTTTTTATTACATTATAGCTTAATTTTATACATATATAACACCATTTCATAGTTGTGTATTTTTATTACCTGGGTTGCATTTAGCAGCATCATAATTTTGTGTTTAATATATTGTTATTGTTTTATGCATGTATTTTATTTGTCGGCTCCTAACAAGTTCCCTGATAAAATAATAGCTCTGAACAATTAGTATCTTTAAATATTACTATGCTTTTGAACTGTAGAAAGATCAGGCTGATTAAGTTTCGTAGGTAAGTAAGTGTAATACTTAATATATTTATTATTTGTTTATATATTGCGTTGACCAGATTTATTTGATAATTTACTGTTGGTATCTTTCCTTGGGTTTGATCTCTGAACCTAAATATCTTTTCTTATCTCTTTTCTTTTCTAAGGTTTTCTCAATTTTCTCCTTAACCCCAAAAAAATGGCGCTGTTTCTATCTCTTATCTTTGGTAATTTTACCCATCTATCTTTTTGTTTATTGCTGCATCTTTTCTAATATCTCTTATCCTATCTTTACCTATTTCTTCCGTTAGATCCATTCCCGGTTCCAAAAGCTAGTTTCGAACCCACGAGTCGCTCTCCACCAACCATCTGGCTGCCGTCCGCAGTGTCTCCATTGGTTATCTTTCTAGCATCACCCAAAAAAGATTTCCGAGGTTACACATATTTTTATGTCGCCCAAACCGTGGGGCCGATATTCTTTTGTTTTTTTCTTTGTCCGTTGCCTTTGTGTGTCTTTCACATTTTTATGTCCCGAATTCTTTACCTAATCATTTTCGTTGCCTTCTCTATACATTTACATAACGCCAAAGCCCCGAGGACCCTCATCAGCTTTCGTTGCTTTATTTGTATTTATTTCTTCTTATATTTGTCTTATCTCTATCTTAGTTAATTATTCATTTTCTTCTTGCGTTCCGTCTGATTAACACACTATAAAAGTTTCTCCGGACTTATTTATAAACTTTGGAATTAAACCTGATCTTTCTTTGGTGTATTTGTAGTATTTTTATATTTTTTTATTATTATTACCTTTAGACTCAAATTAAAAAATGAATCATTTTGAAGTCAATTTTCTTACTTCAGAAGAAATTAAGTATGAGTTAAAAATAAGAGGAACTGTTACGAGTATAGAAATAAAAGAAAGGAGGAAAATCCTTCCTAAAAGACTGCTATTACAAATTCTATTGACAAAATTTTAAAGTTAGTTGAAGAGTTTGAAGGTTCTTCAACAGATTCTTGTTTTCGCCAAGTCAAATCACGACTTATTCATTTGTTAGGTAGAATAGATCGTCTTCCTATTCCCGAGCCTGATTTTGAGGAATCTATTTTTTTACGAAATGAATCTAATGCTACCTGTTTGTTATTGGAGCAAGAGATGAATAATAAAGTCATTCCTTTAGCTTCTAGTTCTTCTTCTGTCGAGTATGTCTCTCCTGCTGCTCCACAGATAATACATGTTTCTTCTCCCGATTCAAATATCTCCAAATATTCCATACATAAGTGGAATGTTAAATTTAATGGTGATCCCAAGACTGTGTTTGATTTTATCGAAAGAGTTAATAAGTTATCTGAATCTCGTAATGTCCCGAAAGATATTTTATTTAATTCGGCTATTGAATTTTTCTCTGGCGATGCCGCGGTGTGGTTTCGCAGTATTAAGTCCTCAATAAGTTCGTGGGATGGACTTGTTGAACTTCTTAAATCCACTTTTCTACCACCCGATGTCGACGAAGAACTTTGGAAGCTATTGACATATAGATGGTGGTGTGTATTTAATATTAATTGCGATAGCCCATATTAGTAGTATAGCCCATATTTGTACATTCTCCTCTAATAATCCCCTTTTTTGTCGTTATTAACCCCCTGCACTTTCCGTTATGTTCAGACTACTGATGATAATTTTAACACCATAGATTATTCAATGTTTATTATACCTAATATGGAAACCATTTGTACATACTAAATTAAGAAATATTAAAAAAAAATTAAGTTTTGCGACGTAACACCGTACGTTATTTATTTGCATCTTTTGACAAAAATGTTAATAATAAGAACAGTTAGTAGAGGGTAAAGAACAGATTATTATAAACAATGTGATAAAATAATTATTTAAATTTGAATGAGACCAGCATATTTATGATGAGTCCCGGAGATTAAACGTCATTGATTATGTTCCTAAAATCACCGGTTACAGGCTTTAAGTAAGAAACTAGCCTCAGCCTGCTGTGCAATAAGATTTGTTTCGAAGGAAATCAATTTAACATCTTCCAAAATAACAAATTTTTTTGTGTTTGGATCTCATCTTTGATAATATTATGGTCTCCTTTTTGGGTTCTAGTACAGCTATCTACTCTGATATTATTTTTAAATTACAAAAACGGGTAATACAGTGTCTGTTTTGCCTTAGAAGAACAACCCATTGCAGAAGCTTCTATAAAAATCACGGAATGTTACCGCTTCCCTCTTAATATATTTAAGAAACTGTTTGTTTAATTCGTAAACACCGAAATGTTTTCCAGTAGTACCTTATCATGACTACTCCACCAGAAATTCAACCTTTGATGTTTATTGACCGATGCCACATTGAGACAACAGGATGATATTTACGTAAAAAGTAACGAAGAATCAAAACATGCTTAAATGATTATTACGACAGTGGTGTACATTGTGAGGGGGGAAATGAAGTAATTATCTTTACAGCACGCCTCTGGTAATAGCGAAAAACTGTCTTTTAACACTAGTTAAAGTATCCGAACAAGTGTAAACTGTTTGTCAAGTTTGAACAAAAATTTTTTTTTTTATTAGAAATAGATGTCGCATCCACCAAAAGGTTATTAGCAACGTAACAAAATATAAATAACAAAGTTAAGCACCTACAGATTGTACAAAATGTTTATGGATCTAAGATATTGTCAACCATATTGTCACAGGAACAGTTTTGACCTAGAGAGTTTGGGATCTTGTAGAGCTGTCTTTCTTGGTCATATTTACTACAAATTGTTAAGAAAGTGTTCGACTGTTAATCAGATTTTTCTTTGTGAAAAGGTAGGAGTGCGTTAATCTTGTATGTCCTAGACGTAAATGTGCAACTGCAATTTGTTCTCGTCTATTGCGCGACGATGGAAACCACTGAGACACATTATTTTTTATTTTATTTAGATTGGGATTAGTTTGAGACCACTCATTTCGCCACAAACACCACAATTTATTTTTAGAATAAGCTTTTAAGTAACTGGAAATACACTTGTCTATCGGCTCCCACAAATAACTTAAAATTGTCTTTCGTGCAGTCCTGTCAGCTTGTTAATTTCCTGTTATTCCGACGTGTGAGGGAACCCATAAAAATTGGACAGTTCTTCCATATTCGTAAGCTTGGTAAAGGTGGTATTTTAGCAACTTTTTAAAGAATGATTTGAAAAAATGTGTTTTAATGAGTTTGGAGAGCTAAGGGAATCTGTTATGATCAGGACTTTTGTGAGTGTAAGCTCGTTAAGAAGTTTCACTGCACGGTATATGGCGTAGAGTTCAGCTGAATATGTACTACATGCTAGAAGTAAATGAAAAAGAAGATTGTTGAATTGTACAACTGATTGGTCTGTAAGTTTGTCTCCTGTAGATAAATAATATTTGGAGAATATTCAGATAAAAGAAGCTGTAGGGAGACGATGGAAAAATCCATCAATGTTCTATTGAAGTAGCAAGTTAAATGTTGTTAACATATTCGAAATTAGATGATACTGAACAATTGTCTACCGAAGAGTCACTATTTAAGTCAGTAATCTCTTTCCCTAAATAGTTGTGTAGTTTCTTTTGAAGTTTTGTAAACTTGCATTTTGAAGATCTATCATTTATATTAATAGCTGCTTTGTAAAAGATGAAGTAAACTATCCATATCAGTTGTAAATTCTTTGACGACGCTTATAGTGTCGGGGAAGCCCTGGACATTATCAATTAGTAAGGACAATTAGTGGTAATTTAAAACGAATGGTGGGGTATGATTATCAATGAAAATTTTAAGAGTTTCCCATGTAGATGGACTTTAGATAGGCGCGGTTTTTTTGGTTTAGAGGATTTGGGTTTTGCAAACAGATTTTTTGGTGAAATTGCTGAGTCTGATGGAGGCGTGACGATCTCACCAATATTGCGTTTTAAGGAGAGAACTTGCGTTTTCGCAATTGCTATTAGAGTTTTCACTTAGATGCTGGGGCTTTATTACATTTGAAAGTACTGGAGCAAACTTATTATTAATGACAGAAGTCGAGCTTGAAGTTTTATTTGTAAGATAAGTTGAAATGGTTGTTTCAGAAAATTCAGTTTTATTAGAATTTTCTGCAGTTGTATCTAATGAGTAGAGTAGAGTAAATTTTTATTTGTGTAAAATTTTTAAACATAATTGAGCAAATAACGTCACATTATTAATTACAGATCAAAAAATATTATTATCACACATTTAAAATATATTAACATTACCAATTAAATATGCTGATCAAGGTGAATGATAGGCCAGGCACTCCGCCACAGTATAGCGCTCAATGTCAACTAGCTGTTGAAAAAACTTTTCTTTTAAAAGCTCTATAGTGTGTTTCCTGTTGAATGTCAGATGGTAGACTATTATAAAATTTAACACACACATACAAAGGACTTCTCTCCTCTCTGTTATAGACAATCTGTGAAGTGGCAAATTCAAAGTAAGGCTTCTTGTATTCTATTCATGATTGGGAAGCAGGTGATAAAACAAAGATAAAATTTTAAAAAACGAACATAATACATTCAAATATATAGATGGCTGAGAAAGTGAGTATATTGAGTGATTTGAATCGGCCTCTACTGGATTCTCCCCGCTTTTCACCCGGACTGCCTTTTTTTGGACTATAAACACAGTTGAGCTATCTACTGCAACACCTCAGAAGATTACTCCATATCGCATAACAAAACAAAAATTTGCATAATATACCGATAGTAAAATATTTGCTCTAGAGCTCTTTAACACTCTTAATTAGTAGCAGGCTCTAGTTTTTTTGTTGTATTTTGTATTTGTTCCCCCCAATTAAGACTCTGGTCAATATGAATACCAAGCAATTTATTTGATCTAGCAGGTTTCGTGTTTTTGATAGAAAATTAATTGTATCTAGAAACTGTTCTCGTAACTAGCTTGTTCTTAAGTAGACAAACACTGTCTTATCAGTATTAAGCAACAACCGATTTCCACTTAACCCCTGTTTAGCCTTGCTTAGAATTTGCTTTGCCACTGTGAGTAGTGTTTCTTAAGTTTTTTCCCAGAAAAGCACATTTGAGAAATCAACGAAATTTACAAGGTTTGAGAGATTACTAACCACCACATTTGGGAGGTGAAACGTAATGGAAAAGGAGCTGATAGATTGGAGGATATTGCTTCCGAAGTTTGTGAAAACGGTATTGTCACTGAATAAGGTTGATTGAAGGTGTTGCTATGAGTAGGAGTATTACTAATTTCTGTGTCATGGAGATTTGTAGGTGTAGGTGATAGGCTCGGATTCGATATTGGATAACTTGATGGCTGCTGGATGTTTGGTAGCTTGTGTAGTATACTTGTTGAAGCTGTTTGATTTGGTACTTCATTGTTTGACTCAATATGAATATGATTCCGTTACTGAACTGTTATTGCATTGGGATATGTGTCCTGTATTTTTGCAAATAAAGCAGGTGAGTGTACCTTATGACAACAATATGCGGTAAGGTGTTTGGTCGAAATTTATTAGAATAGAATCTGGAATTGTAATGTTATAGGGCTTATATAAACTTGCCTCCGAAAGCAAGTGGGAAAGCAAAGTTATTGGGAAAATAAGCTTTAAACCATTATTATGTAATTCTTCGACTAATACTTGATGAGGAATTGACCGGCAGACTCCAGACAAAACTAGTCTTTCTGCTGTAGAGACGTCTTCGTGCTGTTACAACTTCACCAAGTACTTCTATAGAGCCATGTTATGTCATAAAGTTATCTACTATGGTTTTGTTTGCCAAATACATGCAGATTATATTATGAGATAATCTAAATAAAAAATAATATTTTTTGAATTGTGCCCAAAGGAATGAGATGATCCTGCAGTTTAGCATTATCCTAGCTAATATAATAGCTAATATAGTAACTAATACAATTGCTTAGGTCTTACTTGGAAAATAATGTGAAGCGGCTGATGCATAACTGTTTGTGATATTCGAACGTTGATTTACTGGACTGGTTAGATCGGAAGGTGTGTTTACATTGTGTGAAGTCATTTTAAGCTGCGGCGGCGAAGGCGTTACTCCGACTCTGGTAAGTGACAAACCAACTATGGTTATCTACTATGGTTTTATTTGCCAAATACATGCAGATTATATTATGAGATAATCTAAATGAAAAAATAATACTTTTTGGATTGTGCCCAAGGGAATGAGATAATCCTGCAGTTTAGCATTATCGATAAAACTAAATACAATTGCTTGGGTCTTACTTGGAAAAGAATGTGAAGAGGCTGATGCATAACTGTTTGTGATATTTGAACGTTGATTTACTGGACTGGTTAGATCGGAAGGTGTGTTTACATTGTGTGAAGTCATTTTAAGCTGCGGCGGCGAAGGCATTACTCCGACTCTGGTGACAGACCAACCGCATGCTACTATAAGCTATTTATAGCAGCTAACCTCACAAAATGATTGTACGGTAGTGTATATTTATTATTTGACGTGTTCTTTTCACAATATTAAAATAATAATTACGTATATATGACTCACGTAGTAGTATCTAGTAGATAAACATATTAATTTTAAAAACTATTTAATAAAACCACTTGTTTTTAGTCAAAACTAGGAGGATGATATCAATACAACTTAACCATTACAAAAAATATTGAAAAGTGTTAAAAGAAGGAGCTAATTTTATTTCAGAATATTTGTAATAAAACACTCTGTATCTCGATAAGGATTAATATTTTATTTAAGGTTTATCCTCGAAAATTGTAACGGTAAAATTCAGAGGGATATCTATTTCAAAAATATGTTTCTTTACAAAAACAAAATCCATTCACGAAGAATATTCCAAACATCATCTTGTACTAGAGGTTAGCTTTATACCTACCTTTTACAACCCCCTATGGTTAAAAGTCTTAGTTTTAGACTCAAAAAAAAATAGAATAATAAATAACACCAGAGTAATATTATTTATTGAATAATGAATTCACAACTTAGCAAGGGTACATACAGGTAACAAATAATTGTCCTGTAAATCATAACAATCAAATCGGAGACAAACTTTTATATATGTATTTTAATAATAATGTATAACTTTTATAATGTATAACTTTTATAGATTTTAAATAATGTATAACAAGATATTTTGAGGTCACAGGTTGGGGTCATAATTGGGGTTTTAACGTAGATTACAGTTTGATAATAAATATTCTGAAATGGAAAATGTTGAGATGTGTGAGAATAAAAATATTCATAAAATTAAAATGAAAGGACTTACGTCTATTAGTAGTACGATTTTTAAAATTAGTAGGTACTTGAAGCCCAGATCGCGGAGGAATATGTGCATCAGTTTTCAAATATTATTATTTAGTATATAATTTCTAAATTGAACCACTTTCACTTCTTTAGGTAACAATGTATCTTTTTTGACAACTAAATAGGTAATTAGACAAAATAATGAGTATTATTAATTTCAAAATAGGAGTTTAAAGAATTAGAAGGACGTAGTCCGGGCCCAGTTGAACGGCCAAGCTTATTCCAGTGGAAGCAATAAGGAAGAATATTTTTCGTTTTGGCTCAGCTAACATGCTCTCTCTAGCACTACAACCCATGAAACTGTGGTAAAAAGCATGCTTTATTTATACGGTTGTGAAACACGACGATTAACAGAGATATCGAAGAAAGATATCTTGTCGAACTGGATGCAATAAAGTATGAGAATAGAATGTACAGTCATGGGTGGCTCATGGATACAACAAAAGCAGCTCAAATGGTACGGACAGGTCCAATGAATGAAAGACAGTAGACTCCTGAAACAAGTACCTGTATGAACACCTACAGGAATCCAGAAGAGAGGATTACCTTAGAAAACACGGATGGAAGGAATAAGAAACTCAATGAGCTCCAAAGATTTTAAAGAACAATGGAACAACCGAAGTGAGTGAAAAATGAAAGTCGGAAGACCTTTTATAGTGACTATATCATATTATAGGTACATTTTTTGAACTAAAAATAAATCTTAAGAAAACCAAGTTCATAGTATTTACAAAAACACAAAGCATCAAAGTTAAGCTAGTACTAGATAATACAGAAATTGAACAAATATCTTCGTACAAATAACCTTGGAGCATGGATTACAGAAGATACTGATCAGACAAAAGAAATAAGATGCCGGATTGGAATTGCACGGTCAACTTTAATAGAATGAGAAAACGCAAAACAAACGAACAAGTTCTTGAACAACTAGGAAAACAATGAGAAGTTTTAAATTGCATAAAAATCAGGAAATTGGAATACTTGGGGCACATCATGACAGGTAAAAAATACGAACTACTAAGGAATATAATGTAGGGTAAAATCAAAGGCAGAATAAGCGTAGAAAGACGTAAAATCTCGTGGTTACGCAATCTCCGTGAATGGTTTGGATTCAGTTCAATTGAACTATTCAGGCTCGTAACCAACAAAATTATAATTGCCAGAATGATTTCCAATCTCCGATAGAAGTGGAACTTGAAGAAGAAGAATAAGTACATTATTATTATATCATATTATGTATATTTATATAATATATGATATACAGGATATTGAAACAGGTTACAACATGGACAATCAACAAAATCTACATCGTCAACTACACAGTGAAGACCCAACAATAATAGAAGTGTCAAATGACGTCCTAAAACTGAAAAACAATAAAACCACAGGAATCGATTAAATCGGTTGGAAATATATAAAAAAGGTGGTGATCAACTTTTTGCAGTAACCCATAAACCAATAGTACTTATATGGCAGAATGAATTGGTAAGGGCGATTAACTGGGTTGTAAGAACTATAGAGGCATTACTTTGTTAACATCTGCGTATAGAATCTTCGGCAATATATTGTTTGAAAGACTTAAACATTTTACAGAGGATACTGTTGGTCAATATTAATGCGGATTTACTGCTGCAAAATCAACTATACCTCAAATTCAAGCACATGGGTAGATTCTAGAAAAGTCACTAGAATATAACATAGATACACACTATCTCTTTCTCGAGTTTAAAGCAGCCTATGACAGTGTTAAAAGAACTGGTGTTAAAAAATACAAATCCCGTTCTTTAAAATGGCGTCAATGACGATCCTTATATAATCAAATTAGCTGTGAATTAACAAAAAAAACATGGCTAACTTTGGCCTAAATTAACCTAAGCCAAATTTTTTTTTATTGAAAATTCCGTGAAATACTAGCTTTCGAATGTAAAACAGATTTTTTCTAAGGACAATGTTTTTAAAGTTATTCTAAATTTTTATAAACTACATAATTTCAAAAATTTGGCATCAGGATTTTTGACTATAATAAATCATTTTTGTATCTTTTTTAATACATATTGATAGTATAAGTCTATTGCTTTCATTTGTTACCCACAGCATTACCCTATCTTTATTATTTTCTGTCTTATGTTGTTGTAAAAAAAGGTCTCTGAGATTAACAAACAAAATAACTTTTAAACTAATTAATATATTGGTCCCAAATTTTAAGTGTTTGTTAAGTACCCCAATACCCAACCTTGGGTGGAACTCTAAAGTTTAAAGTTTAAGTTTACTAAAAGTTTTTAACAAATATCAATTGTCACTTATTTTACAGTTTGCAAAGCAACAAATTGATTTTTCAACTTACAAATATCGGCATTTCGAAGCTTTGTCAATATTCTAAAAAATAAAATTTTGTAATTTTATGTCAAGTACTTAGTTTTCTAATGAAGTGCAAAAAATGGAAAGAATCGCATTTTTTGCATTAAATTGTTAATCATTTAAAAACGGCTCCGAACTTTAGGCAGGAAACAGGTAGGTTTTCTTCTTATAGGTCTACAATAACTAAAAAAGTTGTCAGCTACCTGGATTATTGAGTGTTACGAGAAAATCCTTATTACCCTGGACTAATATGACTGGACAAGCAAGTGAAGAAACAAACTTCATATATTATGTAAACTTTACTAACAAAAACGTTCAAAATAAATATTCCAATAATTATAAATAATCAAATTCCATATTCAAATACTGCAAAATATTTGAGTATTACTCTAAGCTTATGTAAAGAAGAAAAGAAAATAATAATTCTGATTGAAATACAAAAAAAATGTACTGGCTGATTGACCAAAATTCTACGCTGTTTCTACATAATAAATTATTATATAAGCAAATACTGAAACAATAGTATTATTATAAAACAGTATAAACATTTAGAAGGAAGGAAAATGTGACAAATCAACAGAAAATATTTCTATTCATATAAAAATTTAATCAAATTATAGGTACTTACTGCTTATTTATATAAAATTTCCTCAATCGGAACATAAACGTCTTCGTGAACTACCCATTTTAAAAACAATTAACACACTGGTTTGTCAAAAGTCGGAATAAACCCTAATAATGTTATTCAACATTATTTATGACCCACCTTCGAGAGGGTATTATACTTCTTACCTAACCAACCTAACCGTCGGCGAGAATCCAGAAACTATCGACAAGGACAGCCTGTACTGACCGAGAGAGAGAGAGAGAGTTACATTTAGCAAAATTTGAGATTTTTAAAAAAGTTTATACCAAATAGCTGCTTTGTGTTACACTTTATGTTAAAAATAAAAACAGATTCGGAAAGTGGGTCAAATTCTGTAGTGCCCTATTTAAAAAAAAAATTTACGTTTATTTTAACCAAAAATATTTGAAAAAAAAAATATTGTTTAAACAATTTATTAATTTACAACCAAATAGTGCACTAGAACTTTTTAAGACCTTCCATATAAAAAAAGAATCATCTCAATATCTGCCATAGTTTTTGCGTTATTTGATATAAACTTTTACATTGGAATTTAGCTATGCCCAGAAATGCAAGGAACGGCCTTAAGTGTTTTAGGTGAAATATTTATATTTAGGCGTATTTTGTGCTCAGGTTTCTCTAGCTATATCTCTAGAAATACAGTTATAGAAATTATAGTTATAATATATGGACAATTCATAATGAAACATCCCGTATATATAAGGCCTATATCCCTTTAATTTATCCCCTGGCCTAACAAAAATGTTTTTTCTTTGAATGGGTTTAATAAAATCTGTTATTGAAATTTTTAGCAGCTGCTTAAAAAATAACGACCGCACTATTTTCAATATTTCTCACCAATATTGTATTAACAACTAATTTAAATATTAATCATGAGACCATTCTATGGTTACTAATTATAATTAAATTGCATATTTCACAAAACGCATGACCTAATTGTTATCTTTGTTAAATATTTATTAAAACGAATGGCCGACGGCATGATTTAACCGCAGTATCCAACTGATGCTTTCTTTTCGCCACATTTATTTCATTAATTAATTATTTCCAATTACGACACTTTCTACGGCTTCAAATTTGATGAACCAATCGAATTTAATCCACATTAATTGCTATGGCTAAACGCTGTTATCTTGATTGTCATCGCAGAAAATTGTCAGAATAAGACAACGGTCGTATATTTTCCAATTATGCTTTGCTTTTATGGTTTTATCAGAATATTTAACTACACATTTTAAAATTGTTAATATTTGTCATATTTATAATGGACTGAATTGTTACTTGTACATTCGCAATTTACCTAATAATACAGAAGTTCATTCATGTAACTCTTGATTTTGCCAGTGATTTTGCAATAATGGATAAAAAAGGGTCGGTACTATTAAAAAATAATTTTAAAACATATATAGCCATATACAGGGTGAGTCATGAGGAACTTATACATACTTTCTACCATATCTAGAGTCCCTCAGGGAGCATATCATGTGGCCACTAAAAAATGTCAACTCCTCTTCTTTATTAATTAATAGGGTGATTTGTGTAATTGACCATTTATTTCATTTTACTGTAGTGTTTATACGGCCCATATGATTTTTTTAAATTTTTGCATGATACAGTAAACTACTATCAAGCATTCGACTGGTATTAGCTAAACTAAAAAATTCCAGGACTGGCTTTAAAAAAATTAATTTAGGGATTCGTGTTAAATATTACACCCTGTATATATATTTTTTAAATGCAATAAGTGATTTTCAAACTACATAAATAGCCAATGAAAACGAATATGCGACAATGTTGTCGCACTTTTATTAAATTTTTAGTGAACGATCAAATCTTACCAAAAATAGAACAACCATAATGAAGTATCAAATTATAAGGTAATTAATTTAAACAAATGTTATAAATTTTAAACATTTTTAATTGAAATGATAAACTGAGTCACTGCACAACAAAAAACAGTGACTACTAACAATAACGAAGAACATTAAAAAAAAAACTAAAAATATGTACATAGTTATGAATAAACCCATAAATTAGAACTGGCAAAGATACAACAATGGTAACAAAATAAAAATAATTCAAAATGGATTTTCGAAATGGAACCCTGCAGCCTGTACACATTTTTGTTGCCGAACTGTTAATTGACGTATTGAATTACGGATACTCTGGGGATCGTTTCTAATAGTATTACAACAATGTATAATTCTATCAATTAATTGTTGTCGGGTATTAATATTCACTGCGTAAAGTAGTTGCTTCAATCGTCCCCAAATATGGTAATCAACGGGATTGAAATCAGGGGATCTTGAAGGCCACGAAATAGGACCTGCACGTCCTATCCACCTGTTGCCATAAACATTATTGAGATGTTGTCTCACTGCCAGTAAAAAGTGTGGGGGTGCCCCATCATGCTGAAAATACATCCCTCGGATAGCAACGTTCGCGTTGGCAAGCAAATTCGGCATAATATTTTGTAGAAAGTTCAAATAGTAGACCTGCCCTGTTAAAGGACAATCAAAAAAGTGAGGACCTACTAATTGGTTATTTATGACACCAACCCAAACGTTAACCGAAAACCTTAACTGAAAACGACGTTCTCGAATAGCATGGGGATTTTCTTCTGCCCACACATGTGAATTTCGTGAATTATTTATCCCGTCTCTGGTAAATTGGGCTTCATCTGTAAATAGTGTCCAGTATAGCATTGGTCGATTATTGTTAATCCATCTACAAAATTCCAACCTATCGATCTCGTCTCCAGCATGTAGTCGCTGAACCATTTGAATGTGATATGGGTATAGATTATTTTTTTGTGAGACTCTACTTACTTTTGATTGAGTAACATTGAGTTCTTGAGCTTACTTGTCTAGTGCTTATTGTAGGGTTCATAGTAACGGCGTCCATATTGTCATCTTCCTGCGCTTCATCTACATGTCGCTCTGTTGTTCCACTAGGAAAAGTGCTATTTTCTCGCAAATAATTAAAAACTGACCCAAATGTTGGATGACTGGGAGTTCGATGATTAGGAAATCTCTAGCGATATTCTCTACTGGCAGCCCTACCATTACCATTACAGAATCCATAAACAAATATTATGTCTGCATATTCTGTGGTCGAAAACTGATGTGGCATTTTAAACGAAAGTAACAAAACCTCTACCAAAACTAACACAATGTACTTAACGTAGATATGACAGAAGAAAT